>JAGFMF010011662.1:7104285-7248265 GCA_019455555.1 Galemys pyrenaicus
CCCGCTCTCTGTGGTGAATCCTCTCACCCCCCTACACCTCTGGCCTGTACCCCAGTGCTTGTATGCATAAATAAATAAATCTTAAAAAAAAAAAAAGAAGTAAAAGTCACTATGACCAAAGTGTCCCAGCACTAAATTCCTGCCTTTCTTTTTGTCCGTGGCATGACCAGAAGAGTGTGTCTCTCTTTCTAGTTCCCTCCTACAGAAGCAGGTTATTTGTTTGCATCTCTGCACAATCACACTGCTAAGAGTCCGTGAATGCTCATTTCTATCAGTATTTTTAAATAATACCTTCATCAGTTATGGTTTGCTTATCTCCCTTCACCTGTACACATGTTTGCTCTTTAAATGTTTAAAGAACATATGTATATTAAAATGTAGTGTCTGTTTTATTATAATGTTTGATAATTATGTATGTATGTAACAGAACTCACTGAAGTAGCTACTGGATATTGAGAGTTGACACACTAGTTTTATATTTTTTTCTAGAAAAATCTTGCTCATTTTCATGCATAAAATCTTGTTTTAATTTTTTTAAATTTTTCTTCCACATGATCTTTCATACCCAACACCAGAATTACCTAAACATCATATATTATGAGTTCTCTGAAGAATTTGTTTCCTTAGTAGAATATAAATGGGAAAATAAGTGGGAACTGAGATGTAGATACACTAAAGGAGAAGAGCTCAGCCCCTGCCTGCAAGGGTCTGGGGTGAAGAGGAACACTTAGCGCAAGCCTGTCTTGAGTCACTATGGCCATTGAAATGGGATCTGACCTAGAGAAGGACATCAGCGTCCACAGCAGAAGGGGAGATCTCGATTAACATGGCACCCGTAGCTCACGATGGAACAGGTCCAAACTACCATTGTGCCAAAATAATCATATAATCAGGAGAACCGAAATACTGACATTCTAGGGAAGTGTTAAAGCATAAAGTAGCTTACACATTAAGTGTCATTCAAACATTGCTGTACTCCTAATCAGAGGGAAACAATATATTTAATCATGTCAGAGTTATGATATCCTCTTGAGGTATAGAGAGCATATATGAACCACGGCATCAAACTTTCTCTTTTGTATGATGCTATTGCAAAGAATGAAGTGTTGAACTTCATTTTACACCTTAAAAATACCAAAGGGGTCAAAATGTATGATGTACCTGCCTCATCAGTTGTTCTCAGAGGTCCCGCATCTCAACAAAATTTAAAATTAATGTCTCTCCAGAGATCAAGTTGATGGGCTACTAAGACAGTCATGTGGAAGAGTTTGTGGCTGATGACACTAATTTTGGAAGATCTCATTTATTACAAAGATGCAGGAAAAAGATTATATTTCCTCGCTCAATGTTTGATTGCGTTCCTGCTATCACGTGATTCAGTGATTTGGGGCTCAAAAGGAAAATGAGTCCAGGAAAGGAGAAGGAGTCTTGGGGAAGAATGGAAAAAGCACAGATGAGGGGAATTGCTTCTCAAATCTGGCCAGTCAATCTTTAGTCTCTGCCTCCCTCCTTATCATCACTTCCTTGCCCCCGGGCTTCTATAAAGATAAGTTGCTGAAGTGCATTCATTAGCTTATCTCTCCTTGAATGGCAAATTGGAATTTCAACTTAAGACCTTGGAACTTAAGACTTCTCTCCATTTAGTCCAGTTTCATGCTACAGGGTTCCACACAATTTCACAATTTCGTACATCTGGACTTGCTTCCACAATTGATGAGAAAGTATTATGACATAGGGGGGGTGAAGAAATGATTCCAGAAATGATGATGCTTTTGTTTATAGGTTTGTCTTTATGACCATCACTGAATTGTTTGCTCCTTTGCGCTTTCCCAGCAACAATAACACAAACTTTAAGAACAGCGATTACCATGTCTGTCAGACCAAAAATATGCAAGCGAAGTGAGAGACATGGAGCCACACAGCTTATAAAAATGATCCCCAAAAATGGTTAGATTTCTCGCAAAGAAGAATGCACAGTCACAGTCCCAAGGCAGTTAAGTGACTGTACATGAAAATGTATGCATACACTCACACGTGCACACTCACACTTGCACAAGCACACACTCACACACTTACACACACATAAACACTCACACAGATGCACACACATTCCATGAAAAAGTCTTAAGTCATGAGATGGTCCCATTGAACCAACTTAAAATTGTGTTGAACAAAAGCCATTAGGCTGCACTTATTTGCAAAAGGATATAATTAGTTGTTCTTTCAGGTCCCTGGATTAAGATGTCACATATAAAAAATAATAGGCTGCCAATACCCTAAAGGGTTAGCAGTATAAGCTCAACAAAGGAACGCATTTAAGGCAACAGCAGATTGTTCTCCCCTAATATTTGTGGTATTTTGGGATCCCTTATGGCATGAAGCTTACATTTGACATGCAAAGTGAGTGTATTTATATTTTATTTTATTTTAGCTTTAAGTCTTGAAATGCTTCTGATCATAATTTAATATTTAAAATAATTTATTACCAATAGTAAGTAGAAGAATGTAGAAGAATGGCTCTAAAAACTTAATTCCAACGTCATTTTTGACCTGTGAATATATATTAACCAACTCAGTTCATTTCCAGGCTTCTAAGTAGCTTGTTAATCAATAAGTAAGTGTTGAGGAAATACTATATTTCAGTCATCATGTTCATGTAATTTTGAAAGAAAAGGGAAAATAATGAAATAAGTTAATTGCAAATTATCTCAAAGTCAGAATACACTAAATTATTATGTACCAATTACTATCGATTAGCTATCTATTACTTGGAAGGTAAAAATCAATTCTGAGCAGTTCTTACCTCCTTTAGAACCGCCATCAGCTGGAAGTTATTGCACAATCCTGGCCTAGAAAGTCACAAGTGGTGTGAAAAAACTCTCAAGACCTCACACCCAGTGTCAGAGAGTTCCTTGCGAGCCCCGGGGAACAGTGGGTGAAAAGCCTTCACTCACAGCCGCCTGATACAGTAGGGGCTCTTCCAGTTCACCCCCTGCAGTTGCACGCTTTCCTCCAGGTTTCGTAGTAAAATTGCCACCCACGTACCCGAGCAGGGCGCTCACTGCCTCACTGACCTCTGGTGGCAGAGGCCACCAACGTGGGACAGTCTTTTCAAGCATGGTTTCTCTTAAAATACCTGCGTCGCAGACGGGACAGTGCGGGATGGAGTCTTAGTGGTGGCCGGAGGCACTAGGGACTGTGCAGTTAAGGAACAGACGAGGTTACGGGCTGGGAAGGATGGGAGGATTCTCCTCACCTCACACTGGCAGGGAGCCGGCTCTGTCTACTCACAAGGCAGTGAGATCCATCCTGGCCGCCAGCCAGCCAGGTAAGAGGCCACTCTCCACCCCAGAGCCCTTGATGGTGTCTGGCGTCACCAGTTGTTCATCAGCTAAAGATCTATGCCGAGGGTAACAAAGACTAATTAATTTAAAGGTAACATTACAAAAATACAGTTGGGGGCCTCCCTGGTGGCACAGCGGGTTGAGCGCCGCGTGGTGTAGCATCCACAGCACAGCAGCAGGAGTTCCATCCCCGGCCAGGGAGGGGACCCACCTGGCGCAGCATATCTCTCCTGCCTCACCCGCCACTCCCCTCAGCAGTGGATTTCGGTCCATCTGCCTGTTCTGCTCCCCACTCTGTCTCTTGGGAGTCCTCGCACCTCCTGCAACTCTGGCCTGCACCCCAGCTCTTGTGTGCATAAATAAAAAAATTTTAAAAGAAAAAACCCAAAAATACAGTTGGTATGATGACAGATACCTTGCAAGGAACACTTAAGAAACATTACTTAAACTGTTGAGTTTTGATGTAGTATAAAAACAAATACCCACCATTACCATACAAGTAAATATGCTCTTTTCCCATCTGTGACGCAAGGTTTTCTCCGTGTGCTTCAACCAAGAGATTATAGTAGATTAAATGCAGAAGCAGAAGTATGAGCCCAACAGCTTTCAATCAAGCTAGATATTAATATATATATTCAAAAATATACATTAATTTCTTAACATATTAATTTTTCTCTATGGAGAAGCATTTTCAACAAACATTTATATTAAAATATGATTGGTTCTTTGTTGCTATTCTTAGATTAGTTAATAAATGTAAAAGATGTTCAGTTTCATTTCCTACTATATATAGCTGTTTTCTAATATAAATATATATTCATATTGTGGTATAATTTTGATACATATTTCACAAATAAGCAAAGAGATCCTAGAAGTCTCAATAATTTCCAAGATTATAAAGAATCCTAAGGTAACAATGTTTCAGAACAACTGTTCTTTCTTGATGAACTTTTCCTCTTTACTTGTAAATCTTTTAGATCAGGATAGTGCATAGCCCATGACAATAAATATTTATTAAAGGAAAGATAAAACCCATCGAAGTTTATCTGATTTGTACATATTAGTAGCCTTTTAAAAAGAATTTATAATTGATAAATGTGGCTGACAACTATTTCCTTTTCTCTCTAGTGGACTCTCCTTTTTTTTTAAGAATTATTTATTCATAGAAGATGGGGTACAGGCCAGATGCGGGGGTGGGGTGGTGAGAGGACTCATCAGAGACAGAGTGGGGAGCAGAACAGGCAAATCCACTGAAATCCACTGCTGAGGGAGCAGCGGGAGACAGGAGAGGTCTGCTGCGCCCTGTGGGTCCCTCTCTGGCTGGGATGGAACTCGCGCTGCAGCGGCTGCAGATGCTTCTTCTTGTGGTGCTTATCCCCTTGCGCCACCAGGGAGGCCGCTGGGCTCTCCTTCTGATCCTTTCTGGTACCTCACTCCTGCAGTATTTGGAGTTCTGGCACTGGGATCCTTCTGGGACAGCTCACGCACAGGAACTGGCAGGCGCTAATGCTTACACACCTTGTCACAAGGACGAGGCTCGCCATTTGTTAAATGCGCTGGATTTGAAAGGGAAAAATACAGCAGCTTGCAGGATCTGGCTATGAGCATATGCAGCGACCTGACCACCTTCCAGCTTTAGGCTGTCAGAACCAATCTGGCCCAGTCTTCCAATCCGGCAGTTCTGAGGCTTAGCCCCTAAGAAGAATCAACCTGGGCCTCCCTGGTGGCACAGTGGGTTGGGCGGCGCACCATGAAGCAAACCGCAGCCACTGCAGCACGAGTTTGATCTCTGCCCCTGGCCACGGAGGGGACCCACATGGCGCAGCAGATCCCTCCTGCCTGGCCCGCTGCTCCCCTCCACAGTGTGTTTCACTCAGTCTGCCTGTTCTGCTCCCCACTCTGTCTCTGGTGAATCCTCTCACCACCATGGACTCTGGCCTATACCCCAGCTCTTGTATGTATAAGTAAATAAATCTTAAAAAAAAAGAATCAGACCAATAACTATGCCCTAAGAAATGGCTCGGCAGTCATTGTGGAACTTGTAAAAAGCTTGAAGAATTAAATTTTAAATTCATATCCAGATAATCTATCTTAGAAAATTTTCACATTAAAAAATAATAGCAAAGGATAAAAAAAATAGTGTCACAGTAGAGCAACAGATGTGTCCTACTGAAGTGTCACCTTACACTAGTTTAAACTAGAGGCAAGTACAAAAATCCAGGGCTGCTTAAGAAACACCAGGGAGGGAAAAACTTGCTGAATTATGGTTGGCAAAAAGCCTGTCCATATTTTTTGTCTAAAAGGAATAAAGGCACCTAGGTCTCATAGCATATCGACTTACATTTTATATTTATTTACTTTTAAAAAGATTTTATTTATTTATGTACACAAGAACTGGGGTACAGCCAGAGGTGCAAAGGGTGAGAGGACTCACCAGAGACAGAGTGGGGAGCAGAACAGGCAGATTCACTGAAACACACTGCTGAGGGGAGCGGTGGGGAGGCAGGAGAGGTCTGCTGGGCCATGTGGGTCCCTCCCTGGAGGGAGATTGAACTCTTGCTGCAGTGACTATGGATGCTTCACAGTGCGGTGCAGTGCTTTACCCCTCACGGGGCCAGGGAGGCCCCTCAACTCAAAGTTTAATCTGAAAAGAAAAAAACATATTCTAGCTGGTGAAATGGGTTTTGAGCTCACCTAGTGCAGAGAAAGGAGTAAACCCCAGGGGAAGCAATGTGACCAATCCAAGCACATCTGACTACTGATCGACAGTGACAGGGTGCTCGCAAACAAGCCAGATGAGAGCAAAGACTCTGTTCTCAATCCCAGATAATCTCCTTTCAACCACGAGCCTACAGCCTATATTTACAAGCCGTATGATTTGTTCTGCTTTTTTTCTCTCCTTATCACAAGTCTCTTGTCTAAGAAGAAAGGCAAGAAAAGCAGCTACAATTTCTTTGGAAACACACTGTTAAACAGTCTCATTTTTGCAAGATTGCAGATTACTTTTGAATAAAAGATTACAGTTTCTAAAAATGGCTACGTGTCTAAATTATGCATCTGATTTTTGTATCATGTAATATTTTCCAAAATTAAGGAGAAGGGAATCAAATCTCTATATCCAAAATCTATGGCTTTTAGAAGAGCAGTTTGGTCATATTTATTTATTCCACAAAAATGTATGTGGTGCTTAATGTTTGACCCCATTTATATTTTTAAATATTTGATGCAGATGAAATGCACCCAGTTTAGTAAAGTCAAACAAAAGTCAGTGAGGGGGTGGTGGGAGAATCATGGGTATGAGGGCGATAAAGAGTATATCATGGGTATAAAGATATAAAGAGGCATAAATTGACTAGTTTTTTTGGATCATGACCTGACCTTTGTTTAATTGAAAAAAAAAAACTATTGAAATACTACTTTTAGTATAGAGCATGATAAAACAGACATCTTTACTTACTCATGACCTTCCTTTCTGTTGGTAATGAAATGGAACCTAGACAATATACTTTAAAAATTCTTTATACACCTTGATTCTCAGAGATGAATGTATGGAATATATAGAGCTTGATAATATAATTTTCTTACAATAAAAAGAAATACTTGTAAAATGTTGCTTCCAAAAGCAACACAGTTTGCAACTGGAAAATGATATTAAACCACATGTCCAAGGTCTGTAGAATATTCTCTAAAATGAATAATAGGATGGGAGAAAGGATGTTCACATTTCACATGAAAGTTACATTTATCAAAACTTGCAAATACTTTAAACTCAGAAGTCAAAACTTATTCTAAGACAGTCAAAACTTATTCTGGCCAATGAAACGATTCACCTGCTAAGACGTTGTCCTGCAGCAACAGCGTGACCCTGTCCCAGGATTTACCCGGCTCGCGGCTGGGAAGTTGTTCAGTCTCAGCGTATTTTTAATATGCGAGAACTGGAGAGCTGAGTTACCTATCTGTTTTAAGTAAATTGAAAATCAACTCAAAGTCTTTTTTTTGTTTGTTTGTTTTTAGGATTTTATCCATTTATGCACACAAAAGCTGGGCACAGTCCCGAGACACAGGGGGTGAGAGGATTCACCACAGACAGAGCAGGGAGCAGAACAGGCAGATTAACTGAAGCACACTGGTGAGGGAGCAGCGGAAGGCAGGAGAGGTCTGCTGCGCTCTGTGGGTCCCTCCCTGGCCTGGGATACCTCCAACTCACTCTGCAGTGGCTGCGGAAGCCCCACGGTGTGGCGCTCAGCCCCTGCGCCCCCAGGGAGGCCCCAACTGCTAATTGCATCACACCATTTGAAACACGCGTGCTGAGTCCAACTAAGATGGGAACTTGCCCTCCGTGGCCACGCGGGCAGGGAGAGAGACGCCCTTGCTGGACGGAGGCTGGGGGCGGACCGGGCCGCAGGCGTTGAAACGTCTCACCATGTGGCTTTCTTCAAGGTCTTCCTTTACCTTTGCTGGGTGAGGAAACTCCCCACAGGACGCGCCGGTGTTGCGTGCACACACCTGCCTAGCTCCGGGCGGCGGTTGGTCCCCAAGACTCCGATGTCTGGTTGGAGTGAGGAGTGAAGCTGCGCAGGAGACCTGAGGCCTCGATGGGATGGGCGGGGCGTGTCAGCCCCCTGACCCTGAGCTGCAGCCAGCGCCTGCTACTCGACGGCCTACCGTGAATTAGCGTTAAAGAGACGTCTGCGTGTCGGTCCAGGCCACTGTGATACTTCGGTGAGGGTCAAAGAGGTGAATCATAGGAAGCCATAAGTCACCTTTCGGAAGGACATTAGCTGAAGAAGAAAAGAGGAACGTGATGGAGATGCTACATTAAAAAGTAATCTCGGGAAGAGAGCTGTCTGCCCCCTGAGAAGCTGCCCCTTTGTTGCAGCATGCGCTTCTAGTCCGTGAAATTCAAGTTTTCTTAACCTTAATGTTAAGTCCGACCCGTAATGAAGATGAAGCGGTGTCGTTTTTATGATCGGATGTCATTGCGCACAGTCAACGTTCTAAGACCCCAGATTTATGAGCACGTTGGGGCTGGAAGGGTTCTGTGGAGAACCCTGTGGGCAGCGCAGCATAAAACTTCTGGCCAAATTCACGGCAGGAGTTAAGCAAAAATTTTCAGTGAAAATAGCTCAGCTTTTTGCAGGAGTAGGAGCATGTCTTTAAAACTAGACTGACAGGGCCTCCCTAGAGGCACAAGGGGTTGAGCGCTGCACTGTGGGGTTTCTGCAGCCACTGCAGGACGAGTTCGATCCCTGGTCAGGGAGGGGACCCACAGGGTGCAGCAGACCTCTCCTTCCTCCCCGCTGCTCCCCTCAGCAGTGTGTTTCAGTCAATCATCATGTTCTGCCCTCCACTTTGTCTCTGGAGAACCCTCTCATCCCTTCCCCCACACCTCTGGCCTGTACCCCAGTTCTGTACACACAAATAAATAAAACACCCACGCAGCCATTTACCCCTGGGCGAGCCCTCAAGGAAACTGCAGGTGTGATCCTATAAAGATGTCCAGGGCCTCCTCTCCTGTCCTTCCCAGCAGGCCCTGTGGCTGTTTTAGGACTTTCCAAGCTACCCCCCACCCCCATCCTTCACACTAACTCTTTTGCCTAAACTAAACAGGCACTATCGGTTTCCTTTATTTGCAGCTCAAGAACACAAACCAGCACAATACTTACTGTGCCCAAGAGTTTTGTTTTGCTTTGTTGTATTTACATAATGAAATGTATTCCATAGAACATGTCACAGTTTTCTGCATATAGGGCAAAGCATACTCCTTTAGGTTCCCATCAGGCAGCTCTCAATAGCTGGTTCTAAGCACTTGTGCTGTTTCCTTATGGATTTCTGGGTAATTTGATGAATGCTTTGACTTAGTCCCATAAACATTAGCATTCTTCCTTTGCCATTACTGGACCAGTAGCTGCAGCCTGGTAACCTTCATGAAGTCAAACCCAGTGGGGAGATGATGGTGACTGCCGGGACAGAGCTGTTGGGGGCCAGGCTGACGTGGGTTACAGTCATTGCAACTTGTGTTTCATGGTGTGAACTTAGGCTGGTGGAGAACATAGGGCCACTTATGAGAAATCCCTCACCTGACTGCTTCTTGGGAAAACAGAGAAGTCGCCTGTAAAACACACGCCTTTCTTTTCTTTTATCTTTAATATTTTCTTTCCTATAATGATTTAAAATAGCATTTTTAAATCTTCAGAGGAGTAAAAGCATGCAGATTAGGTGAGCAGGTGAAGGATGGGTTTAAATTTAACAGTAGCACCTTGAGGGTCCCAGAAGGGACATACACCCTTGGGGCCTGGCACCCGGTTTCCACATAAACATATGTGCCTTGGGTCTTCATTTTTCCATCTGGAAAATAAAAACTAATAACCATATGATTTTAATCAAAAGAGTCCAAAGACTAGCTGGGAAGTGTCCAAGTGTCCCTCTCAGCTGGCTCTTGTGAGGGTTTCAGCGGCTGATCTAAGAGGCATCTGCCTGTTGCTCTGTCTGCACAAGATGGAAATGATGTTTATAAATACACCTCTATTGCAAATCGATTATGAGACCATCAAAAATCACCCTTAGTAGTCAATCAAATTGTGTTTGCACACTCTATTTTACTTTCTTAGAGAAGCTTATGGCCATACTATTGAAAGTCACTTAGTTATTTTCCCATTAAGTACAGAACACAAATATTCCATTATCATGGGAGTGGGAGGAGGTGGGATGCATTTAAAGAGTCTCCTATATTTAAAAAGTTTAAAATAGGAGATTCTTTGGACAACATACTCACTGTCAAAATAAATTCTGCATGCAGTCTGAAGTCCTCTCCATTTAACCAAAACCCTTATCTTCTTATTATAATATCCCTAAATAAAAAGTTAAACCATCTGTAAAATAACATAAGTAAAGCATCATCTTTCTTTTCCCCTCTGGGATTAAATTGCTCTGAAGTTAAAAAAATGAATAACTCTAGAAATGAAATAAATAATAATAGATCAGGTTCCTAAACATCTGTCTTTTACATATATCCCAGGCTACACATAAAATGTACTTGTGCTGGCTGATGTTAAATATAAATGAAAATTATATTGGATTTCATACACACCATTTCAGATTAGATTTGGTCATTTATTAGTCAAATAAATGACTTCACCTCTCCGAATCGTAGCTAGGAAAAACTAGGAATAGTATTTACAACACACCAGTTTTGCAGTATGATCTGAATAAGGTCATACAGGTATTAACATGGTGGATTGCTATCTAGCTATCTGTGTTATTATTACAGACTCCAGAATGTGCTCATCGATATGGACATAGAGGAACATTCTTTAACAATGAACAAGAATAATCAATGATGATTTGAGATTTTTTGTGTAACATATATTACAGTTAGAACATCTTCACTGAGCGTTTTCATAAACTATGAATAGATTAAAATTAATCATTATGAGAACACACTTATATCATAAATACAGTCACATGTCAGGAATCTACACATGTAAGTTGTTGATAATGAAGTCATCAGCACAGTTATATTTAGGTATAAGACAACAGCCATGAAGAGAGCAGCATTTCTCCAAGTCAAATTTAAGATTCATACTTGTGGGTATTGTTAAAGGAAGGTCTTTCCATTTTGGTGAACACCATGGTCACTCACTTTATTTTCTTTAAATAAGAAGATCTTCTCAGTGATGAACTTAGAAAAATCACCCTACCTTGAGGAGTGATCTTTTAAAAAATAGCATTCAGCTGAGACAGGAAAGTCATTCATATTCTTATGAATATCTTTGTGACTTCAATTTTCAAGAGTAAATTGTTTTTATACCAGGTTGAGATATGGTGGAGGTGAGACCAAATAGCATACTATATATTTTATTTAAACACCAATATAATGGAAGATGAAAAATGAATAATAAGGAAGCAGAAATGTATTATTAAAGTTCCAATCTAACTGCCCTCCAACTGATGAATGTATAAATAAATTGTGGCATATATAGTCAATGGAATACTATACAGCTGTGAAAAGATGAAATAGTATGTTAAGGCAAAATGGTGGGTCTTGAGGTAATTGTGTTAAGTGACATACATCATAAAGAGTGACATAAGTCATAAAGTCATAAAGAGATGTTGAATGGTTTCATTCATATGTGGAATATAAATAACTGAAAAAGACACACAGGTAAAATACAGTAGGAATAATTCTTGAACTTGGTGAAAAAATAAAGTGTTATGAGGAATAGGAGTAGAGTGAGGAGGGGATTGGAAGGAGACAGAGGGGTTATTAATATGGGTGGCTTAGTGGGGGAACTTGGGCACATATGGAAGAGCAAATTTAAAAATCAATAAAGTTCTATGTGGGTATGATCATGCCAAATGATTCTTGAAAGTTGTGGTCACATGATAGACATCTCTTCCTGTGTTCTGTTTTAGGGGTGAGAATGTCCTGTTTCCACAACTAGAGAATCATGACACACAAAGAGCCCCAAACTAGTGCACTTTTAGAAAAACAAAACTTTCAAAATAACTATGAGGTCTAATTATGAAGGTTTTTCTGAAATTTTCAAGAGTGACTTCAAAGCAATGTAACAACTGAAATCAGGTATACAGTATTCCAAATACTTGTCAATTTTTTTTTTCATTTGATTCACTTTTTTTTACAGAAATGTTTCTGCTATTTTTAAAATTGTGACTGTAACCAATAAAACAAAAGTTCCCATCATTGCCAGTCTCCTCATATTATGATTTCACCTACGAATGTTGATATTAGATTACTAAGAGTCTGTAAGTACCAGATTATAATTTCACATTCATCCATCAAATTCACTAGTGCACTTTGTCACAAAAACTATGGCATAGTATGCACTGAGATGGAACTGGAAAAAAAAAAGGTTTTATGGAAAGTTTAAAATAACAAACAATATTTGCCACTGCCATCTGGTAAAATATTTCAAAATGCTGATTTCCCATTGTTCTACAGTAACATGTTCCAAAGAGCTGTGATAAGCATTAATACAAAAATAGATGAATCACTTTATGTAGCTTACTTTGTAGTGTCAGATCTGTGGATGCTAAGTGGGGTGCAGAATGAAAACTCCCTTACACAAAATGTTTAATGTAAGAGACACTAAATAAATGTCAAGTCTTTCATTCTTTCCTGAGAATTAGCAGAAATCAGTAACTTAAACTAAGTTAGTCCATGTATGCCATTAAGCCTCTAACTCCCCCTTTTCTGTGTTAGCTTTACATCCACAAGCCTTACACCTTATGGAGAGATCGGGCCTGGCTGTCTCCCTGAAATATGTCTGATACTTGCAGATTTTGTGTGATACTTAGAACACTAACTGCATACAATATAAGCCATATTAATGATGATGTACTCCACGTGTCTTTTAATTCATTTGTCAGGTATATTCTTTCAGAGTTTGGCACTTTGCCCTATGCAATGCTTTGATGGATGTCATTTGCAAAGGAAATGAGATAATGTCATCACTTCATATATTGAGTGTGTGTATCAGTAACGATAACCATATATATATACCTTTTGAAATATGCAAAGTGATGAACATGATGACTTATGCATATTTAGAATAAGTTTGTAACTGTTTTCCTTTGCTATTAAACTTATAATAACAAGTAGCACATGCCCTTTGTGTTCGAATGACACTGGAGAATATAAGCAAATCAATTTTACGTAAAACTGATGAGATCAAAATCAAGATATTAATATTCATTTACTTCACTTATTTCAAATGCCAAGGTCTGAAAATTTGGCAGCAAAAAATATAGCTTTCCCCCTCAATACAGGAAAAGAGAACATCTGCTCAATATTACCAGATTCTGTAGTAACTGAAGACACTTTACAAGGTTCCAAGGGTCAAGTGTTAAATAAAACAAATGTGAAACGATCAGCTCACCTGGAATCGTGGAGTCAGAGCAGCTACGACGTCATCATTAAACCAAAAGGACAGTTGTCCAAGCAGCAGGTAAGTCTAACACTGTTGTGCCCTGGGATGCCCTGGGATGCCCTGGGATGTCACCTCAGCAGCTGAGGGGCTTCTTCCCTCCGCACAGCAAGGAAATCATGCTGTCTCTTTCATGGAGCTGTAGTGGGAACGGCTGAAATAATATGAATAAGGCATTCTGGGACAGTGTCTGGTAAACAGTGTACATTAACTTAGTTAGAAGATTGTTTGGGTAGGGGTCTTCTCATGTGACTAGGTAGATATTGGAGAACTTCTCTGGAACATGAACCATTTTGATTTAAAAGAATCCTGTTCTAGAATGGAGCTCAGCAAACTGTGGTCCGTCAGATAAAGGTAGTTTATCTTCCATTTATAAAAATGGCTGAAAAAAAATCCAAAAAAATGAAGAATAAAATTTCAAAGCCAGTGTACAATGCATAAAATGCTAATTTTATGTGATAGTCATAAATATATCTCAGAAAATATAAATTAAAAGATAATGTAAATAAGTACAGTATCCACCAGTGAGGTCTTATTGAGACATGCTCTATCCACTTATTCCAAGATGCTACAACAGCAGTGTTGAGTCACAGAGAACTAGACGGGAAACTGAATACACTTAGCTTCAACTGCACACACTCTTAATCTATCTCGACCCAACATATAATGACATTTTATTTCCTCATTCTTGACTCTCATATTTTAATAGAGAGTATTATGCTGGGTTTTAGGTTCAGTGATTTGTATTGTGTCTGAACAAAGAGGCTAGGTTTGAAGCCCTCTTCGAACCTTCTAGATGGTTAAAGTTATATCCTGGGATTTTCTAAAGAAAATGTCATCCTGGAAATTTGTGAATTTAATTTGGAGCCACCTGTTGAGTTCTCAGTGGGATATTTGATAATTCAGAAACCATTTCTCCTATATTTAACATCAGAAGGAGAGGAAACTTGATTGGAAGGTCTTTTCCTGACCCTTCTCTCAGAACAAATACATCACAATTAGTCTTGAGGGTAAATATCTGAGCGAAAAGTAGAAGTTAAGGCAGTATATTAAAAACATAAGTCTAGCACAATTTCTTTTCCAAGTTTATCCTGAAGGCTCTGAGGGTAAGAAAAAATATCAAATAAATAAAGGTATGCATTATATTTTGGTAAGGAAAATGATATCCTCAGTGGATACATTTTGACAAATTTGTTAAACCAAGTGTATTTATCCAAGATCCAGGGAATCCTGCTTTCTCCTAACCTAAGCTCATTACACTAATTTCACTTGTGCTCTGTCCCCACAGGAATAATGAAGATATATAGAATTGAGCTGCTATAAAAACTCAGGATAGGATGAAAATCAATGTCTTTATAAGGCAGAAGGATGTCTCAAGCACTGGCAAGGATTTAACATGTGCTTTTTATATTACAGCCTCCCTCATTCCTCATGTGTCACTCCAAAAATTTTATGAGAATATTACTTATACAATCAAAACATATCCTCAGTCAAGATATAAATTTTCATGGGCTGGCCATATATTTAGAATTTCTCCTTATTGATCCGGGAGCTTGTCTCCATATGCTTAGCAGATCTCCTCCTTTGCCATGGAGAATAATGTATCAACTGCTGGAAACTTCTTGTTCCCGATTCAATGAGTATTTGGTCAGCCTCTCTCCCCGACTGTGCGCCGGCAGAGACTGCTGCTGAGGTCTGAGGTGTTGTCAGGAGACTTGGAATGAGACCTGATACATGAGGCAGAAGGGGAGACATCCCTGGAAAGACAGCATCCAAGGCAAGTCAGAAAATAAACGCCAAGCAGAGGCGGCCTGGGTCTCGGAGCCGCACGCTGTGCAGGTCCGGTGAAGCCATCACAGGCTGTTTTGTCCCCGAAACGCTCTGCAAACACCAGACTCCCAGGGCGCGCGGAAGTAATGTGGCTGTGACCCCTTCAGTTATGTTGTTGTATTCGACCTGAATTCTTGCAAAAGTCATTTAAAGCCAAGGGACACAATTTTGTAAATCTGTCCCCGTTTTCCAACTGTCTCCAGTTGTAAACCAACCAAGGAGAAAGATGCAAACAAAGCTTTTTAAAAACCAACAGATCATTTAGTCACTGGGTTGATTTCCAAATGCGGTCCCCATGACCATGAGGGCGGCTTGGGAATAAGTTCACTGGCACAAACCGAAATTAATAAACAATTTTCTGATTTCAAGGGCCTCTGAATTCACTTGAGTGAAAATGAGCACAAAATATAAATATAGCACGTTTGCTCCAAGATAGTTGATGTAGGTTATTAAGAACACATAACATATTTCAAAAAAATTTTGGAATGTGGTACATAAAAAAATCTTAAGACTGAAAAAAATAACTTAAGTTTCAAATAGGGCAATGTGCCTTGCTTTATTTAGCATCTGCCCCTCATCTGGGTCAGTGTATATTAGGAAGCTATCAGTGAGCTTAAATAAACATATTATGTTCTATTTGAAACACAATAAGTTAAAATGATGCAATAAAGTGTGTTATATGAAGACTTTCAAAAGAATTATTCTTATTAATATATTTACATAAATTGTTCAACTTCGTCAATGTGTGAGCTAGTCCTTCCTTTACTCCTATCTTTTTTTTTTATTTTTTTTAAATACTGTACTCTTTTTTTTTTTAAAGATTATTTATGCATACAAGCACTGGGGTACAGGCCAGAGGTGCAGTGGTGAGAAAATCCACCAGACAGAGTGGGGAACAGAACAGGCAGATCTACTGAAACACACTGCTTAGGGGAGCAGCGGGCCAGGCAGGAGAGGTCTGCTGCGCCCTGTGGGTCACCTCCCCAACCAGCACCAGGGATCGAACACATGCTGTGGTGGCTGAGGTTTGCTTCCTAGTGCATTGCTTAACCCACTGCATCACTAGGAAGGGACCCATCTTCTTTTTTAATCAAATTTTATTGATTTGCCATTTGTTTATATGAGTATATGATTAAGGATTACAACTTCACACCTCAACATGCGTACTCGCTTCTTTTAAGGATTACAACTTCACACCTCAACATGTGTACTCGCTTCTTACTCTCCACCAAAGAGCTGGGGCCAATACCCCATTCTCTTCCCCCGTCTGCCTTCACCTCCATCAGTCCCATTTGTGTTGTCACAAATGTCAAGATCCTACTTACTTTCATGGCTGAGTAGTATTCCATTACATTTATAAACCACATCTCTTTATCTGCTCATCTGCCCGTGGGCACTTAGGTGGTTTTATAGCTTTGCTATTGTAAACAGTGCTGCAGTAAAAGTGCATCTATCCTTTGGATTAATGTTGACGTTTTCTTCAGGTCCATACCTAAAACTGAAATTCACAATGATGGCGGTTTTTGAATTTGAAAACAAAACTCGTACCTATCACTTCTCTTCCAAATTTGGACATTCTTTCCTAAGGCAAAAGCTCAGGAATTATCTCAAGTGTCCTGTCATCTAAATGCCAACAGAGATGGTCTCAGTTCAAACCCTTTCCTGCCCCAGGGAGGGCAGCAGCCCTACTCTTGATTGCAACACCCGGAGACTAGAGGTGTAGACCATGGTAGACGGTGGTGTGCGCCAGCTTCCACTAGCCATTCCCATGTTGAGCTGAGGTTGCTCTAACAGTCTGCAGTTTCAAGAATTTGTAAAGTTCTGTTTGTGGTGAATCTCAAGTATTAAACATTGGTATCCCATTGTTTTTTTGGCAAATTACCATTTTAATCTTGCTCAGACTGCTCCAGGTGAACATTCCAGAAGTATCCATTTTCTTGTGTCTCATAGGAAAGGATTTCTGGTTGTCAGTTTTGAAAATTTCTCATTATCTTTGGGATCAGACCTGGCGCTGTCTGCAGCACGCTGGCTTCCTCTGGTGTTCCCTGACACCGTCTCACACAAAGTGTCTTCCCTTTCCAGCAGCAAGTCAACCTTCTCGATAGCAGATGACTACCTCATGTCCAATTCCATTTCATGGTGGTTTTCTTGTCTCTTTCTATTTTTCACATAATAGCCTTTCTCCCAATGCTGTCTTCATTTAGCTAATTCTTACCCTTGTTTTAGTATCAACCAAACGTTTCCCTAATCTAGGACTTCTCTGACCATATCTAACTTCTCTTTCTCCTATATTGGGATCTCTTTGACCCGTGTTTTCTGTACTGAATCTATTTGACATTTAATAGGATGCTAGGATTATTAAATTCAATTGGAACTTGGACACAATGTAGCTTAATCCTTTTACTCTCCAGTGGCCCAAACACAGGAATTGACTTGTCAATACAGCCGGTTAAGAAAGAAAAGATTCAAATCCTGCTTTATAATGGCTTCTGCCATTTATCTTGCCCTTTCAACTATAGTCAAAACTCCTCAAAGACAGATGCTATGCTTTTTGCTCTGCTTATGTCAACTTTAAGAAAATAATCAAATGTGAGTGGTTATAAAAAGTTTCTTAATATATTCAGGGAATGAAGAATTTGTCCCCAAGTGAAGCACTGACATTCAGTCTGAGACAAGGACTAAAGCTGTGGTCTCTAGGAATGTCCATCACGTGTGAGGTGGCTGACTCCATCACCAACCCCTCTTGACTTGGTCAGCACAGCTCTCTTTTGCCGACCCTCTGGGACAGAGTCGTCTTGCCTTCTTAATCCCATAAATATCTACTGTGAAGACATGGGAATAACCGAAGCTGATGCCAATGTCCTGGTGATTACATCATTAGAATGCCTATGACTAGACTGATTGATTTCCTGTAACTTCATGCAGCCAAAGTAGATATTTCTGGAAAACTCACCTTTCAATGATTAAACGTGGGTTTGTTAATGCAAATCATAACTGTTGACTTTGTGTTCTAATACAACATTTGTGATAAGTGGAGAACTCTGCAGATAAAACTATGAGATCCTTGGTTAATAGCTAGGATATGTTAAATACTTACACGATTCAACAAGATAAAAGCAAGTAACAATAAGTAGGCAGCAGATCTGAACAGACAATTCACCAAAAAGTGTATCCAGAGACAAGAAACACCTGGAAAGATCCTTCATCATCATTTTTAATAAGGGAGATGTAAGTTAAAGTCATGATTAAATATTATCTCATGTTCAGGAGAATGGTATCTATAAAAAATACAATAAAAACAACAATGGGGGCCTCCCTGGTGACGCAAAGGGGTTGATCACCGCACTATGAAGCATCCTCAGCCACTGCAGCACTAGTTCGATCCCTGCTGCCAGGCAGGGAGGGGACCCACATGGCGCAGCAGACTTCTGCTGTCTCCCCACTGCTCCTCTCAGCATGTATTTCAGTCAGCCTGTCTATTGTGTTCCTCACTCTGTCTCTGATGAACCCTCTCACCCCCCACATTTCTGCCCTGTACCCCAGTTCTTGTATACATAAATAAATAAATCTTTTTTAAAAAATATTAAAAAATGAATGCTGGAGAGGATGCAAAGAGAAGAACTACTATATTGTTGGTGGAAATATAAACCTGTACAGACATTTGGAATATAATTTAGTTTCACCTTAAAAGTCATAAAATGGAGAGCCTCCCTGGTGGGGCAGTGGGTTGAGCACCGCACTGTCAAATATCCATGGCACAGCAGTACAGTTTCGATCCCAGGCCAGGGAGGGGACCCACATGGAGCAGCAGACCTCTCCTACCTCATCCGCTGCTCCCCTCAGCAGTGTACTTCAGTCGGTCTGCCTGTTCTGCTCCCCATTCTATCTCTGATGAATCCTCTCACCTCCCACACCTCTGGCCTGTACCCCAGCTCTTGTATGTATAAACAAATAAATCTTTTAAAAAAATCTTAAAATGGAAATACTGTATGATCCACCAACCCTATCCTTGGGCATCTATGCAAAGCATGAAACTATCAATTCAAAAACCTATCTGCTCTACGGTGTTCATTGGAACATTATTTGCAACAGCCAGACATGGAAAGAATTTAAGTTCCACTGATAAAGGCCTAGATCAAGAAGATGTGGCCTATCTACCCTAAAGAATACGATTCAGACATAAGGAGAAATGAAACGGTGCCCTTCGAGGCAAAATGAAAGGCGCTTAATGGAATTATGGGCAGTGAAGCAAGCAAAGTGACAAGGACACATAATACGCATTTCCACAGCAGACAACGTGACAAGTAAAATACCGATTAAAAACTAGCAGACCCTAATAGACAAAGTGGGGTCTCTGAGGTTAAGGGTGGGGAGGAGAAGAGGGTCAAAGAGAAAATGAAAGATTGTAATGTGGAAAAAAAATCTGTAAGACACTCAATTAAGATGGTTCGCACGATAGTCATTCACGCGTTTTGCACAAAGGCCACATGATACAACTTATGGAACTTGTCGGTTTGTTTCACCCTTCAACTGTTTTCAGCATTTTCTTTATTACAAGTTTGAAGAGTGAATTCATGAAGCACATTTTAAATGTCCTCCCCCGGAGTATCATGTAAGTATTGTAATCAGTGTGTCATTTCACTACGATTGTCTTTCTCCCTGTATGTTATAGAATGGCATGACACAACAGGGAACATGGATTTTGGAAATGTCAAGACGGAGTATTTATCTCAAATCCAGAATTCACTGTCTTCCAAATTAAATTGACCAAATATTTCACAACATACTAATTCCCCAGGTATATGCTCACGCATCTGGTGTGCAACTGCAGCACATGCACGCAGACACACGCACCGCGCGTGTAACACCAGCATGTGGGTGAGGATGAGAAGCATCAGCACGACCCCTGCCCCCAGTTTGCTGTCCTGCTTTCCAGAGCCTCATGTGACTCCGTTAGCACTGTCCATTATGTGGAAACCGGCTCATGTTCTCTATCAAAAACCAAACAGTGGGAATTATAGCTAGAGTGACTTAGATTAGATAACAAAAGGGACTTCCTGCATGCTAAGGCCAGTCGCCCAAAGGATCACTTAGAGAGAGGTTGTACACCCTGCTGGGAATTAGTGAGAGAGACACAATTAACTCAAGAGGCGCCGTCTCTGGGGTTCTCACCGCCAGCCGCGCGCCTGAGTACGACTACTTCTCCAGAACCACCCAGCTGCACTTTGAAGGAGCCCTGCCATTCAGAGACGATACAGAATATGACTGGCCCACAAAATGAAGAGGAAAACTGGAAAGCACAGACTGCGGTCCTTGGGGTGCCTTGAGAACCCATCAGGACAGCTTCAGGATTCCCGCCAGGCTCACTTTCTGCTCCGGGTCGTGGCGCGGGAAGGGAAGCGGAAAGGTTCCAGAGACCGGACGTGCCGGGAAACGGGCATGGGGGCCAGGCCCCTCTCCTTTCATCCATCTGCCCAGTGCGACCTGCAGAGCTAACGGCTTTCTGTCCTCAGCTCCCGACTCACATGGCTCAGAAAACCAGCACGCGGGAGAAAAACACCTGGATTCCGGCCACAAGTCCGGGGCTGAGAGAGGCTTGGGCCCCTGCCTTAGCACCTCCTGAGCTGGGGGCAAGAATCCCGCACTTAAGCCAGCTGTCCTCCGGAGACCTCCTCTGGAAGGCGCCCGCCAGCCAGCCTGTCCGGACAGGCACTTGCTCCGTTTGCTGCTCCCCTGAGGAAGTTTATCGCTGAAGGCACGCAGGGCCTGGGGAGCCTTGACTTGGCTCCCGACCCAGCCCTATGCCTCGCTCCCGGCCCTCAGGGAGCGTAGAACCCTCTCCACGTTGGCAACAACCATTCCAGCCTTGAGTAGAGGAGGATTAACCGGGTTATTTATTTGGCACAAACTTTCTGTTCCATGCTTTAGTAAGTTCTCGCTAACAATGATGTCAACACTAGAGAAGTCGCCACACTAGATGACAAGGTTTAGACCTTGCAAATGAAGACATAAGCATCAGGTGGTACCACCCCCTCCACACACGTAACCAGCATCTGATACAATTAAAATACCTCCAAGTGATGCACATTTTTTTAAAGATTTTATTTATTTATACACACAAGAGCTGGGGTACAGGCCAGAGGTGGAGGGTTAAGGACTCACCAGAGACAGAGCAGGGAGCAGAATAGGCGGATCTACTAAAATACACTGCTGAGGGGGACAGCGGTGAGACAGGAGAGGTCTGCTGTGTCATGTGGGTCAACATCCTGGCCGGGGATCCAACTCGCGCTGCAGTGGTTATGGACGCTTCATCATCCAGCGCTCAAGCCATTGCGCCAGCAGGGAGGCCCCAATGCACATCTTAATAGGGAAGACACACCAGAGTGGATGAGAAGTAAAATATTCCAGGAAAATCATTAAACTCATCAGTCCCAGGAAATCCCTTTTCTTTGCATCTAAGTGATTTGAATTGTAACTGTATAAAAAGGTGATGTCCAGATGTGTCACGGTGCTGCTTTGTCACCTGGAACGTTCCTGGGGTCCATGCCACACATCCTCAAAGCCCCAGATAGTTGGTTACTTGGAAATCAACACATAAAATAAAAGGTGTCAGCTGGACAAGAAAACTCCTGTTTTCTGAGCCAAAGTTCACTCTGAGTCTGGACCCCACGGGGCTGCGTGGAGCAGGGCAACCTGATAGTGCACTTGGGAACTGCCCGTCTCCGGTTTCAGGCGCTCCCCTTTGCTCTTCCTTTGGGGTCTGTAGAAGCAGCTTCCCCTTGGAAGTGGGTCCATTTTAACTTGGGCTTCAAGGGTGAGTGGTCCCTGCCCAGGCCGTGCGGGCAGCTGCAGGGGGGACATCCAGGCACGGAAGTGTGTGTGGGCAGTGGGGTTAGCTCCGCCCGGGGTCAACACCAGCTCCCGTGGCTCCACTGCCCGGGTGTGGCTGGGCCTGCGGTGTCAGGGACCGGCCATCCTCACACTGCTGCTCTGCAACGAGCTTTTGACGTGCTTGTTAAGAGTGAGAGCTGGACGCGCCATGAGTCAGAAGAGCAGCCTGAAGTCAGGGCCCGTGTCACCTTGGAAGTTGTTAGAAGCACCAGCTTGAGCCAACTCTGCACTTGCTGAACCAGCAACTCTGGGTGGGAGGGTCCAGGAATGGTTTAATGAGACCTCCAGGCGATTCTTTGGCTGACAACAGACAAAATCATTAAAAAAACGTAACCACAAACCCAAACAGAGACATCCTGCTCTTTATTTTGACTAATTCCAAGGGCATTCCTATGCATTATCTGTATTTACATCATGGAATAAATCTAGTAACTGAAAAGTGCCCTACCCTTGTATCTAAATGCTGTTAGCCTCCCTAGGAATTAATAGGAACTATATTTTAAGTTTGTCTGAAAACTCTGTGAGTCTGTGTTTATGTCTACAGCCATTGATTCTGAGGCACATACAGCAGTTGCTGTTTACTGGGACCGAGAGGGTGATGAGTCCCAGAGCTGTAAAGAAGAGCAGCCACATCCACAGTCAGGTGGCGACGACCCCGAGAGTGGTGAAGTTGTTTTTCAGGTGAACAATCCCAGGACTTGCAACCCCCAACAGGCGTCTGTACAACCAAATACCTCTCAGGAGCCGGGGGGGTGAGGCTGGCGCTCAAAGACAGGAAAGGGGTTCTCCCTGGCAGCACAAAGAGTTAAGTCTGAGCACTATGAAGCTCTCCAGAGCCACTGGGCAGGAGCTGACCCACAGGTGCAGCAGACCTCTCCTATCTCCCTGCTGCTCCCCTCAGCAGTATGTATCAGTGGATGTACCTATTCTGTTCCCCAATCTGTCTCTGAATCCTCTCACCGCCTATACTTCTGCCCTGTACCCCAGCTCCTGTGTGTGTAAATAAATAGATTAAAAAAAAAAGACAGGAAAGGGGCCACAACACCAGGGCTACCAGGGAGAGCTCAGAGGAAGGCAGGGCCATGGGGATGGTCCTAGGGAAACTGGGGCACAGTTTGCTGGTGTAAACTCCCCATGCCTGTCGCCCACTTACAAATGTGCAACTTGACTGGGTGATCCTGGCACAAGAGGCACTGCCTCTCGCTAGTCAGAGCCCAGGGAGGGCCTCAGGGACGCTACGATGAGATGAGATGAGGTCACGTGTTCTCCCCTCTGGCGCCGTACACCACAGAGTCGGTTCTGCAGGGACTCACCCCACATGCACTGGCCCGAGGAGATGGAGGCCGCTCTCACTTTTAATGGAATGAGCCGTTTCTCAGAGTCCTAAACCGGTAACACAGAAAGATGAAACGATCGAGATACAGATGGTAGGAAGCAACAACACACTTCACAAGTAATAAAAGGCAAGGTCGAAGGGATGCTATTTTCACTTTTCTGGGAACACATGAAATATTAAAAAGGGACAAATAGGAACACAACATTGAGGGGAGAAATGCAGTGAAAATAAAATGCTAATCAGAGGCTTCCTCTTAGACTGTTGTATAGTGGAATTTTTCCAAATTCTCACAAAAGAGCTAATTGATATCATGTGTAAGGTGTTCCTGAAAATAGGAACAAAAGAAAAACTCCCAGTTCAATTTGATTGGGTTAATGTCATCTCAGCTCTATAATCGCATAAGGAACACATAAGAATCACAGGTCAATAGATGTGTGAATTTTATCTAAAAATAATTCTACATAGAATATCGGCTGGCTAGGAGATGTGGTTTAACAAGGCTATTCCGACACAGTGCAAAGCCATAATGCTAGTAACTGGCACTAATGCTAACCAGGATGGCACCACAGAAGGCACATTGACCAGTGGGGAAAGTGAGAAGCTCGGAAGCAGACCTATGTGTATATGGAAACTAGGTGGGAGCCCAGGGGCTTAGCAGAGGTGCAGAGAACTCAGCTCAGCTCTCTGAAATGATGCACAACACCACATACAAATTTAGAAGAGGAGGAACAAAAACCCGAATGTGAATGTCAAAACTCTAAATTTAAATCACATTGCTATTGCTCAGAATAATGATGATTGTTACAATAAAAATATAGGTTTAGAATTCTTAATGCACTGATAAGGTATAAATAGCTAATTTTGTCAAAATTGAAGAGTCTGCTCAACAATGGCCAACATTAGCATATTTAAAAGACATTTGCAATTTAAAACGCTGACAAAGAATACATGGAGAAATTATAGAAAAGACTCCAAGACTCATAAGTACGAGTTGAGATTCTCAAAAGCAAATAAGCAACAATGATGGTTGACTTTTTAAGCACGAGATGGGAGGTGTGGAAATTAACAGCCCTGCGCCTGGTTTGTATCAGATCAGCTGGGCATCAGGATAGAGTGTATCGACTCGGCGATCTACTTCTGACCCGCAAAGGGTCCTTCACAGAGCTTATGCAGGTGGTCTTCCTGGCCCAGCTTGTGAGTGCCGGGAAAGAAACGTCCTGACGCCAGCTCTGCGGATTTTCACAGACACACCGCCAGGCTGGCCCCTTTTTGTGCCTGAGAGCACAGCACCACGCTTCTCTGTGCTGCTTCCACACGTGTCTACGCCTGGGACAGGTGTAAGGATTCGCCTTCCCTCTTCCAGTGCCGCTGATGCTTTTCCTCGCACTCATCTGCTTGTCGGAGGGGAAGGACAGCCCCGGAGCTGCCCACTGGCCTGGGCTGGCACTGCGTACTTCTCTGACGTCCTCTGGTGATTGTAAGTGCTTCGAGGATGCAGAAAGTAAAACTTTTCAGAACAACCTGCAGCTCTGGTCTTTGGGTAACACTGAACATCTATGATCACAATATATAGAAATTATCACATCACTTCTTAGCCAAACACACATTTGCACTAACTTTAGACTTTCTTGGTGGATTGGCAGCGTGGCTGTCCTAGTTACTGGGAAATTCCCTTTTGGTTCTTCTTAAAATCTGGTCTGAGAATCAACACCAGACCCCAGACTGTCTCAGAACAGCAATGGAATGCATTCAGAAAAGGAAATGAATGTTTATGGAGCACTATTTACAACAGTCAAGATATGGGCACACCGAACACCATAAACGCACCAGAACAGATGAGTGGATCAAGAAGATGTGGTAAAATATGCAATGGAATACTACTCAGCGATGTAAAGAGTGCAGCAACGTGGATAGATGTGGTAGGGGTTATTCTAAGCTAAGTGAGCCAGGAAGAGAAAGAGAAATACTGGATGGTTTCACTCATATGTAAGCTCTAAGAAACTAAAAAAGGCCTCCTTGGTGGTGCAAGAGGTCAAGCACCACACTACGAGGCATCTGCAGCCGCTGGAGCGTGAGTTGGATCCCTGGCTGGGGAGGGGTCCGACATGGCACAGCAGACCTCTCCTGCCTCACCCGCTGCTCCCCTCAGCAGTGTACCTCAGTCGATCTGTCTGTTCCGTTCTCCACTCTGTCTCTGGTGAATCCTCTCACTCTCCACACTTCTGACCTGTACCCCAGTTCTTGTGTGCATCAATAAATAAATCTTCTTAAAAAAAAAAAAAACTGAACAAAGGACCAGACAAAGTCAAAGTGTTAGACTGACCTTGAGAGCTGAGAATAGACCCAAGACACTCAGGAGGGAGGGGGGAGAACAGGGAAGGGGAGGAGGCACGGACGTATTTGTATGTACAAATATAATTTATGTATTTATTAATACTGAATAAATTAAAAATAAAATACTGGACATAGATATCTATATTATTAGGCAAATAAATGTTTTTTGAAGAAATTCAGCAGTGGTAACATCCACCTCTGTGGCACTTCGCATGAGGTGGGTAGAGACAAGAGAGGTTTTGGTGGAACCTGGTGGGTTCGTGATTCCCGCTGGCAGTGTGCCAGGAACCCTGGGCCGAACCGTTTCGAGGTGACCCACAATGCAAAGGCGTGGGCAGAAATGCAAAGGAGCTTCTTCATGGCAGCTACGGGGTCTGAGCTCACAGGGTTGGGGAGGCCCTTCTGTGTCCACAGCGAAACCTGCATTCCCAAGGCTGGAGCAGCTTCTCCTTGGCAGGCACCTGCCCCTCGCCAGAATTCGAGAGCAGGTGGGTGCTAGTTGAGGCTGGAGGTTAGAGGCCTACAAAGTTAAAACCCACCTGAAAGTACTATTGATTTTTGTTGATCGTTCAGAGGGCCCCTCAAAAATAGAAGACGACAGCTCAGCGGTCGATGACCAAATATCGTGATAAGGTCCGTTCTAGTCCTGAAAGTTGGTGCTTTTCATGTCAAGCACAAATCTTTGTAAATATGCGCACTGTCAAACGAGAACACAGAGGGAACGAGTGTGTACGGACAGTGGAGGTATTTCCGCTTCTGTAAAAGACACTTAGTTTTGGAGTAAAAGCCACGGAGACCTGAGCTCTCCCAGGCAGCGTCTGAGGCAGCCGCAGGCTCCCGTGATGGGCCATTTCTCCTGTCATCATCACCAAGCCATCGTCAAGGAGAGAACATTCCTCAGGAGACAAACACTTTTTGTTTTTAAGCAGTTCATGGTTTCTTCATATTTCTGTTGCAGCTAGGAATGTTTTAAGTATAAGACATCAACACCTGAATCTTTTGAGTAGCTTATTTTGGTAACTCCATATTCTTGCTCTTTAGCTCAGCTCAAATGTGTAGAGGGAAAAAAATCAGAACAGTCAAGAGATGGATGTTTAGCATTGAACATAACAGGAAGGACATTTGGGACTGAAACGTGTTGTAACAAATCTTTACACACATATGCTAACATATCTGCTCTCTGGAAGTATATGTGTCCATGAGAGGGTGTGGGCATATTATATATGTACACATCTGCTTAGAAAATACTTTCCTGCATAATTCACAACCTCACTAACAATTAGACTTTGGTTTTGACAAGTCATCTTTGAGTTAGAGCTTTAGAATCCAGGCTGCCTGTATTTCAGACCAAGCAATAAACATCCACACGAAGAAGTTTCTAATTTGGGTTTTATATTAGTATCCAAGGCCTCCTAAGGCTGTGGGAAAGAGCAAGAATAAAAATGATGTGGAATGTTTAACAGTATATATTTCCCAGTTCTTACATATTTATGCCATCCTAATTTTCCATCAATACTTTCCACTCTGCTTTTTTTTAATAGAAGTCCAGGCATAAATAAAACTTACAGCCCACTGCAGGAATTCACATTTCCAGTCTGTGGCAGGCAGCGTGGCATCGGGGTCAGCCCTATGTCCAAATCCACTTCTCCAGGCAATGCCCCCCCACCCCTAAAAACACAGTTAATGGGGGGAGGGTCTTACCTGTCCTGAGAAGTGGCACTCTTCTGGCGTGTTCTTGCACAGAGAACTTCCGGTCATCTTAACTACAACAAGGCACAGGTTATGAAACCAAGTCAAAGTATCCTTTGCCTTGTGGGTGGACACCAATTGCCCCTCCTCCTGAGCTTACAAATTACATCAATTCCTGGAATTTTAGCTTTGCAAGTCCCTTTGCCCCACTGCTCCCACAATCAGTGTCTCCCACTCGTGTCTTTAAAGGGGAGGCTCTGTTTTTCTTGCTTCACTGACTTCAAGTCTTTCATCCACGCTCCCTTATCTCTAGAAATCTTTCCCATGTTTGGCATACCCTCACTACTGCTTTGTCGAACTTCTTCATGGTAAAACATGTTGGTAAAACTTTTGCACCAGCCACGGAAACTCCGGAGTATCTGCCACATGGTAGATACACAGAAAATGAATGCTGTGAAGAAAATAATCTGTCATGCCAGAACATACTCTATCTATACTCATTCCAAAGAGTTTTTGTTAATTATCACTTTTCCCATAATATTTTCTGTAGATGTATGTAAATTGTAAGTCTTACTGATCTGTAATCTGGTTACACAGGTTTAAGAAAGGAAAATTGAGTCATACTGAATATTTTGAACTCCTACCAAAAACTGATCAGCAATTTTTAGCTATTACCAAAAATATACTGAATATGCACTAGTTATATATAACTATAGGAGCATGGCAGGCAGAGGGTAGGTTTTACTCTGTGGGCCAACAAGCTCCTTGATAAGACCGAAGCTACTTTCAAATAATGACAGAAAAATCATATTTTAATTTATCTTTTGAAAGGCCAGTTCTTGGGATAAAGACTACTGAACTATTAGTATTGAGAATTATATTTAATTTCCAGTTGATTTCATCTCCAATCCATCCTTACCTTCAGCTTACACTCTCTACCACAATGACTGTGCCCATGTCTAGGAATGTTTACTTCTAGACAAGATGTGTGGTATTCCTGTGCAGATCCTGTTTTTCTAGGGTCAAAAAGCAAAATGCAGCAATACAATAAAAACATTAATAATCATTAAAAGATGTTATCCTAACATAGTGTTAAAAGAACCATAATAATGTGTTAAGAATGCCTTTACTCAATCATTCATTTATTCATTCAGAAATATAAGGACTACTCAGGTGCTTTCAACTTGTATCCACCCATCCATCCATCCATCCATCCATCCATCCATCCATCCATCCATCCATCCATCCATCCAGTATTCACTCTTATGTTGATCACTATACTAGATGGTTAAAAATGAAGGAGTTAGTTGTCTCAAGTCCACAGCCTGTGGAGGGAGGCATCGAGATGCAGGCATGTGCAATGGTTGGGTGTCCACACAGCCTGCATGTGTGGGCAGGCTGTGGATAGCACACTGTGGAGTGCAGGGGGCATCACCACTTGGGCTATACTCTATTAAGGGAAACAAAACCTTCTTCTATCCCACTGTTCCAAGGCTTCCATTGAAGATCCAGGTTCTCAAACATGACCCGGAGAAACACGAGGTGGTAGGTCTATAAAGAGATGGTCTCAGATGATTGTTAGTGATATTTTCACAGCCTATTTGAGTAGAAACGATTGACTTGATGTGCAGTGCACTGATCTTTGTAGCCATGTGAGTGGCGAGGCAAAACAACCATGAAATGTCGAAGACTCAGACTGGCTGGAAAACCATCATCTGGTAAGATTTAGTAGGATCTGCCTTACTTGACGAATCCTCCATCGCCGGTCCTGTGGCTCTCACGGCCATCCACGTCCCTCACACTGCACCTGCTCTGTTTTTGCCAACTCTCACCTGGCTGCTAAGACCCTGCTTAGCCCTGCTCCCCTAACAGCCCAGACAGTCTTCTTTCTGATGACTCAAAGCCCTCTGTCCTGGGATTCCTCCATTTTATGCCAAAATAACCTCCTCACCAACATTACCAAAGTTTTCATTTCTTCATGGAAATTACATCAGATATGTGGAGAATCTGGTTTTTCAGGCATTTCATGCCCAGAGAAAAGCAACTTCTCTGTGAGGCTTAAAATAAACTAGGGGGCTGGCTGTGTCTGAAAGAAGATGCTTGTTTTAAGGTCAACCAAAATATTCAAGAAATAAAAATAATAAGAAGGATACTTGTAAACCCAAATAAATGTCTACCTCAGAGAATTTCTCCAGGAAGGCAGAGCCAGTCTGCTTCGGTGGAAAGTTCCACATCTCTTTGCTCTGCCCTATGTCAGGAGCTAATGGGTCAGCAGGGATCTGACCCTGAAGCTGTGCCCTAGTCCATTTAGCACACAGGGAGGTGGCTATAAATGTCCGCTCGGAATTTGTGAAATTTATCCAAAGTAGCTTTCACTCTTTTGACAAATATACGGAAGTTCTTAAAACCATATTTCAGATCTCCACGTTTCTCTATATACAGATTCCAATCACTTCATGCCCCCTTTAGCTGTTACAGCTGAGGCCATCTTTTGAGATCTTACCCAAGTGTCATCTCCTTTCGGAAAGTCCCCACAGAGGGGTCTAGCCAGATTTGATTGCTCTAAGTTTGAACTGTGAAAGGACTTCATTACCTTGTACTATAATTCTTCATAAGCTTCTCTTTACCTTATGCTGGAACCGAAGTCTGAAGGCATCTTAACAACTCTTTACCAAATTCGTCCTTGTTCATGGCAGGAAATCCATGGGTATGTGTTAATTAAAGTAAAGATGGGATCTCTCTAATTACTTTAACTAATATGCCAATCTGTTAATAGCAGCTCCAATATTTTGGGAAAATAAGCATGCAGTGCAAGCTGTGAAAATCTCTCTCTGGCTACATCTGAAGGGATGAAAGGAAAGGAAAGAGTACTATAATGAATAAAGTGAAAAGGCAATGTGTCTTTGAGGAGGAAAAGACCAGCAAGGTCATTCATTGGTTTGCAACAAAACTCTTACTGGAGGTTCCTGTTCCTCTTCTCCTTATGTCACACAGAGAAGAAGAAAGCTTTAAGGGCAGGTGAGTCCAAATGGCAAGGCTTAGCTGTGATCATACAAATACCCTCTGAAGAAGGACAATCTCGTTTGTGTCCTGCAAAGATCTTGCTCTCTCTGCGCAAGTTAGAAGCTGAGGACGCACACTTGCAAAGACTTTTTGATGCCAAAGAAAGAGCTGAAAACATGACAAGCACAACTCTGAATTCAAGAAACTTAACATTCTACAAAGTTTTAATAAACAAACAAACAAATAAATAAAACAAAAAACATCTGCATGGGCAGCAAACGCTTCAGTGTAGTTCATCTCTATGGCTTTTTCTGTAAGTCTTCATAAGGGCCTGAACCTTCTAACAGATTTTTCTTGAAAATGATGCATTTTAGTATGTGGCCATATCAGGAGCTACGCACACAGCCATGTTTACAGTAACAGAAATCGCCCCCAAAGTGACTTTAAACTTTCCCCATCGGGTAAAACACTTATTCCCTGGTAGATTTACCGCTATTTTGTGAAATTCTGTATTGACTACAGCAACATCTATGTGTGGTTGATGAGCCTGTCGAGGTTCCTCTTACTAATTGTGGATGCCTTATCTTCTGTGTTGGTCTGTAGCTTTCTTTTTCCTTTCCAGTCTCATCTCTGTGGAAGGCAGTCACAATATAGCATACAGTTTTGCTGGACTTTGGAATTCTTCTGCAGGGGAGAATAAATTTTAGCTGTCTAGGTGTTCTGTTATTTACATCTGTATGAATTTATGGGTGTTTATTTTCTATCTTGGGTTATAAGCCAATACTACTTTATTTCTTTTGTTCTGAAATTACTCTTAATTTAGTCATTAATTGGTATCTATGCCTTTCAATATACTTCATCAAAACTGGCAAAATAATACAAGAGGCTGTTTGACTTGGTTATTCCAATGAAGCCCAGATAGCAATAACTACATATTTAGATTGCTAATAGTATTTTGCATGATTTTTTGTATGATGTGATTCCAGCACCCATAGGTGCATTGGTGAACAAACTGTAGCTCAGAAGTTTAAACGATTCATGGCAAATCATGTAGCTTTATCCAAGAGTGAACTACTGAGGCTTTGAATTCTTTCCATTGGTCATATATTTTACCAGAACATTGTATTTGAAGAGCTCCTAGGAACAAAAAGAAATAAAGCGTATATTTTCTTGGCTTGCCATTAGCTAATTATTTTCTAATGCTTTCCAAGGTAACTCTTGTCAATACTCAGTGTGAATAAAATATATTTCTAGCTAACAAAAGAATTATCAAACAAACAATGCCCATCCAGCTTTACAGCAGTTGTAGAACTGACAAAATCTCAATGCTCACAAGTATTTTCAGTTGTATTAAAATTTCAAATCAGGAGCTGAATATTATTAGTCCTCACAGTATTGAAAACCAAAAAAACAGAGTTCACTGACCCTTTTGATTTAGCTGTCAGGAATCACATCCTTTCTACTGAAATTTCTTCAGCATCCAAAATGAGGCCATTTTATCCATTAGTGGAAAAAAATGCATTTCAACTTCTTTTTGGGCTCATTTTCATCTCAGAGAAGAAATACAAATCTTGGCCTTCAGCGTTTCCTGCGGCTTATTAACCAGCTGGACCTCAAGTCATCTCATCCTCTCGGGCAACCATTAGTTCCCAGGAAACGCTCTTCGCCTTGATCATTATTGCATAATTAAGACCATTTTGTGTTTCTTTAATGTAACATATCAATTATTGAGGAGAAATATAATACTGTACCAAAGTGATGACATTGCTATATATGAAAAGAAGACAAGAAAATGAGCAGTCCTCAGAGTTTATTTTAATAACTGTCCTTCAACATAAACCCAAGTCCAAAGTAAGTGGCTAAAGACCTTCTATCTCCATACTTTTACGTGCAGGCCATGTAGCAAAATGGACACAGAACAAGGGGGACCCCACAGAAGGAAGACACAGGACTGATTCTCCTGCCCTAGGCTGCAGGGATCCATGGTCATCTCCAAGTTTAAGTGAGCGACAGCTGGACAACCAAGAATACAGAGCTCTTTTGGTAAGAAACAAGAAGGAAATCTCATTTTTTTCTTCATTATTATCAATGATCTTGTTCTGACAAAAATGTGAGTGGAGAGAAAGGACTCTTGACTTAATACAGAGGTGCTCAGCAAATCCTGCTGATTCCCTCCACAGAATCCGAAGAAGTCACAGAGCTGGAAGCTGACATGTACGGGGTCTGTTCGACTGAGGCAGGAGGGGGCAGGATGTTGTATTGGGGATGGTTCTGACAGCTCAGTTATCACAGGGACTCTGACTGGTGCTTACGGCCTGGCTCTTCCTACCCATTTTCTCTCCCTTCCCACCAGGTTCACAGGGAAACCAATACCCACGTGGGCTGAAGGAGCAGCGAGTGGTACTGAGTGCTGAGTTAGGGACAGATTGAAAGAGAGCATAAGGAAACAGTGGACAGGCATCTTTTATTTATCAAGGATGGTATAAACCTTCAAATGAACAATCTTGTCAAATTTTCCTTAGACGAAAATATTTCAAATGTCTATAGGGTATATGCTGTGTGTTTATATTTAAAATTCACACTCACAAAAATATACAATTTTGCTTGAAGTCGTCCTAGAAAAAGGATTTCCAGAACATTCTCCAGTGGGTCCCCTCTAAAGTAAAGAGATAGTAGGTTTTATATGGACTTTCTCACTGAAGTCATCTTCTCGACATGGAGCAGATGGGGTCACAGCAGAGGACCCCAGGACTGTTTTCAGTTGCACACTTATTTTGTCTAGCAGATTAGTGTCATACAAATATCAGAATCAGTTGGTGGAAATTTTATCTAAAAAATTCAGAAAATCTGCCAGTAGGACTGCATTCTTACTTGACATCCATCTGCTGCAGGAATTTATTTTTTTTTGGGGGGGGGAGGGGACCTGGCCACATACTGCTCTTAAGCCAAAATGTAGGAGAGAGGAGGTGGGGAAAGAAATCAGGTTTAAACCGGTGCCTGCTAAATGGGGGAAATGGGAGCCTAGCTCAAAGACCGTCCCCACAAAGTGGGGCAAAGCAGTGGCTTGTATGGGAGGGTACTAAGGAAAGGGCTAGAATAGGCCTCCCTGGTGGTACAAGGGGTTGTGGGTGCAGCAGGCCTCTCCCGTCGCCCCGCTGCCCCCCTCAGCAGTGGATTTTGGTTGATCTGCCTGTTCTGCTCCCCACTCTGTCTCTGTGGAACCCTCTCACCCTCTACCTCTGCCCTGCACCCCAGCTCTTACATGCATAAATAAATAGAATCTTAAAAAAAGAAAAAAGAAAGAAAGAAAAGGGGTAGAATAAAGGGGCCGCCGGCAGGATTTCAGAGAAGCAGGCAGGGTTCACAGGAACTACACCAAGTCCCTTTTTCTACCAAGTCTGGTCTTACCCTGACGCCACTGTTGAGGGACAGTTACACGGTCACCAGGCTGTGGTTTCACCCTTGACTTGCTTCTATCTCCACGTTGGTCTCTGCTGGTCTGGTCTGGTTTTCTGGTTTTGTCTACAAGAAAAGGTGAGCAGGATGAACCGGCAAGGACAAGGGCCTTGCGGCCACCGTGTGGGCAACAGTGCCCCTCTCTGCCTGGAGCCTGCTCCCACTCCTGGGGTGGGTTGGGGCGGTCTCCTGGGGCTGCTTTCTGCTGAGCTTGGCGGGGCTTTGGGCCACCGAAGAGCAAAGCCCCCTCCTGCATCGGGCCGAGTCTGGTCGTCGCAGGGCTACCGGCCGTTCGCCCAGCCCATCGGGAACAGGCTTCTGCTGTGCTAGAGTCTCAGCCTCGCAGACAGGGCCTGGCCCTGCAGGAGACGGCCCCGAATGGGGAGGTGGACGCGTTGGCCTCCCGGGGACCACGGCCGTCAGGTCCTCGCCACCCAGGCCACCCGGAGGGGCTGTGCTCGGGGCGGGCTCCAGGGCCGGGGTGCAGGTTTCCCAAGGAGCCCACCTTGGGGAGCCCCTCCGTTGTCTGCCCTCCCACCAGCCAGCGTCCCGGCGCTCAGCTCAGGCTGCTGCTGTATCACAGTCACAAGTCTCAGGAGAAGTTACAGATCCTTATTTTGTGCTCTCTAGAGTCCAAAAGCAAGTTAAGCATTCAACCTTGCTTACACATCCACCAAGCAGAAGTGAGCAGCGCCCCATGTGTGGGGCAAAAACTCCTCGGCATCCCATTGTCCATCTACCGTCTTCAGAAGGTCAAACTCCTTCCTCTGGAGTCTTTCTTTGGCACGTGCCCACCTGCATTTGTGTTTAAAACAACCCACACGGCACTTAAATCAATTTTGTTGCAGTAAGATCTATCAAATTATGCACTCTTTAATATCTATTTAACTGGTATTGCAGCTCAGTAACCTTGTGGATCTTAACTAACACACAGATTGTTTATTGTTAAATACTTTTGTTGATAGCCCATCTAAATTTTCTTTTAATACATGTGCTATGAAAAGTACCACTTATGGAAATTTAGGTGACTCTACTATTCATCTGCTTTGTAAATTCCCAAAGTTTGTGCCACAAACCTTGTAGACCAACAACTGAGCAAAGCCTAGTTCCTTTCCTGCTGTGGTGCCTTCAGGCCCAATTAAGTCAGTTGTGACATGAAATTACAGTGTGGCCTGTTAGCTCTTCTCTCTCTCTTTTCCTTTTAAATATTTACTTATTGGGCCTCCCTGGTGGCGCAGTGGGTTAAGCAACGCACTATGATGCAAACCGCAGCCACTGCAGCACGAGTTCGATCCCTGCTGCCGGCCAGGGAGGAGACCCACATGGCACAGCAGACCTCTCCTGCTGTGCCCGCTGCTCCCCTCAGCTGTGTACTTCCATAGATCTGCCTGTTCTGCTCCCCGCTTTCTGTGGTGAATCCTCTCACCCCCCACACCTCTGGCCTGTACCCCAGTGCTTATATGCATACATAAATCTTTAAAAAAATAAATATTTACTTATTTATTCATACAAGAACTGGGGTACAGGCCAGAGGTGTGGGGAGTGAGAGGAGTAACAAGAGACAGAGTGGGGAGCAGAGCAGACAGAGAGGCCCCCTATTAGTCTCTTCTCAATAGAACTGAGTCCAGTAGGCAAATTCTTTATTTTCTTAAACTCTAAGATTACAACCTAAATATTCACAGCCCATCTCTTAAGATCACATAGAAACCACTTACAACAATTACATGCCCCTCATAATATCTCATCAAATAAATCATCTTGACAGGACTTACTATTTGGTTGAATCATCAGTGCTTCTATTCTCTATCTCTTTGTTCTTTCACATTTTAACCATAAGAGGCAACGTGAGAGATCGCCCTCCAATAGTTAATTCCATTAAATACACATAGATTGATAGATATAAAAACAGATAGATCAATTGGGAATATAGATGTATATAAATATTAATATATATTACAGACACCCACATCCATTGCCTAGCACTTAGTCTTTTTTTTCTAATCCATTATCAGAAATACTTTGGTTGTTATCACAGTTACAAATGACACCCGTTTTTGCAATCAAACTTCTCTGTAATTTTCTTGGTGAACTCTATTGTGTATTACTAGTAATTCCACCATTCCTCTTCTTGGAATCTCAAGTAATTCAACAGCTTTTGTAGCTCAATAACAGAAAGTATGGCCACCCCCAAAAGCAGACACATGAGAAATCCCTGTACTCCAAAAGGAGGCATCTTGAATGAATGAATCATAAAAACCTCAACTAGCTCAGTCATTCTAACCTGTAAGTCAATCCAGATGAAGAAACATTTAAGAATCAAAAGCTACTGGAAGCATGAATTCACAACATTGATGTTCTAAAAATAGCTTGAGCTCTGTGTTTTTACACTTGAAGTGTTGCATTAAAATAATTTACATAGTTATCACTAATTTTACATAAAGGATAAAGAGGCAGGACTTCTCTTATCTCCTAAATTTTAAAACTTGAAACTAAGCTTGCTGATTGGATTCTCCAAATGGCTTCTTTGTTGATGACTTTTGAACTGCATTGTAGGGATCATTTTACACAAATTCCCACTGGTAGATGATTTTTAGTGAAATTAAGTTACAGAACATTTCCTATTGAAAACACACACCTATCCATTTTAGCACAAAGAGAGCACACCATTATGTATATTGATTAGACAGTGCAGACATTTTAGTAAAATTGGAATTTTAAAATACCAGGATTGAAATAATTTTGAGTCGGATGTACTTTTCCTTAGATAAAAATGGCTCCTTCTTTCTTACACCCCAAACACCATTTATTTCTGGTGTAGTGGTTATTGATTTCATCTTCAGGGCTGGGCAGTTACATTACAGCTAGATCTGAGTTAGGGAAGCCCATAAAAGACCTAGAAGGGGAGCCAACTAGCTTCCCAGATATTCAGCAAGACGCAATTTTACTTAGCAAAGCAGACAGTCTTGTCTGGATGTCCCTGCAATATTCTCTGAGGTGTGAGCACCCACTCTGGATGCCCCAACCTTACTAGCTCGTGAAGAGAGACAAGCAAGCCCCTGGCTATTTTTTAAGTAGGGCATGTTTTTGCATGCAGCGCAAGGCAGATCGCAGCATACATCGGAGAGTGGACAGTGGACAGTGGAGGTTTTTTTTTTTTTTAAGATTTATTTATTTATGCACACAAGCACTGGGGTAGAGGCCAGAGGTGCGGGGGGTGAGAGGATTCGCCACAGAAAGCGGGGAGCAGAACAGGCAGATCCACGGAAGTACACTGCTGAGGGGAGCAGAGGGCGAGGCAGGACAGGTCTGCTGCGCCATGTGGGTCCGCTCCCTGGCCGGCGGCAGGGATCGAACTCGTGCTGCAGTGGCTGCGGTTAGCATCATAGTGCGTTGCTTATCCCACTGCGCCACCAGGGAGGCCCCCAGCGGAGGCGTTTTAAAGCCAGACCCTCTGAAAAGCAAAGGCATAAATGATCTTTAACATTTTTACTTTGTTTATATAGAATTGAGCCATTAGCTTTAACTGCACTTTTTACTTTTGTTGGAGCAGCGCTGGCTCACAACACTGCGTATGCCCGGAAGTCCAGTATCACAGCTCTCCGGACGCATGTCACCGCCCGTGCCAGCTCCCAGGCACCCATCCTCTCCACGTCTGCGCCCCAGTCCGCCTCTCGCCTTTAAGACCATGTCACGGAGCAGAGCCCGGCGTCAGCCCGCGTGCACTCGGCTGTGGGAGCCGGCGTCCTTCCCATCTCTGCGTAGCACCCTTCTCTGCAGCAGACATTAAATGTAGAGGAGTCTTTGAAGACGTGTTCACCTCCAAACGCAAAGAGGTTGCCGTCAAGCCCCTCCCCCGTTCCTGCCCAGGGCTCTTTCTCTCGGACCTCCTGGGGCGCTGCCACACTTTACCTTCTCCCCTCTGGGGGACAGAACCAGTCAATGTCTCTGTAGCAACCTGAAAGAGATGTTCAAGATGCAAACCCAGCCTGGTCACCAGCGCCTCCCAAAACCCTCCAGGGGCCTCCCCAATCTTTCCGGACATGCCTTAAACGTCTTGCATCATCAAATCTGCCATCACCTCGCCCATGTCCTTCTCGCTCTCCTTCCTCCTCAGTCTGGCCCTTCTTCCCTTCCCTTGCACGGCTCGCACTCCCTTCTGGTTTTCCCAGGAGCGCCTGTCTCCCCAGGCTGGCTTCTCACGCCAGGCCCTGAGGCCCCCTCCCCCAGTAGATTTCGTTCAGCTCAATCCATCATTTTTCGGGAAGGCTTCCCTGACCACCCCATTATTGCAGCCAGCTTCACTGACGTAGGTCCATTTCCTTTAGAATAATCACCTAAGCGTGAGTCAAGGATCCGTCTATTAGTGCGATGATTTCATTAGCACCGTCCTCTCAGCCAGGACTGCGAGCTCCGTGTGCGCAGAGCTGGGCACGACGGAGCGACACTGCCAGTGTGCACTCCGGGACGCGCTGGTGTGGGGTGGACACTCCGTGGCAGATGTGTTGGGATATTATCCGCATTCCTGAGCAGGCCGTGGTAGCGTCTTAGTTACATTTTCCACATAAATATTGATTTTGTCTTTGCAGCCGTTTCAAATTGTGACACCATTAACTGGCTGGTTCATTTAAATATACTCTGAATCAGCTTAAAATCATAATTTGGCTTCCTTGGATGGCGCAGCAGACTCTCCTGCCTCCCCCGAGCCCCTCAGCAGTGAATTTCAGTGGATCTGCCTGTTCTGCTCCCCACTCTGTCTCTAGTGACTCCTCTCACCCACCCCCATACCTCTGGCCTACACCCCAGTTCTTGTATGCATAAGTAAATACATCTTTAAAAAATAAAATCATAATTATAATGACTGGATAGGTAAATAAGCAGTGAATAAAAAGATAAACAAAGAAGGATTTTCCTCCCTCAATTATTTTTTTAAGATTTTTTTATTTATTAAGGATTTATTTACGCACACAAGAACTGGGTTACAGGCCAGAGTTGGGGGGGTGAGAACATTCCCTCAAGACAGAGCCCGGAGCAGAACAGGCAGACTGACTGAAACACGCTGCTGAGGAGAGCAGCGGGGAGGCAGGAGAGGTCTTCCGCGCCTGTGGGTCCCTCCCTGGCCTGGCTCGCACTGCTGCTGAAGCTGCTGAGGATGCTCCAAGTGCGGTGCTTAACCCCTTGCGCCACCAGGGACACCCTTCCTCCCTCCATTCTTAAGGCAGTCCTAAACAAGTAACTAAACAAAACTGCAAAATAAGATTATTGCTAAAGGTTACACTTGATGTTGAGTATATGTGAAAATTTGCAGAAAAATATATGAAAGTCATATTGTTTTTATGTATTCAAATACTAGCAATAAAATTACAAAACGTTTAAATTTTGGATTTGAGGACCATTAAGTCTAAGTCACGAGTCAGGAACTGCACGGCCTTGTCTAGGTTGAATCTAACTTATTCTCTTCGCATCAAACATACGGTTTCGAAAGATCCGATGCACCCTCGAGACATAGGCGTTTAAGCAGGTGGGATCTTGCCAGTCGCTTTCTACTTGGTAAAGCTGCAAAGAATTGTTCTTTGAGATCTTTTTAAATATAAAGGGGCCTCTCCAAGTCTGGCGCTATCTTTGGGCTTTATATTTGAAAATGTGCATGCAGGTGCATTCACGAAGGGCAGAGGAGTGATAAATGTTCTCATTTGAGTTAGAACCCAGCCCAGTGTAGGCAGCTGCTGGGAGCGCATTGTTACCATTTTGGCCTGACTGATGAGTTGGAAAATGTTGAAAGCATTAAAGACTCACCTCCCGAGCCCCAGCACGGTTCCCTACCCCACCAACAAATGGCAGGCTCTCAGGGAAGATGAGCCAAGCGTATGCATCCTCGGCCATTTCCTTGATTACTCTCTGCCAGCCCCATAGATTTTTCAGAGTCCAGTAACTTCTGAGATGCTCCTTCACGGTCTAAAGTGGCCCAGATCCCGGTGATCACCACCCGTGGCGGCCCCCGACTCTTCCTGTACTCAGGTAATTTTTCAAAAGAAGACACCGTCATAAATAGTCATCTTTTATAAAAGAGTACCTTGGCAAGGTGGAATGACATTTCTCTCTCAGAATGCACGACTGAAATCATCAATATGCAACCTGAAGGGAAGGTTCCTGAGGCCGACAGAGACGCATCCTGTGGATAAGCAGGGCACAGGGCCATTATCAACACGAGGTTTCCCATCATTGCTTCACTAAATTGCCCCTTCCCATAAAATTCGATACCCACCTCTCCAAGTCAATGGGGGATTTTCACCTAAGTGGAACAGTGATTCTTGTCCCTATGGGTTTCCTTACAAAGAGAAATGAAAGAAGTCAATATAACATTCAGCACCTGTGGAAGAAATGTGTGCTTGCTTACCGTGGGGGTTCAGAATTACAGTTCATCTTTAGCCCGGAAAGAAAGGTACTGTGTGCTTGTCTGATGACCTTTCTCGCCCTTTGCATTTCTAAAACCAAGTGGAGCTATAATCTCTTTTCCTTAAATCTCAATTCCAGGTCTTTATTCTTGGAATTATGTTACAGTCTCGTTACACCAGCTTTGGAGCCAGAATTGAAAATCAATGAATCATTAGCTAGTTTTGAATTTTATAGGAGTCATTTCTCCTTTCTCAGATATTGAATACACAAATGGAATTTATTTCCACACATTTGGCTGACTTGTGTCTGTGTAAGAAACGATGGTGTGAGTTTCAGAGACCTAGTGCATGAAAAGGCTGCTTATAAATGTCCGGGGATATTCGTGAGAAGTGGTGTCCCTGGGTTAAACACCAATGTCGCTGCATCGTGGTTAACTGGACCCATCATAAGTGGAGAACTGACAAAGAAAATCTGTGTTTACTTAAAATCACTTAGCAATACTTGCAAGCTTAAGTTGAATGCCATTAAATGTTAGACGTGAAAATAGATATATATATATACAAATTAGCATATGGCAAAGAACCAGTGATAATTAGGAAGTTTGCATTATTAAAAAATGATATAAAGATCAGCAGTGAATGGCACAAATTTAAAGAATTACAGTTGATATCATCTTAAACCATATATTGCATTACCTTATATGTGATACATTTTATATATTTACATGAAAATTACTATCAAGTTTCTTTAGGCCTTTCTATAATTCAGTCTATATCAGTTTGTCATACAGAATATATATCATTACACTGAGAAAAATTTGAACAGCGTAACTGAGAGGAACCAATTTGTTCATCTCAATATGATCTCTTTAAATAATGATCATGAAAATAAAAAAATTACCAATACCAAGAAAAATTCCCAGTGAAGTACACCTGTTCATGTTATGCAAAATGTTCAAAAGTTTTTCACTTATAACTACTTCTTCTAGTAAAAATACAAAAGTGTTTCCTTTTTATTTAGTAAATAAATTTTATGTACTAGCTATGTACCACAAGTGATATTAGGCACATCAAAATTTAAAATACAATGATTAGATTAGTTTTTTATAGTAAATTTTGATCATAAATTGATAACATGCAGTGCTATTCAGTTTGTCTGGCAATAGTTGTAGCAACGAAGTAATGAGAATGTAAATTGATGCAAATCATATGCAATGCAATTCTGCTTTTTTAAATATGGAGTATGACTTAGCAGTCTAACTTTAAATATTATAATTTTCAGCAGTGTGTAGAATACCTGTGGGTAATGAATATGGTAGATAGGCAAACAGAGCAACAAAAGGAGAGAAAAGTGAGCTAGCTCATCAAAGCATCGGTAGAATTGGGAGGAAGATAACGAGGTAAATAAGCTCTGTGTGAATCATTTACATACAGGAATACTATATAGCCATTAAAAGGAGTCAGTAATGCTATGCACATGAATATAAAGCACATTTAGCATAAAAAGAAATATATCCATTTGTCAAATAAGCCTAGGCACAACTTAATCTGAGATAAAGCTGCAATTGCTCTCAGAGAATAATTTGGATACTTGATTAACATTTGATTTTGCTTTAAAAACATTGCCCAATTATCAATAGACATTTTTGAAAAATGAAGAAGAGAAGGAATACTTCTGAGCAGGAAGGATCAGGATGACAGGTGAGAAGGAGAGGATTCTGGGCATAAGAGAGAATTTCTTTTCAAGCAGGGCTTGAACTGGTCATGAGGAATTTATAATGTGCAATTAAACTATCTAATTAAAACCTTATTTATTTATTTCTATATGTGCATATGTGTGTTTGTATATACATACAACTATGTGTATGTATGTATTCCACTTGGAATATACAATGGAATATTAGATGCTACACTTGATCTTAGCCAAAAGGCCGAGAAGTGATACAATACAATGGAATATTAGTCAGCCATAAAAAGGAAAGGATTCCTGTCATTTTCAACAATATGGATGGAACTGGAGAAGACTGTGCTAAGCAAAATAAGTTAGAAGGAGAAAGACAAACACAAGATGGTCTCACTTATACATGAATTATAGAGAAACATACCAAGAAGGCACAAAACCAGACCAGTAATAAACTTTTAACATCTGACTGCGAAATTGAGGAGGAGGGTGGCAGGGTGTGGTAGGAGAAAGGCTTAGTGGAACATGGTGGAGAGTATATATTTGTATAGGAGGAGATACAGAGATGCAAAACTACCTCAGTAAGCGTAATTTGAAAAATAAAAAATAAAAATTTGCCCTACAAGAAGAGAATGCAATTGTTCCTACGTGATGAATAAAAGACAAGTCCACACAGCCATGTGTTAATTTGTTTGGTAAGGAGAAGCACCAAAAGTAAAAGTAAAACTAGTTAATATTATACTTAATCTTTATACTTATTATTATATTTCTTATAATAGTCATTTTTTTCTCCCCGAAACCAACTTCCTATCTTATTGAGAAATGTTTTCTGTTTGACTTTGGAATTGGTAACAATATTGATCTTTTCTTGGTTTCTTCATTTTAAAGTATTGTATCATTTCTTTCACATCTTAACATTTTTTATTCATTTCTCAATGGCAAATGCCTATGGATGTTAAAAGTCAATAGCTACAGAAAACCTTAAAAAATCTCAGTTGGAATCATATTCTTTCACAGGTATCTTGACTTCTGGCATTTATATTTGATTTCTGCCTGAAATAATTGCTTATTTAAAACCTCTCAGTTTCTAAGTTGAGATATTGGATTACTGTTCACAATGACGGCTTGGAAGTCTTTTCTAGAGACGAACATTTTTTTGATGTTTTTAGCCTTTAAGGAAAGCGAGTTTAAGCATGCTGTGGTATATATTTCTGCAACAACCAAGTTGTCTCTACAATTGCACACTCTTAACTCTGCCTTTCAAAAGTAATGTCATTTGAGAAAAGTGGCCAAGCTAGCCTGTCTCAAGCCACACACTATTTCTCCCCCAGGGCGGTATTTCTCAATCATGCTTCCTGTCATCATCACCTTCTTGTCTGGGCTCATCTGCTTCTCAGCCAAGTTACTGTGCTGTGAAGTCACTGGGGAGACCTGGACCCCCCACCGAGACACTCATCTCATCACCTCACAGAGCCCTGAGAGGGGGCAAGAAAGGCGATATTTCAGAGAAGCTGGGTCTTTGTCTAGAGAGGTGTTCCGAATGCCTCGTCTGATGAGGGAAACTCTCAAGCACAGAATGTAACTTGCCTTCATACTGAATCCAAACAATGTGCGAAAGTCTCTGCCATGAGTCAAATGGAATGCTGCAAATGAAATACGACTTAAAACAGTCAATCAGGAACATAAAATGTTGACTTTCGGAACAGATGCAAAGTTTTTCTTTAAATACATAAAAGATGTTTGCATTTCACAGAAGACCAAGGTACCTATTAAACTACATTTGTTTTTGCAAACACCTAAGTTTCATTGTTTGCTATTCCTCAAGAAATGGAGCAAAGGAACGAGTTTACATGCAAAATGTTCAATTTCAATTTGGTTTGAGGCAACTGTGGAAGTGGTTTTTTTGGGTACATTTGTATAACGCAATAAATGTGTACCCTACAGCCAAGGAGACTGTATAAATTTTCCCCTGACATAACTACAATTTCCAACACCATTCAAGAGAATATCTTACCTTCACTGTGTGTGTACATACACATCTTCAACATTCATTAACATCAGCATTTATTTTTGTTCCTCTTATGCCTGCATATACATGTTTTTATTTTATTTAATAATGTTAGTTAACATTTCCCTTTTTTTTTTTAATAATGACAGTATAATTTGAAGATCCTGGCCCAGTTCCCAGACTTAGGTCAAGCTAATATAGGAATACATTTAGCCCAGTTTACTTTTTTTATTGCACTTTGATGTTAAGTGACTTTTGGAGGAAAAATATTTTTCAGTTTGTGAATTTCTAAAAATGATTCTGAAGACGACAAAGCCTTGCTTTCTTCTCATCTTGAACTGTAATAAGAAGGTGGATCTAATTTGGAAATTCTAATTTGCAGCACATACATTCTGGATAATGTGGGAGGTTTAAAATTATGTGAGGCATGAGGAATTTTTTCTTGCTTAGTTTCTGGCATGAAATCAGGTTTTTTTTTATTATTTTTACTTTCCGCAGAACGTTAGAAAAAGGGGAAAATCTACAACTAAAGAACAAGTAATTACACATTTACAGTGTAGAAATGAACTGAATGTACTGATGATGTTTTTGGTTTGGTTTTAGCTCACGAAAATATCAGACATTACATTGAAAATCACCAAGTCACTGTTGACTCATTCTCACCCTTTCATTTATTTTTATCCTTTCATTCTCACAGATAACCACTCGATTTTGGCCCTTTGTAATTATTCATCTAAAATAATTTAGATGCTCCTTAATCATCTTTTAAAACTTCCTTTTTCAGTCCACCATGCATTTTGATGATCAGTATAACCTTCATCGAAATGCCTGCTTCCGTTTAATTAATCAAGTAAGGGTGCTTATTACAGACTGTCGGGGGTCTCTCTGGTGGCACAGTAAGTTGAGTGTCGCACTGTGAAGCATCCACAGCACAGCAGCGCGAGTTCTATCCCCGGCCACAGAGGGCCCCACATGGTGCAGCAGACCTCTCCTGCCTCCCTGCTGCTCCCCTCAGCACTAGATTTCAGTAGATCTGCCTGTTCTGCTCCCTGCTCTGTCTCTGGTGGATCCTCTCACTGCCACACCTCTGGTCTGTACCCCAGCTCTAAATGCATAAATAAATAAAACTTTTTTTGAAAAAAGAATATCCTTTAATTTTCTGCCATCCAGTTTCAAGATTTAGTGTCATCACTAGGAAATAGCTACTATAGCTACCGTTAAAATTCTCCAGGTCACTGAGGCATCCAGCAGAGAAGGAGGAGGAGAAGGGAGAGAGAGGAAGGAAGAGCCCCAGCGAAGGGGGAGATGAGTCTTGGGGCTGTGATGGTTGGAGAACTAAAGTGTCTACACCTGAGGGGAAAATCAAATACTGTCCAAATAAGAGAATAAATAAGTGAATTTAATTTAAAAATCTACATCAAGTATACTGATTGACAAGCCTTTTAACAAAGCAGAGTTACAGAATGTCACATTAAAATTCAGCATCTCAGTCTTCCTTGTCCCCAAACAGTCAGAGCAGGTCAACTAGAACTTCCTGCAGTGATGGAAATGGTGCACGATGTAGGAGCTGGTCTCACCTGACCATGAAAGATAGCTACTGCACCTAGGAACTGAATTTTTTTTATTTTAATTAACTTAAATAGCCAAATATTGCTAAGGGCTACCACAGTGGACTCTAGAGAGATCTATCAGCCATAGCACAGTTCAGAATCATCTTTATCCCCCCACAGCCCATTTTATATAATTTGTTTACTCTCAGGAGCCACACATTCAAAATGATACACACTAATTATACTTTTCAAAGCTTTATTAAACTATCATATTTTTTTTAAAAATATTGCACACCAATAAAGCCTTGTGTTAGTTTTCTACCACTGATATAACAAATCACTACAAATTTAGTGGTTACCAGAAACTTGTAGTCATTTCCTCACAATTCTGTTCATTGGAAGTTTGATATGTGTCTCACCTAGTTAAAAATCAAGATGGCACATTCCTCAAGTGACTATATGAGGCATGTCTAGATAATCCAGGATCATCTTCTCATCCCCAGGTCCTTAATTAATCATATCTGCAAAATTTCTTTAGCTATGTAAGGCCACACATTCATAGGTTCCAATGATGGAGACTGGGACATCTTCGAGGTCTATTATTATGCCTGTGGCAGCCACTGAGAGCATGTTGGACACATACATTTTCTGAAGAATTTTCTACATTTTATTTTATTTTTTTGCTTGAGGGACGCAATCAGTATTAAATGCTATATTTCAGTATTAGGATATCTCAATATTTGCTCATGCTACTTTTAATTTCTGACCAAAACTGATGGGAATTTAACTATTTTGGTTACCGAAGTAATTTAATTTACTTTTATTTAGTAGAATAATCTTATTTAAATTAATAGACTCCCTTTAGTAACAATGAAAAATTGTAAATGTTATCTAAGGGTAAGTGATATGAAATGAGTTTAAAGCCCAATCAAAGCCTTGCAGAATAATTTGAGAAACAAAATAATTAGAAACAATTTTCTCTGGAAGGCAGGCTGTCTGATAATTTCTTCCACTTAGCCATTAACAAAACTAAGGATGCTGTTTAGAAGACAAGTTTATTGTCTTCTAAGGATGACCATCGAGAACACCACTCCTCCAGGGACTTGGCCCTAGCTTTTGGTAACACAATAAGATAATATGAAAATGACTGTGGATAAACAATTGACTCTAGATATGAAAAGAAATTTAAGCTTGATAGCTTACCAAAAAGTGAATAAATAAAGTTGAAGAACTTCCTTTAAATGCAAATTTTTACCTGTTCAATGTCCTTTAAAACAACAAATAGAGAGAGAAATCCACTTCAGCACCTACAGAAGTATAGCATGTGTCAGGCATTCACCACTGTCCACATACATTTTAATAAATAAAATAAATAATAATACTTAATAATAAAATAAAATGTAGAAAATTCTTCAGAAAATGTATGTGAGATTTATCCTCCTGGTTAGAAATGTGAGCACTACCCATGGGGTTCAGCAACACCAATGTCTCGTACCCCCTCTGCATTCATCTAGGTGGGAAATAAACAAACATCACACAGATTAATAATAAAAATGACACTAGATGCTTCCTAAAGCAAGCGTAAGTAGAAGAAACTTGTCTGACTAACTTGCACACGTTTTGAGATGCCATCTCAAACAGCTTAGCTACAACAAGGGAAGGTCCCATCTGCAGAACCCCCAACGAAGGGACTGTCACTAGAGCTCTCAGTGGGGAACACAAAACAGGGGTATGTCAGCCCTCTCCCTCAGTAAGAGATGACAGGATTAGGTCTTTCTGGAATAGACCGTTTTGGAGAAATGTTCAGATGTAAGCATCAAAAGCAACCCCCTAGCCTTCAGAGCCCCTTCCCAACACATAAACCACTTGCCAAAAATGTGTTTGGGGTGGGAAATATTTACTCCCCCACAGTGCTAGCATGGAAACAGCCGAAGGGAGGACTCTTCTTGGAAGTCATCTCACCACTAATTACCTCGTCTTAATAACCTCCAAGGTGCAACGAGCTAGTCCCTGGCTGATTTTCCTTCCACATAAGATTTACTTACTCAAAAATAAAGTCGATTCAAATGGACTTTTTGATAACATTTCTTTCTTCGTATTAGTTCTTATAAAAGAAGATCTAAATTTGTGAAGAAAAAGTGAATATGAAACTGATATTTTTGATTCACAAGGAAACCAACTGAAGAAAATGTTCTGAAGTAGCACATATGTGTAAAATCCCTTATGTAAGGGAGGAGAAGCTCGCCACTCCCTCCCTGGAGCTGAGTGGAGTCCCGCCAAGGGCGAACTTTACAAGTTCAGGGCGTTATGGAGGTGTGTTAGGGAGAAGGGGTCTCCCATTCTGCTCTAGCTCCAAATGGCCTGGTCCTCTCAGAGGCTCTGGCTTCTGCTCGGGTCCCAGGTTCTTGGGTGCCGGCTGACCCCCCACCTTCGATGCCATTTCTGGCTTTAGTGCTTTGGCCAACGACCAGTCTCTTGAGAGACTGTGACCGCAGCCATCTTGAGTTTGTGGTGGAGCCATTTTGAACTTTGGATACTGCTGCTCCCTCTCAGGCCCTACATGCTTTCTTGTTTCTGTTTTCTGGAGGAAGGGGGTTCGTCTTGCTGTACACTTGACTCCGGGCTTTGGCCTCTTCACTCTGGGTTTTACCTGTTTAGCTGAATTTTTTGCCCTTAAGGAAATCCTTGATTATTTGAGAGCTTATATTTTGAAAGCCTTCCATTCCCTGCACGTTTCCCTCTATCCTTTTGAGTTCTGTCATTGGTTAAAAAACCTTGAGCTCATTGGAGTTTGTTTTACTTTTATGTGCATGAGGAGTTTGAGACCTTAGATAGAACAGCATGGCTTCTCCACTTAAGTGTGGGGTCCCTAGACACCCCTCAGTTTTGCACAGTAACATTTCTACTATAAAATATTGCTGGCTAAGTGAACCAGAGCAATTATAATGGTCACAAAGAAAATAATGGGCCCATCAAATGTGTGACAAAGGTACTTCTTGTTTACCAAAATGAAGGGTATGGGATTAGAGAGAACTTGTATGGAATTTGGAGTAGGCAGTAGTTCTAGGACAAAAAGGACAGTGATACACTTGATGCAGTAAGATTCGTCTAGAATATAATGTCCAAAGGGACTTTTAGACTGTATTTATGATTTGATAAGAAAAGTTTTAGACAGTATTTATGATTTGATAAGAAAAAATTTAGTAAATTTTTGTTCCTTATTAAAAAATAGAAGTGACTGCTTATAGATTACATTAAATGACAAATCATTATAATGTTTAATCACCGATTTATGCAGATACCAAATGAACACATAGCAGACATTCTGTTTAAGGCATTAACTAATGGGAGAAAAGGTTAGGTGCTACCATTTCAAAGGGAAATTTAAAGTCCTGTATATGTAAAACAGGTCAATTCACAGAGTAATAATCTATTGCATCTCAGAGGACACAACAACTTTACATTTATCTGAAGAAGCCTATTTGCATAAAAATCATTTTTTTTTAATAAAAGAAGTTAGAAAGCTCCAAGATGATAAAAAGCGGAAGCAGGCTGGGAGACTGTGCGAGACAGGTCATTGAGTAATATTTTTATGGCCCACCTCAATTCTTTCATATTTTTTTCCTGCATTCACCATCACATATTATTTCCTTTCCACCTCAAAGTTGAAGGACTCACTTATACCCGGCTAACAAAAGATCCTTTCCAAAACATCTTTACAGTCAGCAAGAGAGGAGAAGTCTCCTGCAGGGGAGAGAAAACGGCCTGGTACGGACACAGGGAAGGCACCGCTCTGCCTCACCCCTGTGCATGGTTGGGCACCGTTGTTCCTGTGGAACACAGGGGTAGAGCAGCACAGCCCAGCTGTTTCTTGCCATTCTGGTATTTTTGTTTCACAACAATTAAATGATCCAAAGTATCCAGACAAAGGGGTTATCCTTTATTTGGGACAGATCTCAAATCACAGTGTGTGTATGTCAAGTACTAGGATGCATTTAGTAGAGTGTTTGTAAGTATTAAGTTCTGAACAACCTCTGCAAAATTAACTGGACAATTCTTGAAATTTTTGCACAATGATTAAACAAGCACATGTGTTTAAAAATGTGTTATACTTAATACCAATTTTTTAAAAAGATGTATTTATATATGTATACAAGCACTGGGGTACAGGCCAGAGGTGCAGGGGCAGGAGGGGGGGAGGAGAGAATCCACCAGACATAGTGGGGAACAGCACAGGCAGATCAACCGAAATACACTGCTGAGGGGAGCAGAGGGCGAGGCAGGAGAGGTCTGCTGCGCCATGTGGGTCCCCTCCCTGCCTGGCAGCAGGGATCGAACTAGTGCTGCAGTGGCTGAGGATGCTTCCTAGTGCAGTGCTTAACCCACTGCGCCACCAGGGAGGGCCCACTTAATACCAACTTTATTTAACCAATCTAAATACTGTTGTTGGAAAGGAGACAGAGTAGGAAGAAGGGGAATGAAAGAACTCATAAATGGAGAGATACTCCATGTTCATGAACAGGAAGATCCAGTATTGTTCAATAGTCAGTTCTTCCCAACTTAATTTGTAGATAAATGCAATTTAAATAGAAATTCTAGCAAGTCATTTCATTACTCTAGAGAGGTGATATTGACAAATTGATTCTAATATTTAAAGAAAGTGGTTAAAAGACCCATAAATACCAACACAATATTAAAAAAGAATGGAGAACTGATCCTCCATGATCAAGTAATCAAGGCTGCATGATATTGATACAAAAATATAAAAATAAGTGGAAAAGAATACTGAGCTCAGAAGTACACACGCACACATATAGCTATTTATAATCAGGTGCTCTTTGACAAAGCAACAAGGACCATACAATGATGGTAGTAATAAGAAGGCTGTGCATGTGTGTTGGCAGGGTTTAAGTGGGAAATCTACGTAAATTCTTGCCAATTTAGTTTGGAACTTAAAACTCTTGAAGGTGAAGTCTTAACATTTTAAGAAAGGTACTTATTGATTTTTTACATTTTTCATCACATTATAGTAGGTGTCATTCTAAAGTTTTATTTCTTCAGATAGTTTCCGAGAAAGCATGCTAAGTCTGCAGAATGCCAAGCCCTTTACCAGTAAGATATGGGCTCCATCTTACCCACTTTTATCAAGCACCCCATTTACTTGTCACATAGTTGGGTCATGAAAACAAAAAAGCAATAGAGAAAGTGGCAAGTAAAGAGAAAATGTGCCTGTGCAGATGCAATGATCATATGATGAAAGAAGATACTCACTTTAGACTTCCTGCTAGAGCCTATTTTCTGTTTTAATACAAAACACAGCCACACCCTACTTTATGCCTCTTCATTTTATTGAACTTTGCAGGTAAGATGCTTTTTCACCAACACACAGGTTTGGGTCAACTCAGCATCAAAGTCTACCCGGCAACAGGTTCACTACAGCATGTGCTCACTCTATGTCTCTATGTGTCATTTAATTAAATTAGGAACATTTTATTTTTTGATAAAATTATTGTGCACTTAATAGCCCATAGTCTGGTGTAAATGAAACTTCTTTGCACTGGAAAGTCAACAAATTCAGATCACTTGCTATATTGTGATATTTGCTTTATTGCAGATCTGGATGTGGACCCAAAATATCGCCGAAGTCTCCCTAGTGTTGAAATCTTAGAGATTCTTTTAAACTCTATTTTTTAAAAAAAAAATTTACTTTTACATAGAATAAGGGGGTAGGCCAGAGGTGTGGGGGATGAGAGGATCCACCAGAGACAGAGTGGGGAACAGAATAGACAGATCTGCTGAAACACACTGCTGAGGGAGCAGCGGGAGACAGGAGAGGTCTGCTGCGCCAGGTGGGTCCGCTCACTGGCTTAGGATTGAATTCAGGCTGCAGAAGCTGCTGATAGGGTCATAGTGCTGAGACTTAACCTCTTTCATCAGGCACTCACCAAGCTACCATATCTGATTCTGTCTTTTTCTTTCCCTTATGTGTGCAATTATTCATTTATTTATTCAGGTAATTTTGATGGCTTCTATTTATTTATTTAGGTAAGTTGGTTGTTTTATGACTAAATGAAATCTTATTCTTCATGTAGATAGGTAGGCATAGTATGAATATGTGAAATTCAAATAATGTAGTCCTATTTTAATAAATACACCTGTAACTCAACAGAGCATTTACTTCTCTTTAACCATTGATTACTTAAGTTGATTTTCATGTTTTATCTGAGACCATTTTAATTTTCGATTTACAGTGTTCCTGAGTCCTTTAGTTTGCCACAAGAAAGTATCGCTGAGCAGCTAGGAAGTGGAGAAGTCACTCAGTGAACTCATATTTATAGGCATAGCAACAGAACTATTACAGAGCAATTCCCAGTGATTTTTAGTCATACTGATGAGCTGTAATCTGGCTACAAAGTAGTAAGGGCTATAGTCTATCGGTTTGAAGCAAAGTTAAATTTAGACAAGTTCTGTACGAGGTTATTTCTACTCATTTTCAACAGAGTTCTAATCAGAGCTACCTCATTTTTGGACTACAGGGAAGTAAATTAAATAAATTTTCCTATCTCCAAAATGGAGCTAAATTCTTCCATTCTATTACCAACATTTCCTTTGGAACAGGAAGTCACTCAAGAACACACCATAGGTACAAGGCTTTAAAAAATAACTCCCATGCTGGAAAGATGCACGGGGAGGGAATTCAAGTCAGGACTCACAATTGTAGAAGAATCCAATTGTAAGATATTTAGATTTAATTTAATATTATTAAATATATCCATGATATCTTAGTAAACTTATATGCAGTGGAATTTACTTATCAACACTAAATCAATCCGTTGTAAATACATGACATCTGTAGCTTTGACTTGTTGAGAAAAATGTCAGTTGAGCTACAGTATGTTGTGATAGTCCTCCCCAAGATAAGTCACACAACCATGCATATATCTACAGGAAGAACATATTTTGGTTTGTTAGACATCCTTCAAAAAATATATGTTCAGAACACTGGTTAGCACTAGAAATTGCAAGTGTGAATGTACGTTTGCATATTTTAAGAACATGGTTTATTGCTTATTGCTCTTAAATTAAATAAGGAGTCCAATTTACCAATGTAGCTTTAATGCCTTAGTCACCTACGTGAGCAACTCAAAATGGTTTAGAAGTTGATTTCTTTCTTTTTTTTTTAAGATTTACCTATTTATTACTTACAAGAACTGGGGTGTAGGTGAGAGCTGGGGGAGGTGAGAGGACTCACCATAGACAGAGTGGGGAGCAGAATAGGCAGATCTACTAAAATACACTGCTGAGGGGAGCAGCAGGGAGACAGGAGAGGTCTGCTGTGCCCGTGGGTCATCAGCTCCCTGGCTGGTGATCGAACTCGTGCTGCAGTGACTGAAGATGCTTTGTAATGCAGTGCTTAACCCCTTGTGCCACCAAGGAGACCCCTAGAAGTTGATGTATTAAAACCAACCTGATCAAAAGGTCAGTTAGGCGTTCCCAAATAAAGCACCTGCTGAAGTTACACCCAATCAAGCCACCCCCTTGCTTGGTTTGAGTTTCTCCGTTGAGCCTCTTCCCAACTACTTACTGCTGCTGGTGAGCTCCTGGTCTGTCCTGTTGGCCCGACTGATTTGGATAGACTGTGCTCAAATAAACACTTAAAATTATCATCACATCTCCGTTTATCTTTTAACATTTATAGATGTTGTCTTACAAGCAGGTCACCTTTCAGCCACCAAGATTGCATCAGTACAATGAGCAACTGATGAATCAATAAACAATGTTTAATGCACTTGCATTTTGTAAAAGGAGATACTCCTACAGATTCAAAATGAATTATTTCATAGTTCTATGAATCCATTTGAGGATCTGGGGAATGACGCAGGAACCACCTATATAAATATGACATAATGAAATCTAATGTGTATAAATTAATCCAAGTAAGAAATAAGTAGGCTACACGAATATGTCCTAGAATCAGAAAAGCTAACATTGTAATTAATCTTTTCAACTTGGATTTGGGAGGTGGGGAGGCGAGAAAGTTGGAGAAATGCCAGTTAAGAATTTGGCGAGAAATAGAATTGAAAGAACATCTTTTTACAAGTGTCTTTCAGGTTTTGAAAATGTCATTTATCTTCTAGAAATCTCATGACTTTTAAAGAGTAAAACTTAAGATAAACCTAAAATTAAGCAGAAGATAGTATTCCCCTAGGCTAAGGCACCTCATATTTTTCTGGACAATCCCAGTGTGAATCTAAATGGCCATTTGCACTGTCATGTTAAAAGCATTTCTCAGATGTTTTCTAGGAGTTTTATGGAAGAAGACACTGAGGCAAAGAAGTTAAGCTGCACTCCCATAGTTAGATAAGAAAGCAGGAGTTAAGTCCACCTCAGAAACCAGATACCAGACTCCTGGGCCTTCACTCCAAAGCCACACTTGCATTTAATACATCCACTGTGCATTTACTGTGACAAAAAAAGTAACAGGAGCCACAGATGCTGAGTGTGGAGGGCTCTATCAGCATTACATGTTATCGTTCATCTCGAAATTGCACAAAGCTTGATTAAACTCTTTAAAAGGGAAGTGTTATTGTTTCCCTGTAGCTCTCCCCCACAAGGAAAGCTCAAGTGGGTTTATCAGGGTCCTAAATGGGAGTGCCCAATAGAGTCAAGTTAATTCAGGGGAGACATTCCCCTTCTGAACAAAAGGGCTTTTGTTATGTTGGTGCTAAAATGGCCCCCTTGTCAGAGAACCTATGTCCTGTGACATTTTCCAAACAAATTTAGAAAAGGAGAGGAAATTGACCACAGAAACCATGTTTGGTACATTTGTGGAGCAGAAGGTAAATTTTCCTTCCATGGCACACACAGTGAGCAAAGGTGAAGTATCCAGGCAGACCAACAACTGGATTATATTAATCAAAAGCTGTATTTGTGTAAGCAAAGGGGAAGAATTGGTTTAGAGATTATCTGGGTAATTGAGGCTGAAAAACATCACTTCATGAATTTTTAAGACATCTTGAAATTCAAATATTCTTAATTTTGAAAAAGTTAAATATGCACATACTGCCTACTATGTTTAAGTCAAAAGTAGGAGACCGGTTTTATTTTTATTAGACTATCTACTTACAGAATTTGTGTGGAAAGACATTTGTATAAAAGCTTCAATTATTTACATATAGTTTATATTTATATTTTCTATAAAGAAAATCTAAGAAGTTTTGCACTAATCTTTTAGAAATGCCTCTATATGTCTATGTACACATATTTTTTTTAAAATTAAATCAACTCATATCATTGGAAGTTCTCATTCTTAAGTCAAATTTCATAAAATCTTATCTCAATTGTTCTTCACATTGATGTAATCTAATACAGACATTTTTAGGGAACATTTTTATTCCTTTTATATGTCCTCAGGGACATTTTTAGTCACCATTTACAGAAACCAACAAGAAAAGAAAAAAAAAATCTTATCTGAAACTTGAACTTATCAAACTCACTTGTCTAGAAACAAGCCGGTAATACCTGGTACTGGAATTTCTCACTCTTTTCCCCTCCAACTTTAAATACCGAAAGAATAAATGTCTAGATTTACAATTTTCAAGCAGACCACATTTAGAGCATGAGCAAATGCAACCACCAGCCCGTCTGAGGACCCCGCACGAGGCCCTGTAGGTGACCCCAAAGTGAAAACCATGCCTTCCCCTCCCATCAAAGCACCCCCCTGACCCCCACCACACGGGTCCCTTTGTTGTCGTATATGAGACGCAAAATAAAAGAAATAAAACCCCAAGATTTAACTAGACTATCCCCTTGGGTGATTTACGATGTGGGAGTAGAAGTCGCGTCCTCATCACCTGATTCTAAAACCAGTGCGTGGTTGCAGGCACTTAACAGCCTTACCCCGACACCCATCGACCCTCGACACCCCCACCCCCACGCTCTCGCTGCCAGCTCCTCGTGCTCCGTGTGTAACCGGGTGGCCAGAGACCATGCGCGGTGGCCGCTTTCTCGCCACTCAAGCTCCGCGTCTGCAGGAGCCTGGTGACAGAGCCCTGGCCCTGTCGGGTTCCCCACCCCCGGGGCAGCCTCCTGGGGTGCCTCTGAACATTTCCATAACCCTCGTGTTTTCTGTAAATTCTCTGAGAAGGGGCCTCCTTGGCGGTGCAAGGCGTCAAGCACCGCACTGTGCGGCATCCGCAGCCACCGCTGCGCGAGTTCGAGCCCCGGCCAGGGAGGGACCCCAGGCGCAGCAGACCTCCCTGCCTCCCGCTGCCCCCTCGGCAGTGTGCTTCAGGGGATCCGCCTGTTCTGCTCCCCACTCTGTCTCTGGGGAGTCCTCTCACCCTCCACACACGCGCTGGCCTGTACCCCAGTTCTTGTGTGCATAAATAAACACACTGAGGAGCCATCAGTAATGTGCGGGCCTCACAAGTTCGCCGAGATGCTGCGGCTTCCCCGCCTTCCTGGTGTCCGCTGCCTGCTCCCAAGAGCCGCGAGCTTCGCCCCTGCGAGGCGGGCAGGAGCTCGGGCCTCACACCTGCCTGCCGAGGCCGAGCGCGCTTCTTCTGGGCGTTTCTCACTCCTCCACGCCTCTGTGAGGGGCGGGGTCAGACCAGAGGCCGCCAGTTGGGGTCCAGTTCACAGGTGACAGTGTCTACCGTTTTCCCAAATTATATTTCCTATAGCTGGATTAGTACTTACTTTTATGTCATTCAGTTACTTACTTTGAGTTATAAACGTAATTACTCATGGAGTCTTGGGGGGGAATAAGCGGGGCAGGTGGTCCAGGGGACAGTGGTGGAGGATTATGGGAATTTGGGGGGTGGGTGTGATGTGGTCACATACATCTGAAGAAGAGTACCTGAACCCCTAAATCATCACATTGTAGTCCAACGTAATTTTAAAAAGAAAGATGCATATACCGAAATGAAAATATGTGAAAAATATTAAAGTTCACATAAAGGTAAACTAATGTTTTAAGTATAAAAATCATTAAAAACATTTTAAAAAATCATTCAAAGCATTCTAAGAGAAAATGGATCCTGCTAAAATGCTTAATAACAAATATTTTCACAAAAAAATTAAGTATGACAGGAAAAAATAAATTTTGAGAGAGATCCCCGACTCTATCAGAGCAATTTTATTTCCAAAAAGTAACACATGGATTTCGAGATAACAGAGCATGCTGAGAATTATGTCCAGAATGAATAATCCTGTACTTTGGACAGTAACTCTTTTCCTGTCAATTTTTACTAAATCGATATAGTGAGCAAATATTTGATTGTTTAATGATAACCTATCATTCTCAGTACTTCTCAGGAGCTCGCTGGTGCTCAGTGTCATTCGCGCGCCAGCGGTGAGAGTTGTTACGCGCTCACCTCTAACGCTCTGTGCGCAACAGGAAGTCAGGAGCAGATGGGAAGAGGCTCAAGTTTAAGCAGAGCCAGCTTAGAAAAAAAATAGTGATACAGCCGCACTCCTGTTTGCCAAGACTGCCATTTCCCTTACGCCAACGTGTCCTGCTCAGACGCCTTTCAAATGGCTCTTGTCTCCAGCTGCGTGGGGAGGGCACAGCGAGCCCCTTTCTCTGCGGGGTGCCCGGAGCTGCGCCCTGCCTCTCCATCCTCTGAGCGCTCGCGTCACGGGGTCCGTGGTCCGGGTCCCTTCGGCCTCGGGCGGGCCTTCTGCGCTCGGACCCCCGCGGAACAAGTCCGGGCCCTCATGGCCATTGTGCGGTCACGAACACGCAGCAGAACTGCCTTCCCGGGCAGCTCTCTCCCCACGGAGGAAAAGCGCTTTCCCGCTCCACTCAGGAAGGAGCTGAGTGTGCCCTGGGGAAGAGAGGAGAAACTAAAAGTGACAACTTTGAAGTGACAACTTGCTACATCTGACCTCCCTTGTCTTCATTTTCTCTGGAAAGCAGCTTGGAAGGTATTTTACCAAGTGATTTGCCTGCTTTCCTCTGGGCCACCCCAGCTGCTGCGTCCTAATAGATCATGTGCACAGTGGTCTGATCCGGCTCCCCTCCAGTGAACCCCACGAATGTAAGCTCCCAGGGCCTCCCGGGTGGCGCAAGGGGCTAAGCACAGCACTGTGGAGCATCCGCAGCCACTGCAGTGCGAGTTTGATCCCCGGCCAGGTAGGGGAGCCACATGGCGCAGCAGACCTCTCCTGTCTCCCCGCTGCTCCCCTCAGCAGTGTATTTCAGTAGATCTGCCTGTCCTGCTCCGCACTCGGTCTCTGGTGACTCCGTTCACCCTCACATCTCTGGCCTTTATGATTCCCTAAGGGAGGGGCTGAGCTTGGCTGTTTCTCAATCCAAGCACCAAGCATGGTGCCTGACTCTGGTAGATGCTCAATCAATACTTGTTCACTGAAAGAAACAGAAATGAGTGATCCCCAATGTTCTGTCAGGTTTTGCCCAACAGGATCTCCACTTACACCTCTCTTGCCCACATAATGAATGTACCACTGATTTCCTCCTCCCAGAACGTTTATTTGTGCAGCACAGGCATGGATTTCAGCTTTGTGCTGTGTTCTCAGAATTCATAGCGAACAGGCTGAGAGGTCTGTCTCTCTCTCGGTCATCACTTTCTCCTGAGGAACAGCCTCCCCCCTTCTACCTTCTGTGCTGGCTCCCAAAATAGTTTTGCTTTTGTGCTTTTGTTTTTCTTTTCCATCAATCACAATGGAGAAGAGGAAAGGACAAGAAAGCGTGGACCCAGCACAGAGTGGGAGAATACTGTGGAAGGGCCAACAGTGTGGTCTGTGGCCCATGATTTTGTTTTTAAAGGTTTATTTATTTATGCATATGATAACTGGGGTACAGGCCAGAGGTGGGGAGGGGGGGTGAGAGGATTCACCAGACACAGAGTGAGAGGCAGAACAGGTGGATCTACTGAAATACACTGCTGAGGGGAGCAGCAGGGAGACAGGAGAGGTCTGTTGTGCCATGTGGGTCAACTCTCTGGCTGGGGATCAAACTCATGCTGCAGTGACTGTGGATGCTTCATGGTGCTGAGACTTAACCCCTTGTACTACCAGGGAGGCCCATGAATGGACACTTTTCACCAATACCGACTATTTTCCAGAATTTCGAACACTCCCTAGAAAGACTTCATCCAGTCTCCCTATTCTTCCAATGTCTTACTTAGCAGAAGTCTTTATTAACTCCTTCTTCTTTCATAAGTATGCCTAAAAATAAATTCAGGTTAGCAGGCAATCTTGCCTTAACAACCACAAAAATATATTTAATTGTATTTATCATTTTAAAAATGAAAATTCCTTGCAAACAACATTTTCTACACTCAAATGGTAAAATTAAAATTATCATTTAAAATGTTAACTACTTTTCATCCCAATGTCTAGTCAGATATTTGAGTAATAGCAGATGATGTTAGTCAGCTTAGTTATGTGAATTAGCAGATACATTATCTCTTAGTCCTTCTGATCTGGATCCTAAGTGGTGTGTGTGTTTGGTTTTCTAGGTGCCGTTAAAAAGGAAGGGAATATGTCAATATAGGCGTTTGCCATTTGGTTTGGGGTTGCTGGACATCTGAACCAGATTCCAAAGTAATCTGAGAAGGTAAATTTCCACTTCAAACAGTATTCTTTGGGCAGTATTCGCCCTCCTTAGCATTGAATTCTTAAGGGACTCAGCAGTGCAGGAAGTTTCTGTGCATCCTTACAGGGCCACAGACTTTCTCCATCTCCTTCAGAATAGTTATGATAATGGGTATAATTTATTCAGGAAAAACTGTCAGGATCTATGGAAAGAGAAAGAAATTGAAGTATGACATTTAATCCTTCCGAGAAACCTACGGAGGGGGTGTTCAGATCTTCCTGATACAGAGAGGGCACAGGAAGTCTTTGTTCTGGGTTCTTCATCTTCTTTTTCCACTCATCCAACAATGGGCACCTGGACTATTTCTATGTCTTGGCCATTTTAAATAATGCTGCAATGAAACGAGCATATATATAATTTTGAATTAATGTTCTTTTATTGTTTGGAGAAATACCCAAAATCAGCTGTAATTTTTTGAGGAATCTGCGTATTATTTTCCATAATGAGTACAAAAATATTATATTTCTACCAAGGGAATCAAAGACTTCCTGTTCTCTACATCCTCACCAGCGATGCTGTTCCTTGTCTTTCTAGTAATTACAATCCCAACAGGTGTCAGGTGACACCTCATGGTTTAGATTTGCTTTTCCCTAATCATAACTGATGACGGACACCTTCTCACGTGTCGGACAGCCATCTGTGTGTCTTCTTTGGTGATTATCTATTCAGATCCTCTGCCCATTTTGCAGTGGGTTATTTTTTTCTTCTGTCATTGACTTGTATTAATTCTTTATAGGTTTTGCATGTTAAACCCTGGCATGAGGTATGATTTGTGAACATCTTTTTCTATGTAATAAGTTGTGCTTCACTTTGGCAATATTTCCTTTCACTGTGAAAAAGCTTTTTCACTGATATAGTCCCACATGTGAATTTTGCCTTTTGTTTCCCTTCTCTTTGGAGCCCAATCTGCAAAGACCTCAATAAGGCTAATGTCGAGGGGCTTACAGCTTATGTTGTCGTCTGTGTTTCATGGTTTAAGTCATGCATTCAAGTCTTTAATTCATTTTCAGTTATTTATTTTCCTATGATGTAAGGGAGTCATTCTTTTATGTGTGGATGTCCACTTTTCCCAAAGCCATTTCCCAAAGGAAGAGACTTTCCTTTCTACATGTGTGCTCCTGGCTTACTTATAAATTTGTTCGCCATGTGTGTTTGGGTTTAGTTCTAGGTTCCCATTAATTTGTGTGTCTGATTTTATTCTAATACCATACTGTTTTGGTTACTATAAATTTTGATTATATTTTAATATTAAGGAACATATACTTAGGGAGCATGAAGCTAGGATACCTTCTAATTCAATTTTGCAGGATTATTTTGTGTACTTTGTGTTTTCATGTAAATCTTAGGGTTTTCTGGATCTGTTTTTTTTTAAGATTTATTTTTTTATGCCTACAGGAGCTGGGGTACAGGCCAGAGGTGTGGGAGGTGAGACGATTTACCAGAGACAGAGCAGGGAGCAGAGCAAGCAGATCTAGTGAAATACAAAACTGAAGGGAACAACAGGCGAGGCAGGAGAGGTCTGCTGTGCCATGTGGGTCCCCTCCCCAGCCAGGGATCAAACTGTCACCGTTGTGCAGCAGATACTTCACAGATGGCACTCAACCCACAGTATGCCACAGTATGGCGCCAACTTCACAGTATGCCACCAGGGAGGGCCATGGATTTTTCTGAGTCTATTTCTGTGAAATAGGTTGCAGACTGGTTTAGATAAAATGGGTCCATTTTTAAACTCTTGTTTCATTAATCTTTTCATTTATCTTACTGCCAATACCTAACTATCAGAAAAATACTCTTATCCCAGGGTTTGTTTTCATTTTTGAAAAATTTGTAGGGTTATAACATGTTCTTTGTATTTTCATATGAATTTTAGATTCAGCTTCCTAATTTCTGCATTCAGCTTATTGGGGTTACAAGAAAACCATAGATCAATTTGGAGAAAGATTGACATATTAAAAATATTGAAACTTCTAATGTTGAAAAATGTATCACTGCATTTTTGAAGGTAATATGTCATTTTTTCCTAAAGGCTTTATAATTTCAATTATACAAGTCTTTCACATATTTTGTCAGATTTATTTTTAAATACTTCATATTTTATGATATTATAAATAGCATTACTTTAGAATTTTTCAGATTGTTCGTTACTGCTCTTTAAAAGTATAATTGATTTTTGTATATCGAGCTTGTCTTCTGCAACATTGCTGAAGTCACATGTTAGTTGTAGTAGCTTTATTTAGACCCCATTAAGTTGTTTATGTAGCTCATTAGATGGTCTGCAAAAACAATTTACTCTTTCCTTTCCAGCATGAATGGGTTTTATTTATTTTCCTTGCCTTTCTGCTTTGTCTGAGATCCTCAATAAGACGATAAGGCGAGGTTGTGGGAACAAGTCTCTTTGTCTTGTTCTTGATCTTAGGTAAATAATCGTAGCCCTCAATTTGTTTGCGTTTTTCCTGTCTTTCAAAGTTACTATTCTTGGTTGCTGATGTACCTAGTTTTGCAAATCATTGTTTTACATTTTCTATCTTTTTATTTGTTTGTTTTTCATATAGCAGAGTAAACCTGACCCCTATTTGTTCTCTTGGGCAGCAATGTTAGGCCATTCTATCCTTTTAAAACTTTAATGCTGCCATTAGAATCTTTCCTCTGCTGACTCAAATATCTTACTGGGACTGTTATCTACTTTCATACACAAGTGATTCTAAAATTCACATCTCCAACTGAGATCATTCACTTCACTTCCAAAGACATTTTCCGTCACCAAGTCCACGTGCATTTCCACATGAAAATTTCACAGATGGGTCAAGCCTGGCATGTCAGGAATGAACCTATACTCACCCCACCATTTATTTGATCTATTGAATTTCCTGTCTTAACAAATGGCATCACCATCTATTATTCATGTCAGGAACTTGGAAGTCAACTGTAACTCTACTCCATCTTTCAGATCCCACTCAACCACCAGGTCCTGTTGAATCCACTGCCATAAATATACTTAAAAAATCTTTCATGATTCCTTTCAACTACTTGTCATCTTCTGTTCTTTCAAATCTCCCCTTTATGGGTTAAGTTATGACCCACCAAATACATCCCCCCAAAAGACACATGAAAACCCTAGTCCTGGATACCCGTGAGTGTAACCTACTTAGAATAGGGATTTTGCAGCTGTAACTAGTTACGATAAGGTTGGACCCAAATCCAAAATGATTGGTGTTCGTGTAAAAAGAGGAGGCCAGGCGCAGGGGTTGACACAGCAAGGAAAACAATGTGGACACACAGTAAACACCACTTCCTGACGGAGGCGGAGGCTGAAGTGCTGTAGCTGCAAGGTGAGGAGTCCTGGGTGGCCAGCACCCCTCGAGGCTCAGAAAGGCTTGGAAGACGTTCTCGTCCGCAGACTCTGAGAGAACTTGGCCTGCAGACACCTTCCTTTCAGACTCTGGCTTTCCAACATCATGCTGTTGAAGCTGCCTGCCGTGTGCTGCCTTGACACGGCCGTCCCAGGAAGTGAATTTGCTCCCCACCCCTCACTTCAGCAAGGCCACCAGGACCCGCGCTGCTGTGCTCTGGCATCCTTCTTACGCTCTTTCTACCCCATTCCCCATACAGAAGAGATCGAACGGGCTTTGAAAAAGGCCTCTCTAACGGTGCCATTTTAGTAATGTCCGCGTCTCCTTACTGTGTCTAGGGTCCGTTTGAGGCTGTTCGCGGCGTCTACCTGGATGTCTGAACGCTCCAGCCTTACTCCCCAAGTGCTTTCCTGCCCACTGCGTTTCCTCTCTCCTTCAGGCCGATCCTGTTCTTCCAACTTTCCCCTCGTGCTGTTGCCTCTGCTCGGATACCAAGTCTCCGACTTCACCCACTTAGTTTCTCTATAACCTTTAGCGTCCCACTTCCTCAGAGAAATTTCTCCAAAGTAACTGAAAACAAAATGGTGTGTTTCTGTAGTATCTGCTCTCTCCACAGCAGGCTGCCCAGCGCTCACGGCACGATGCAGGGAGGTGTGCACTTCTGTAACGCAGAGCCTCCGGAGGCCCTGCCCGTGCAGGTGGGCACTCTCAGCCAACCCTGCCTTCAGCATCAACAGTGTCCGAGCCGACGCTTTCCTCATCCTCTCCCCTTTCACGGGAACTCTGCATTTTCACTCCATCCCAACAGAAAAGGGCACAATCTAAGTCCAGTGGCTTGTGAATCCTCAGACTACCAACCCGAAGGCAGGAAGTTAGGGTGAAGACAAGAATGAAAGGCCTTGGCTGGAGGGGTAGTGCCCACTGGTCCGTGGCCTTTGAACAAGCCCTGACTCTCCCACTCACTCAATTATTCACCAGTCGTGCCCATATTTAACAAGTCAATAAACGGACTGGCAGCTTCTGTGACGTGCACTGTCCTCTGGGCAGCCCGCTTCGCACTAGGGCTTGGTGGTGTTTGTTTTTGTTTTTGTTTTTTTCTTTATTAAAGGCATCTTCTTGTTCTTGTTTTATCGTTTTTCACCTGATTTAATTTCTATAATAATATTCTGATGAAACCAGAAGGGCCGATGTAATCTGTTTTGTTTTTTTTAAAGAAGCATTTCTGAGTTCTGAAACCTGTGAGATACATTGGCAATTAACTTTAATCTGCAGTAGATTTTTGAACTTACATTTTAGAAATCATGCCCTGAAATTTCTCCCCTTGGTTCATACAAAATATATATATATATAAATGTGACGTCAGAAACGGTAAAACTATTATGGGAGAAATTTTTAAAAAGCAGTTTGCAAGATAAAACTCAAATACTATAGGGGAAAAGTACATAATCATCGGCAAATTGATTGGAGTAAAAACTAGAAAATGACTTAACCGATGTTTAAACTATAACTAGGCACCATTTTTAAATAAAAGTCCTATGGAGGAGATAGTGAATTTCAAATAGACGCCTTTGTTTGGTTTAAAATGAAATACTTGGCGGTGCTGATCATCAGGTCCTGTTCAATGCAGCTCCTATAACTGCTTGGTATCTGTTTCATCACTTCGAGTGCAGTCGATGGACGGACCCGTGTCAACAGCCAACTTTTAAAAAGCCATTTTTTCGCGATTCAGAATACTTTTGCCACCCTGGGGACATGCTTTGAATCTGGCAAGAACATTAGCTGATCATGCTACTTCAGCCTGACAGCTTCAGATTTTTAACAGGGGAAAAAGGCAGAACTAATGGATGTGAATAAGCTTAAAAGCAAGGGAACTTATCAATCACTATAAACAGCTGTATTTGGGGAAGCTAATAGAGGCACTTCTAAAAACATAAAAAGTCAATAGATAAATTTCTGGCAACTAACTAATAATTTCAGTCCAGGTCTTCTTCTGTTTCTCTCCCAACCCCCAGCTGGCCTTCCTGCTCTTTACATTCAACAGTATATTTGTGTCAGGATGATTAACGTGAAAGCATCCCCTTAACTGGACTGACCCAGCCTCCAGAAAGGAGGAGCACAGCATCTAATTTTATGAAGCGATAACTGAAAAGATGAATGAAGCAAATCAAATTATTAAAATGATGATAATCCTTTTCCTTCCCTTTAAGGTTGTATAATGGAGAACATAAACATACAATACTATGTATAATTGGTACATTACTGGGTAATGACTATAACTATTTATCTTCTTATTCAACCTCCAGCACATCACATTTTACATGTCTATTTCAAAGAGCTTGAAAACAGGATTATCTGTTTTGCTTTACAATTATTTGAAAAAATTCTCCCATTGTATTCCTCCACGGGAGCCTCTGACCTATTCTTTTCCAGAACAAATTCATTTGAGGAAGGATGAAGAGTGTGACGATGAAGGAGGAAGCACAAACAAAACTCTGCTTACTCTGCCGGGACAGCAGAAAGCATTTCATTTTATTCTCAGAAGGATTAGGGTCTGACCGAGTCGCCAGTTCTGAGAAATTGTGAAGAATTCCCAGAGTGTGGAAGCCTCAATAATCTGCTTTGGGGGCCTTCCTGGTGGTGCAAGGGGTTAAGTCTCAGCTCTCTGAAGCTGTCTTCAACCACTGCAGCACGAGTTCACTCTCCAGCTAGGGAGGTGATCCACAAGGCGAGACAGCTCTCCTGTCTGCCAGCTGTTCCCACCCTCTCCTCAGCAGTGTATTTCAGTAGATCTGCCAGTTCTGTTCCCCCACTGTGTCTCTGAGGAACCCTCTCTCTCTCTCTCTCTCTCTCTCTCTCTCTCTCTCTCACACACACACACACACACACACACACACACACACATACCTCTGGCCTGTACCCCAGTGCTTGTATGCATAAATAAACAAATCTTAAAATAAAAAACCTGCGTTGATACTGCAGGCTTCTCTCAAACAAGGCCCTCTTTCTATTAGTGTGGTCTGTTTCAATAGCACTTAAAAGGCATCAGGGTAACTTTCCTCCTGTGCTACATCCTTTACGAGGTCTGACAACGCTGAAGACAGTTGTGTTTGAGGAAGTCCAGAGCAGACAAACTGCCAGCCCATGTCTCAGCATTCCCTGGCAGGGCCCGGAGAGTGGGCAGGACCCACAGGAGCTGGCTGCTAACTAGCTATGTGGACTTGGCTGCTAACTAGCTACTTGGTGCATACAGGAATTTTTCTAGGGACGGGGATATCTGAGTTAAGCTTGTAAAACCTCGATTTTTTCCCCCCCAGTTAGAAGAATGTTTGCATGTCCTGGAGAAAATTAGTGCCGAGTTGAATAACACAAGCTCTGAAGTCAGCCTTCTGGATTTGAATCTCTGCTACAGCACTTTCTAACCTTGTAGCCTTGGGAAAGTTAACCCTATCTCAGTGTCCCTGTCTGCAAAACAAGGTTAATCATTGGTTTGAATTCTTTCCCAGGATCCCACTGTTTCCACAGTAGGGTGGGGTCAGGTCTGCAGAGCTTATTGACTCTGTTCCAACAATTGTTTGGGAGAGAGAACTACTGTCTGTCACAGACATTGTAATTAAACAGCCACAGTTCTCAGGCCATCCACATGCGCTGATGAAACTCTGTCCCTCTTTAGAAGAAGCAGTTCATCATGACCTAGAACATGTTTAGCTAGAGTTTCCTGTGGTGAGAAAGACTTGGGAAACCAGAATTCTGTATGATATGTTTGTGCTGATGGGTAAAGCCCACAGGTGTGAGTGTTCATCCTCACAGGAAAGCAGAGTTCATGAAGACATTCCATTTCTTTTCTTGAGTGCAGAAAGTTTTAATATGTTTTAAACTGATACAGAAATACCATGAGTTTCTAAGCCCTGGTTCCATGTTAACTGCTAAAAGCAGACCTTTGAAGAGACTTAAAGTGTTTATGCGATCCTACCCTCTTTCTGAGAAGCACCGTTCAAATGGAGTAGCTGACAGATCCTAAGACAACCCCCATAAACCTCACATCTTGATTTTCACCTGTCCCAGCTCCTTCACTGTGGATGGGAGCTGTGACTTGCTCCAGTGGTCAGTCAACATCACACAGAACTCTGTCCTGGCCAACTGGGCAAGACCTCCTGGAAGGCCTAATGAAGTCAGTGATGCTTGTGGATGAGGGCTGGAGACAAGGGCTGTGAGTGGCTCGGAGAGACTGCAGGTGGACTCTGGACCCAGGGAACCTCCAAGCACAGCCATGGGGAAATGAATCTTGCCAAAACTAAGTGAGTTTCGATGTGAATCCTTCCCCAGTCAAGCTCCAGATGAGAACACAGTCCTGTCGATATGTTAGTAGTGGCAGGTGCGATCCTGAGCTTGGGCTCTGAGTCTCCCACCCTATAGAAGTTGTGAGCTAATAGGTGTGTATTGTGTTGCTTAATGTCACTAACTTTCATGATAATTTGTTATAAGGAAATAAAAATTGATACAATAAGGCACTGAATGCTCCCATGTGTTTGAAAACATTCCATCTCTAAATCATTATTGAAAATTGTGTGTTCACTTACATATTAATTTTGAGTTATTTTTATCAAGAAATGGTCTGTGAAGTGTTTCGATTTGTTAGTCAACATACAGAGAGAAAAATTCAACAATACCGATTTATCTCAAAGAGTAACACCCCATACTGTCTCTGTGGAAGGATCCCATGACATGCTGAATGATACACTTTCAGTCGTTACTGCTGACTGACCTGCCCTGCTGTCTTCAAGCTACTCATTTTAGGGAGGCTGCTAATGATTAAATTATTATTCACTGATTTTTATAAGGTGCTCTGGAAATATCTGTTTTCTTTCTATTATTTCTTTTTTAAGATTTATTTATTTATACATACAAGATATGGAGTACAGGCCAGAGTAGTGGGAGGTGAGAGGATTCACCAGAGACAGAGCGGGGAGCAGAACAGGCAGGCCAACTGACACACACTGCTGAGGGGAGCAGCGGGGAGGTAGGAGAAGTCTGCTGCGCCATGTGGGTCCCCTCCCTTGGAAGGGATAGAACTCGCACTGCTGTGCCTTGGATGCTTCACAGTGTGGTGCTACCAGGAAGACCCTCCATTCTAAGATTTTTAATGAAAAGAGAAATTACTTCTGAATCATAATTCATTTTCCTTCAAAAGATTATCAATTCACCTATGTTGACATAAGCCAAAAAACTAGGAAGAATTAATTATTAGCAAATACCTTTCTGGATGCAAAACTACCTTTAACAAACCTATTTTAGGTGCAGTTATATAGTTACAACTACCTGGTCACTGAGTGATAAAATGTCATTTTATGTGTCCCCTGTCTTATGGATTTTTATTTTTTTTAAATGTGTCTCAAGGTTAACAGCTGACTTTGCTGGTATGACTAATCGACCTGTGTGCTTGGCACTACACAGATGATTGACGAGCTTGGATGGGCTGATGTTTTTTGGTAAATACTCCTCGGAAAAAAATAAAAGAGAATCATGTGTCTAGTAGCTAGTTAAGAATGCAGTCTGAAAAGTATTGTAACTTTGTAGACTGTGCACTTTGTCTTCAGACAAAGCTTAACAGTCGGAGACCTTATTCTAACCATGGGATGCTCACATAGCCACATACATACATAATATATCAGATATGTATATATTATATATATACAAACTTTAAACTCATATGAAATATTTATTGTAAATATATATCTCTATAACTTCCACAATCCCGGGCTCCATCTTGTCTTAAGTGTGTACAGTGTTTTAGGAGCCACAGATGTAGGAAGCAAGGATAAAAGAAAAATCTAGCAAAAGCATGCTATGCAAGAAATACTCTATATCATCATTTTTTACGGCTGGGTTTGGTCTCATGACTAAACTTTTCTAAGCTACAATTTAATCAGTTGTAAAGTAGAAATAATAAAATGATTTATCTCATACATCTGTAAATGAGTTAAAGCCTGAAAAGTCTTTTTACCCAACCCAGTCCCAAGAAAGGGCTTGATACCGTGGGCAGCTGTGCGGCATTGCTGTATGCTCCACATTACGAGTTAAGAGGCACTGTGCTTAATAGATTGGCCATGCTACTTTGCACTGTGCTTAGAAGGTCGAATTGTCCTGTGCAAGGATTTATATAAATATAAACCAGGTGGCTCACACGTATTCAGCCTTCAGGGGTGGGTCATGGTTCCCTTTAATGCCTAAATGGCAATAGCCCATGTCCCTTTGTGTATTATGGCAGAAAATCTAGTCTTTTATGGGGTTTCTCTCCCCAAGTATTTCTGAGAATCCCTCGAAAATGCTTACACATCCCACAACCTCGTGTGTCCCGGTCGCCGTGGGCCTCAGGAAGGCCCAGACTCCAGAAAGCTGCAGTGCGGTTCCACATGCATCCTTTGTTTGTTCGGCTTTGGTTTTCTTGGACAGATGTCGCTTCAAGGTTGGACCCTGGGCCCAGACTCCAGCCGCACAGATGGATCCCTGGGCTTTCGCTGGAGCGACTTGCACGAGAGCTTGCAGGACAGAGCAGAAGTCCTGCACGGGTCTGCGTGTGCGTTGAGTTGGTGTGCTGAGTGTGCTTCACGAGCCTGCTGAAACTCAGGGGATGAGCTCAGCACCCAGTTTTTGTGCGCTCCTGCTCTCATCTATGGGGCAGCCAGAGGCTGTGTTTGGAGGGATGGGGCTCAGGCTGCCATTTGGGGGAGCCCCCAGCTGTGGGTCCCTCCTCCTTCTGGGACCAGGTAAGAGATGAGTATTGTCCTGAGAAATGGCTGAGACACAGGAGGTCGGGATAAAGCTCAGGAGGCCCTTGGCGGTCTCTGTTCATATCAGCTCCGCTGAGCTCCCGGTCACCGGGCCCAGAGATCGTGGCTGTGCCCTGCGTAGTGGAGGCACCAGGAAGTCGGCCCACATGTGGTGGGAAGGGTTGGGAGCATCCCTCAGGGCAGCAGCGATGACTGCTTCAAGTCTTCTCAGGCTAAGCCCCATCGTCCTCAGGGCCTTCCATAATGGCCATTGCCTGCTTCCCCCAGGCTTTTTGTTTTTGTTTTTGTTTTTTGTCATGTGATAAGGACTAGATTACCAGATTTCTTACCAGAAAGCTATTTGTAATGTCCAGAGAAGGGGAGATGGTCTCCCAGTGTAAATGGCATGGCAAGATGGGATTGTAGGAACAAGGAAGAAAGTCTTCCACGGTATTTACCAGATCCTGCCTCCTGTTTCGTTCCTGATTTTTCCAAATCGATAGGTTTCTAAAATAAAGGTTTGCTTTCCTTTGCATAACCAAATAAATCATCTCTTTTTCTTTTTTTTTTTTTCCTGTCCAGAACAAAGGAGCAGTGCGTTCCCAATGGTGAATTCAAGATACCTCAAAGGGAAGAGGCATCTGGTTGGCTGGCTGAACTGGCAGTCTTCCTTTGCTTCAGTTGCCGGTATGTCCAAGAAATAGCGGGAGACTTAGTCTCGGCCAGGATTTTCCCTTGCAAAATGTTTCAAGTAAAAGAGCTGCAAAAGGGTTTGGCTCATTTAAGAAAACTCAGAAGCAAACAGGCTGATGGGAGGCAGCAAAGGTAGATGAGAACCAAATGAGTGTGGGCGAGAATGGCAGAACCTCTCCTCCCGGGACTGGGAGGGGTTTTGCTTTCCTGCATTCCTGTGGAAACGAGCCATCAGCAGAGTCAGTCTTCTGGACAGGGTGCCGCACACAGACGTCTATGCAGCATCTCATGTAGGGGAACAAAGACGGTTGAATTAGGATGGGGAAATCTGCAATGAGCAATGGCTGCTTTGATACCTCCAATAAAACACAGAAAGCCTGAGAGGAGTTTGTGCTGGGAACGTGGCCCAAAGGGCCACGCTGCAGCTGGCAGCAGGAGTGGTCTCTGGCTCCCCTGCAAGTTAGTGTGGCAGTCCTTCCTCAGAAACCTTTTATGGAGCAGTGTGCTGCCTGGATCGTGGAATGTGGGTTGACTGACACCAGGACTCCACCTCTCACCACAAGTCAGAGGTAGCAGAGCCCCTCTTGTAAGTTACACTTCCTGAATTCTGGAACAGGCCAAAATGGACCAATCAGGTGCAAGCAAAGTGGACCAATCAGGTGCAGTAAAATGGACCAATCAGACTGTGGGGGAGCACCTGAAGAAGTGACTATAACGCCCAGTCGAAGCCAGTTAGGAGAGCAGTTCGTTGGGAGACATTTTGGAGAAAGAGCTGATGGGGATTCAGAGCAACCTGGAGGAGCAGATGGAGAAGCAGCAGCAGAGGAAGAAGAGCCCCTGCAGAGGAACAGGAGAAGACAGTTTCAGCCTTCGAAGGAAGGAGGGAAGCCTCCAGCCGCCGCCCTCTGAGGTGGGAGAGATGAAGGACTCTGGAGGGACTGGGCCTCGGTCCTGGCTGTGATGCTGACTGGACGAGCACCACAGGCCCTGGTCCTGGTGTCTACAAGAGCTGTCTGTTGGTGGCATAAACCAACAACTCACAAGAGCCGTCACACTGGGTGTTCACTGGAACACTGCCTCTGCAGGCCCGTAGTGGCCACTGCTCCTGGACAGTGCTGCCTAGAACTGGTGACCGGTGACTGCCAACGCTGATGCTGTCTGGATGAAGCAACCAGCCTCTTGTGGATACGTAAGCACTCTTGTTTCCCCCAGTTTGTAAATAAACCCCATGACTGTTGTTCCTTTAGCCTGAACTCCCTTGCAATTGTGCGCACAGGTGAGAACCCACAGGCAGTGACCTGTATCGGGCACTGTCCTCTGATAGGCTATAGCCCCTGTTGCTATAGCCCTGGATTCTGGTTTGTGGCCTTTTGGCCTTTAGGGGCTTTTGGGGGCCTCTGACCCCTGTCTCAGTCAGAGCGGTCTCCTTCCCTGCCCCCCCACTTTCAGGATCTCACGTAAGGGGCTTCTGGTTACCTCACTGCCTGCCCGCCCTGCTTAAACTGTGAGCGCTTCCATCTTGGAAGCCCGTGTTGCACCCTAGCGGGTCCTCGACAGCCTGGCAGTGCATGGACTTGTGTCAGATATTAAAGGACACTCAAGCCAGCCAAATGCAAAGCACATCCAAAAGTTGGAAAGAAATCAAAAACCTTAGTTTTATGTTCTTGATTTGATAGGGGTGGGGAATCATAACCAAGCCAAGGGACATTAACAGCACTATTTAATATTGTAAATCATCGGGGGCCTCCTGCAGCAGGACTTCCATTCCTGGACAGGGAGGTGACCCACCAGATGCAGCGGATCTCTCCTGTTTTGCCTGCTGCTCCCCTCAGCAGTGTATCTCAGTCATCTGCCTGTTCTGCTCCCTACTCTGTCTCTGTGATCCTCTCACGCCCACACACCTCTGGCCTGTGCCCCAGCTCTTGCTCTTGCATGCATAAACAAATAAATATTTAAAAAAAAAAGATTTTAAATCATCTGTGCACACACGGTAAGAAATATGTGACATGCACACAGACATTCCACACACACGAAGATGCACAAGTTTATTTTAAGGGAAAATGTTAACATTTCTCATGAGGTTTTATTTTATCACTGAGAACCAAGCAACAAAAGCAGAAAACTGGTGAATACTGAAATATTATAGTCTTAGTAAACTCACAGGCGATTTCCCCAGAATCTGATAGACTTCCTGGAATAGAAGGAAGTAAGTAGTTTTTGACTCCAAAACAAAGTAACTTTCATAAGACTTGCTCTTAAAATCTCCCCCACGTGTTCTTCAAACTCACTGGAAACTGGTTTGGATGAACCAGACAGGAATGGAGAGGACAGGGAGGGCTGAGCTGAAGCCAGGCAGAGGCACCAGAAGAATGAAGCAAAGAAAGAATCTCCAACCTCACATTGTATCAACAGAGATAACACAGTTGGGGTTAGAGAGACCAGTAGCTGAGGGAAAATGTATTAACTTAAAAAAAAATAGTGAATAAGTGAATGGGGGTAAGGAAATACAGTTATTAAGTTAAAAAAAATCAGGTTTTGATTTTTCTCCAAATACATATCATGTCTGTAACTAACAATCATTTGTGCATTAGACCAGATGTTCTCCTCTGAGCAGAACCTACCAGAACACAGCTCCAGGAGAACTGCGTCAAACAGCTGGGCCAATGAAAAAAGATACACCTGACTTTCTAGACTAGGTGAATTTTGATTTTCCCTTCCAGTTTCCTTGGGGATATGAGGACAGGCCAGTTGTACTGAGGGACTGATGATGATGGTGATTCTGTAGAAACCAAGCAACTAATCATGTTGGCCATGGGGAAGAAAATAAAATTGTGAGGAAAAATGAAGACATAAAATATGAACTGCAAAAGGCTGAGGCCAAGACTGTTTCCCATGAATTGGCCAATGGGAGAAGAAAGTGCATTTCCATATGCTGGACTCAACCCAGTCACCTGGAGTCTCAGAAGCTGAGGAGAATTTTCGTGTCACCTGCTGAGGAAGCGCGGCGCCCTGCCCCCAGAGCACATGGCGTGTGATGCAACTTCTCTCCATAAATGAATGTGCATGATTTGGGACACCCAGAGCTTTCACGGAATCTGCGAGAACAGCCTTTGCAAAACTGTGACATTACACTCTGAATCCCTTCCATGTTCCATGAATGCATCCTCTGTCTTCTTCACTCTATCCTGCAGACTCTGCTTTCTAATTGCTCCTTTTTTCTTTCCCTTTGCTTTTTTTTAAAGATTTATTTATTTATACATACTAGAACTGGGGTACAAGCTAGAGGTGCAGGGGTGAGAGGAGTCACCAGAGAGAGAACAGGGAGCAAAACAGGCAGATCTACTGAAACACATCCCTAAGGGGAGCAGCGGGGAGACAGGAGAGGTTGCTGTGCCATGTAGGTCAGCTTCCTGGCCAGGGATCGAACTCGTGCTGCAGTGGCTGTGGATGCTTCATAGTGCTGTGCTCCAACCCCTTGCACCACCAGGGAGCACCACCCCCCCCCACCCTGTTCCTTTTTAAGTTTCACTAGAACTCATCTTCCCTTGACTGGACTTGTCAAACCACTTCAGAACTTTCTTTTTTGCCATTCCAACAAAACTTCACATTAAAGTTGGTATCTCAAAGCTCCTCATTTTGATAATTGTGTCTCTTTGCTCTTCCTCAGCTCACTTCCCTGGTGGAGAAAATCACGTTCTTGACTTGATCCTCTGTGTATGGTCCGTGGGTGCCACTTGCCATGTGCTATTAGCTAGTATATCTGAAATTGAAAATTTTACCCAGAATCATGAGAATAATGCTTTATTTATATAAAATAATTTCAAAACAAGTGATCATGCTCTTCTGAAAGTTTCCTTCATGATGCACATATCCTTGCGGGGCTTTTCATGGGTGGATTATGGTGGCACAGCTGGCTGTGTAATGAATCATTTCTTCTATTTAAATTCAGAAAATATTCTTGGTATACAGATTAGCCAAGAATAAAGAAATTCTCAAGTGTGATATCTGATACCCACGATGCTGTCCTTAATAGTTCTTCCCCCAAAGTTTCATAAACTGTCTTAATATCATATTAAAAATCGTCTCATGTAAAAGTCTAAAATAAAATGTATATGCAATCAAAGTTAATTATGAAAAGAAAGTTATTATGTTGGATATATGTTTGAAATTGAAATTGACAGCGGCTGTTGTTTTTTTTTTTATCATATTTCTATATGTTCTTTTTATGATCACCAAATTCTTATTTTCCTCTGGAGGAAAAATATAACAAAGTCAAATATATAGTTTATACTGACTACCTATTTACAGGCACAGGGGAACTGTGCATTGATACACAAATCCAAATGTATGCTATTCAAAATTTAATCTGGTCATTCAGAAATCAGATAACACCAAAGCATATTGAAGATATACACAATTTCTTTCAAACTGTGAAAAGTGGCAATTCATACTCAAATATGAGTCCTGAATATTTTAAGATAAAATTTATCATCCATGCATTCTGACTATGGTCTAAAAATGTCTATAATAGAGTTTAATGCCTCCTGTGTAATATTGTATGCATTGCATTTTGTTACACTTATTATACAAATTGAAATGAATAATAATTTGCAGTTTTACATCCCATGAATATTTTTTAGTATTCTCCGGCAGTAGTTAATATGTTAACCAACTTTACTGAAAGGCATACAGATGTGGAAGAAATCTATCTGGGGACTTTAATTATCACCTTGTCAAATTCAAATTATTATCTTGTGAGCTCATTTCCATAAAGTATCCCCTTTTCTGTTCCATGATTTAACATGTGTCTACTTTTTCTTATTTGTATAGATCTGGAGGCTCCATCCTTTCAAAGGAGTTAGTTTTCTGTCAGACTGTGATCTTCACCATAAAAGATTTGGTCAAACAAATGCTTATAAACATTTTGGCAGGAGAGAGGCTTGTACTATGTATAAAGTACCCTCAATATCAATCATAGACCAAAGATTAGGCTGAAAACTAACTGTGTAAATCATATCAGTGGAAGGGTGATAGGAAAAGGAAAACACTATGATTTACTAGACAATTTGAAAGACCATCTATACTGTTTGGTCCAGAGATAGAGGGTTCCAGCTGTTATATGATTTGAAACTGCATAGGCTTGGCAGTTAATACTGAGACATATCTTTGGGTGGGAATTGGGAAGACAGGTACAAAAATGAAATTCATCTTTTACTTTCCAGGTCAAATTCAAGACATAGGGTGAGGGTGGGAATGGTGAGAAGGAAAGGGAAAGATTAGCAGGACCTCAGAAACTTTGATTCCTCTCTTCTCTTTAGTTATTAGTACAGTGAGAGAACTCAGCATACAGATTTGTTCAATTTTAGTCTGAAAATATTTATCTTGGACTAAAATGGAAAGTCGGGACAGATTTGAAAAGACAGGACAGCTCTTATGATAAGATGGATGACAAATAATGTCTTATTTTGGCTTTCATAGAATTTCAAAAACCTTCATTGTAAAGAATTGATGTTGTTAAAGGATATACCCTCAATAATTATTAAAATGTGTTAATATCTTCAAATATTTCAATAAGCATTGCAGCTAACAACCTCTATTATCACCTGTCATGTGCCCCATACCCAGAATTTATAAGTGAAGGGATTATAGATTTACCTAATGATGTGGTAGCAACAAATTAGTGACTGAGTGAAGGAGCAAACTCCCATCAGATCTCCATCCAGAAACGCAGCCTACATCCAAGGGCGTATCACAAAGGCTGACTGTCTTCCTTGAGTACATGGCACTGGGGTTAGCTGTCATGTGCTAGAGGGCAGAGAAGTTAAGCGAAGACAACTGAGGGAGGAAAATAGCGCCACCCTCTAAAAAGAGACCCTTTAAAAGAGCTAGGATAAAAGTAAGTTTGTCAACAATTACCAATTTAGTAATTCGGACAAAATTAATCTGATGATATTTGTGGAAGAGGATTTGTTAGCATTGTCATTTAACCCGATCTCTTCCGTGGTCTTAGTGCAATAGCCACACCAAAATGTAGCATAAATCAGAGTAATGGGAAATAATTTTAAGTAATCCAAATAATAAAAAGTAAAGAAATCTAAAATTAGTTAGCTAGGCTTCCTTCTTTGCTAAAACTACCATCTTTCTCTTCCCATGGGATGGTTCAGGCAGAAGCACCCACATTTCCAAAATGCATTGCCTACTTATTCACTATGTCCATTGCCAATACACGTTGCCTAACATTTTCCTTCCTTTGTTCTTAAGAATTTGGCCAATTCTCTCAAATATGTCTGCATTAGTTGCTATGTGATTTTTCTTTCCAGGCTATCTCGTCGTTAATGAACTTACTCAGACCTCAAGAGAAGTAAAAGTTAATGTTGTCACCATGGTTACAAAGACTAAAATTCTGACTAATAAGCCAGCCAACTCCCCTACAAAGTTGCATATCAGGTCTTGTTTCAAGTCTCTCTCTCTTTCTCTCTCACACACACACACACAACACACACACAACACACACACACACACACACCCTGTCTTCCCATCTGAAAGTGAGTCAGCTGAGGGCTAATACTACCAACACATTTGTTATTTTCCCCCAAAAGAGTGAATCTAAGAGGGAAATATCACATCTTCCTCATTTTACTTATGCACAATCCCATTTCTTGCAAATCAAATCCCCTTTTTAAATTCAGTTATTCTCTGTTCTAATCCGTCTCATTTCAATATTTCCTTTCTTCTTTTCTCCAATTTCCCAAACCCTCGGCGGCTCCCTCTCTCTGTTTTTACATTACCAAGTGGAAAACCATGGCTCTGTTGCTTTGCAGCATGAAATGCGGCCCATGAACGCAGAGCTGAAACGTAAACAAACAAAACACAAAATGCATCCTGTAAGCCAAATTGCCACTAGAAGCTAGAAGAGCAAAAATGGTCAGACCACAGTTCTGCACATAATACTTTTTTCACATTCCCTGAAATCAAGATATTATATGGAAGAAACATGGAAGGGTATTATTTTACTCTGCTAAATACAGAGGGAGCATATGCCAGGAGCATTGAGTTGGAATAGATCAGAATCCAGAGCAACTTCCCAGGAGCCAAAACAAAGCTCAGACTTCTATGTTGTTGCCGTTTCCCCCAGGAAATCAAGGCCAAAGGGGGTGAGGGTGAAAAGTGTGATTCCCTTAATTTAATTTAGCCTTGATAGGCATTTGAGATATTTATCTTTAACTACATCCGAGACTAATAATTACAACAAATACAGCTGAGATAAATATAAACAGCTGTGGAGGCATCTGAACTTGTGAAAGAATAGAGTTGTCACCTGTGTCTATGCTAAATTGAAGCTTTGCTCACTGCGTCCTTTGTCATTTCCAGCCAAGTGGCCTTCTAGGGCGCTTGTTGGAGAGACAGCCGTTCCATGTTTAATCCACACTGGGTACTGAGAACTCCTAATTTGCCCCCATTTCCCCTGTTCCTCCTCTGTGGTGTAAAGAGAACCATTGATTTCTGCCAACCGAAAAGCAACCAAGCATAAAAAACTAGTAGCAGACGCACCCATGGAGTAATTCCTGCTAATTCTTCCCCCAGGGCTCCTTCTGCAAGGAAGCCATTGATTTTGAATTGTTGAGGTGGATTTTCCAAAGTGATCTCTTTAAAAGAAAGTTTATATTCTAGACTATCTCGCATAAGGCACCCGAATTAAATTGCATGAAACTGGTGTAACGAATCAAACTTCTCAAGTTTTCCAGGCAGAAATTTTGCCTTGGATTTTGTTTTGCTTTAGAGGGTTTAAGGCAAATGGAGGACAAGAGAAAAAAAGGATGAAAAAAATGTCCAATTTATGACCTAAGGATGACTTTTAATTATGTGTGTGATGAAAATAAGCCCAAGTCATATATACAACTCACTCAATTTTTACATATGTGTAGGATGAACATAACTCAGTCACTATAACTAATTGTATTCATATATTTTACGCTTGAAAGCAAAAAGATCTAAGAGCAAATATTTATAAGCAGTTTGCCATTTGTACAATTCTGGAAAAGCACTCTGCAAAGAAAATCAGGCAGAGTTTGGTAAGAATGCAAAGATTAAAATAAATAACATCACTAGGTTCTCCCGTGTGTGCCTCTGAGGTACAAGTAAGTGACTCAATTAAAAAATATAAGAAGTATTGAGTTTTGTAGCTTCTCATAAATTTTTCATTTGCCCCTTTGCACCTACAATGCATGAGAAGCTTCAAAAGAGCGCTCGAGGCCAGAGAGCTTTGAGGACTGAGAGAGCAGCCGTGGTTGATGGAAGCTGGCTAATCACTAGCAGGGCACAGAGTCAGGGACCTGGAGAATTTATGGTACATCTCTCACCTGGAAAATCATCGATACATTTCTATAGCAATGCCCGTTACTGTTAAGTGATTATAACATGTAGGCATTCAGATAACTGATGGTCTTGTTTAGTCCACACCATGATCTTATAGAGGGATTACACTTATTTTCTTCACTGCATAAACAGTGCATCTCAGAGAAGATACCTAACTCGTTCCATGTAAGAAAGCTATGAAGTGGTAGACTTTAGACGTTATAACCCCAGGTAAACTGGTCTGCGCTACGTAAGTTGGTATTACAATGGCAGTTTTAAGCTAGAGAGCTTTCAGGTGAGTGGATTAAGAAGATGTGGTATATGTGCACAATGGAACGCTGCTCAGCTGTGGGGAAGATGAAATCCTGGCCTTTGAGATGACAAAATGGAATATGCCCAGCAGAATAAGTCAGAAGGAGAAAGACATATAGCAGTGCATTCATTCATATGTGGACTATAAAGAAACAAAGCAAAAGAATAAAAAAGTGAGCCCTAGGAATCTAACCAGAACAGGGGCTGCTGGTGGCATGGGGGTGGGAGCAAAGGAGGACGACTGTCGCCATGGGCAGGGATGGAGCACCATGAGGGTGCCGGTGTGATGGAGTTGTGTACATCTGAGGACATATGAACCTGTACCCCAAATCATATGCAGTACTGTAAATCAACATAACCTCACTAAAATGTATTGAATAAACTAACTTAAAAAACAAAGTGAAACAGTAATTCTCTAAGCGTGGCCTCTGAACCAGCAGCACCAGTACCACAGTCTTACAGAAATGGGAAATCTCCTCAAGCCCACAACCTAGAGACTCTAAGGGTGAAGCCAGGAGCTCCTCGCAGGTCCTTACACCCACCAGCTCAGGCACAGTCCTGGGTCTCACGATCAGCAGGTGCAGCGTGAGGGATCGGTGCTAATCATCCACTCAGCCAGGTGAAATGGGCTGCCATTGAATGAAATGCCAGGTATTACCTGCCAGTTAGTGAAATGTTTATCCTACCAAGTGAGGAATAATAATGCATTATAGGCACATGGTGCATCACAAAGAAAAGGAGGTATAAGAGTATAAATAGCAAATAAATCATTAACAAACAAACACCAATAGATAGAAATATATAAAGAGAAACACATTTGAAAATGATGTAGTGTGTTTTCTGAGGTTTTGTCATCCTGGATTAATCACATACTCCAGGATATTTGTTAATTAACAAAATGTTTCCATTATCCATTGAGGCAGCTTCCCAAAACCAAACTAGGCATGTAAATGTGAATGGAAAATATGCCCAGTATTTCCAGGGTGGCAGATTTGCCCCATGGACCCCACTGCTGCAGAAATCAAAAGCAAGGAGACCATAAACTCAGAAGGAGAGCTAAAAACATCCAGACCTTGACCTAGCCCTTCATCAGATAAAGTTGTGACAACCGAAGTGACTTCTGAGGCAGTGGTTCATCCCATGTTGAGATAACTGTTAACACCCCCCAGTGGTTGGCTCAACAGTGACCCAGGCTCTGCTGTAAAGCTGTTTTCTAGCTATGATCATTCATTACAGGACTCCTTGGTGGTGCAAGAGGTTAAGTCACAGCACTATGAAGCATCCGCAGACATTGCAGCATGAGTTCGATCCCCAGACAGGGAGGGGACTCACAGGGTGCAGCAGACCTCTCCTGTCTCCCCGCTGCTCCCCTCAGCAGTGTGTTTCAGTAGATCTGCCTGCTCTGCTCCCCACTCTGTCTCTGGTGAGTCCCTTGACCCTCTGAACCTCTGCCCTGCACCCCAGTTCTTCCATGCAAAAATAAATAAATCTTTCTTAAAAAGACGACTCATTAGAGTCAGCTGACTTTAAGTCAAGTCCCCTCAGTCTCCTGGCTGTCCCTGATCCAAAGAGCTGAAGACATCATAGGCAAAACGTGAGGTCTCCCAGGAAAGAGGGGGCTCTGCTTCAGTGTAAAGGCACAGAAGTGCTGTGAGTGTCCAGCCTGTTGAGTGACTCTACAGATTTTGGACTTACCAGTCGCTACCTATCTTAAAGCAAACCTGCCTCGTGCTCCCCACTTCTGCCTGTCTTTCTCTCTTCGGTTTTCTCTATCGCCTGCATGATCCACCCTCTAAGCTGGAAACTTGGATGAGCAGCTCTCAGTCCCTTTGTGTCCTGGTGCCCAGCACAGCTGCTGGAGCCCAAACCACAGTCAGAGGTTTTTGCGCTGAGTCTCTTGTAGCTCACGTATGATTTGACCTTGAAGGAAACACGGAGGGATGCTCGGGGAAGTCTAGAACAAACTGACGGGCCTGCATCTGCCATCAGCACTCACGTAGCCTCACAGAGCACCAGGAGCTGTGCTACATCAGCAGGAGGTTGTGTCCTGCCGTGTCCCGGCTGCTGAACCGCTCTCCCCTCTGGGTGCCAAGTCTCCGAACGGTCGTGAAATGAGCCCCAAGAACACCCACCATGAGGGAAAGCACCTGAGCTCGGCGCACGTGACAGCCCTATCTAATGAGCTCACTCGTGCCGCTCACCTTGATTATTAAAAGGGGAACACCCATTGCAAAGATTCAGCAATTTGCCCAAGATGCCCCATCGGCATGAAGTTTAAATCCATGTCTTTTTGGTCCCAAGTATTCTATCCTGGGCCACAAGCAGTGGCTGTGACGCCCCTCTCCCCGTGCCCCGTTCAGGGCATCATTTCAGGATGCCCTGAAATGATCTCCAACTTCCGATGATGAACCCAGCTCAGCTTCTCTCCTCATTAACCTCTCCAATTTGGTTCACTTAGGAAATTGGGCTTCCGAAGACTAGTTTTGAAAAATGTCTTTAAACTGTATCAATTGCCTTTCAAAGCCTTGGTTCAAATCTTTGGGATTAATTGTTGCATAATTCATACAGATTGCATTCGAGACAGGCAAAAGATGGTGTCGCGTTTAATGTACGTACATGGGCCAGTGCGACAGAGTTTTGAAGGCAGGCACCTTAAAGTGAAAAGTGATACCACATGGAATGGAATCAAGTTGATGGGTCTAGAGCAACAAGATAAACATTTTATCAATGGTGGGAGCCTGGCAGGTGTAACAGAACTTAATCTCCCCATCCCTGTGAACAAACACTAGAAGCTGCAGCAGGCAAGGACGCTGCTCCCAAGCTGAGCAGTAACCCAAACAACAAAACAAAGTGCCTGTCCCCAAATCTCTTCGGGGAGACTGGGGTGAGTAAGCCCTGGTGAAGCACTCTCCAGATGCAAGGGAAGAGACGTTTTGAATGCCAGCTATCAGTGCTCTTGTCTTTCTTCCCAGAGAAGATCTATTTCCTTCTCTTTCAGTCATTTCAGGAGTTTCCCGCCACTTTCTGTCCCACTACCCTGAGTCACATGTTTCACCCCTCACACCTCCGTGCCAAGCTCTCCCTGAAGCCCAGACTCCTCTTCCCGGGGAGGGACCTCTCTGCAGGTGCCACTCCAGAACGCAAGGCCCCTTTGTTTTCAGGCTCCTGAGAACTTGGACTTCCCTTGAAAGCACCGGTAAGTGGCAGCTTTCAAAGACATTTCCACAAAAAGGCCAACTCCTTTCAACTTCCCTGCTTTGTCAGTAGTTCCAGAGATAAGTACTCTGTTGAAGGAAAGCTGAGAGAGAAAAAGGTGGGGTAACGGGGTCTCCCAGGCCCCACATTAGCGCCCGGTGCTGCGCCAGCTCGGAGGACAGGACCCTGGCGCTGAAGGGAAGGCTGGACCATCCTGGTCTCCTGCTCCTCCTTCTCACGCTGCTACTGGCAACAAAAGGCAGAGTTTAATTCCTAATGCATGCAGAATTACCCATTTATGTTACCATGCAAAGTTTTTCTTTCCTTCCCCACTTTATGGTTCATTTATTTAGCTTAATGTCCTCATTTGCAGAAAAATGCAGAGATGTGTATTTAATCACTGAGAAGATTAAAGTCAAAACTTAAATTAAAATGTAATTTTTTGATAATCTGCTTCATTGTTAAAAGTGCCCTCAGTGTTCCTTTATGTGTCCGGGTAATTATGTCTGGTACTGTGCTGTGTGTAGACACTCTGTAGTCCCAATTAAATAGTATAACTACTTAATGAAAGGCAACAGGGATTTTTGCAGTTAGTAATTATAACCATAACCTGGAATTGAAACTCTCAATTCACCCTCAGACTGCTTAATAAGTCAGAAAATGAAATGGCTTTGGCCATTATGTCTCTGAGGGAACGTGACATGGTGGAGGAATAATGGAAGCGTGGCGGAACTTCCCTGCCATTGTTTTGGTACAATCATAGCAAGTCCTTTCTTCTCCCTTTATACTTCCCCTAGTGTGGCAACACGGCATTATTTGATACTTTAGAGTCCTCAAACTTTTTAAAGTATGGTTTTGTATAAGCTGAACATACTCATTTTCCAGGACTAGGATGGAGAAGCAGCCATATTAATACATCAATTACAAGATGTCTCTCGTGGAAAGGAAAACAAAGATGGCACATAACGTCAGAATAAGCTTGCTTACAATCACAGGCCCTGGAAATGAAAAGGTCATGAATTCATGGCAGATTTCTCTCTCTTTTGTTTTCCCGATGATGATATAAATTTTCAAGAATAACATCTTTTATTCAATAAAGGCAATAAGTGTTTTTCTTTTTGGTAACACATCAGCTATATTTTAAAGATTTGCTTATGCATACAAGAGCTGGGGTACAGACTAGAGGTTCAGAGTGGGGAGCAGAACAGGCAGATATACTGAAAAACACTGCTGAGGGGAGTAGCAGGGAGACAGGAGAGGTCTGCTGTGCCATATGGGTCCCCTCCCTGGCCAGGGGTCGAACTCGCACTGCAGTGTCTGGTGATAGTTTAACAGCACTGAGACTTTAACCCTTGTGCCACCAGGAAGGCCTAAGAAAATGAGAGTTTTAAATAGGACTTCAGCAACAGTTCTTTTTAAGATAATGTTCACAAAATCTAATGAACTTTCATGGCTTAAGGAAACTTAAAATTCTATATTACCCATCCCATAAGCCATGCCTGAACATACTACAGTACTGTTTCATAGAACTGCCATGAATAGAAAGAGAACTCAAAATTGATAGAAGTTTTGAGGAAAGGAGCCATTCTCCCAAGTCCAATAAGTTGTTTAATTAGCATTGCCTTAGAGCCCTCGTCCCCATCTAAAATCACCTGCCTCAAACTTCTCCTTCACCAGGCAGGGGCCTCTTCCACCCACCCAAAGGTGCTGCCATTTGATGATGGTGGGAGGTAAAGGTTTTGGCCAAGCGGGCTCATTTGGTTCATGCCAAGAACATACTCGTCACCTTTGCGGTTTTTCATTCTAACACTGCACTGCTTACCCATTGTGGTCTGGTAGGGTGAAAACTGACATAGAAACTGCGATTTTTGTTCCTCCCAATTATAAGACTCTAGTCCACATGTTTTATTTCTGGTCAATTGAAAATATTTCCATCGCTACCTCTTCTACCTACTGGGCTCGCAGGTGAGTGGGTGCAATATATTCTCAGTCATTAAGCTTTTGGGTTTTGCTAGCACGATTTCCCCACGAGTCACCGCTGTGTCCTTTCTCTGGGTGATGGTAGGCACAGAACCACAGATACGCTCACGGGCATACTGTAATGCTGGCAGTGTTTATTTCCTTTACTTTCATGTTTGTTTATATCCATGGGAGGCTTTTGTTTCCTTTTTGTAAATGTTTGTTGTTGCAGTAACATCTGACAACACCGAAAATAATTTAGGGGTGCAGGTTCGCTCTTCCTAGATGTGTGTTATGTCCTCGTCCCCAGCACCAAAGCACCCTTAAGTTTTAAGAAACAAAAATGCACGAGGACAGGGTGAGGCAGCAGGGGCGGTCCTGGACTTGGTGACAGCAGTGGAGGGCCCGCTGCAGACGGTCCCACAGTCACAAAGGGCCTGTCACCACCTGGCTGGCGAGTCCTTCTTCCCTCAGAAGGACGGCCTCGTGATCTCTGCTTGCCCCCCATACATACTCCTTCTACCCCACATTTGAGAGCTGGAGTGACCACCACTCAGCATCTCAACCAAATCCCTCACGCCGGTGGGCTCCTCCCCCAGCCTTGACGCTGGACAACCATTGTCCACTGTCCACTGCGGTGGACACCCGGTGACCGTGAGCCCTTCTCTTCTGACCTGTACATGACCCATCTGCTCAACGCGTCCTCAGCAAAGAATGCTTAACGCTGAGCCTTTAAATGTCCCGGCCACCGTGCGAGGAGAAAGGTGTGCTCCTCCAGTGTGAGTGCAAGAAGACGCGTTTCCGTCAGCGCCCAGCGTAAACGACTTACTTCGCAAGGAGAAGAAACCTCAGATTTCAAAGGCACACTGCTCCAGAGTGCAGGAGTGGGCACTGAAGGCCTGGTGAGGAACGGCTCGCAATAACTGCACCCATTCACCACAGAGGCAGCCAATACACGAGTGCAGGAATTTTAAGTACGGGCAACGAATACTGGAGTCACTTAAAAGTAAAAGCAGGGGCAAAAATGGCCCAGAACAACAAATGTAGAAACAGGAATAGAATTACCTGCAAATGAAACAAATGTGGAGGATAAATAAAAGATTTCGGCCAAAGCAGACAAGACAATAGGGGCCCTGTCCTGTTCTAGCCAAGGAAATTACCTGGACTAATAGGATTTGATATACCTCAGTGAGACGCCCTGGCCTTTAACTTCCCCATTTCCGACCCTCCTTCCCCCAAGCTCCACAGTGTTTAGTCAGCTAAGTGCTTGGGGCTGAGTTATTTTTATTTAGTTTTCATTATTTCCAAAGCATTCTTTTTATAGTAAAGCTAGAAGGCATTCAATATAAGAAATGGATATTTAAAACTTTATTTCCCAAACTATCATCTAACAAACTCCTTGAACATTTGTTTAACTGCTCAATATTAAATTAACAGCTTTCTTAATATTTATTTAACCTGGAAAATGAGCAAAGATACTATCAGAAACCAACGTCCTCACCTCTCCCCCCACTGCCTACTTAACCCCTAACCCAGAGAGGGGCATCCTGTTACCAGGGAAATACAGAGCAGATTCGAGACGGAGCGCACAGTCCCACGGGAAGCTCTCGTTTGTTCACTGCGATCCCCACTCCCAGACCCAAATGCCCTCCTGAAGGTCTCGTCCCGGTGGTCCGGCTTGCCCCAGAGCGCAGGTGCTAAAAGGGCCTTTTGCGTCAGTGAGGTCCGGCCCTCGGGTCCCCCCACCCCACGGGGGTGACCCACTGACGGCTCCCCGGCTCGCTCTTGCAAGCTGCCGCCCAAATCCCACAGTGCCCCCGGGCACCTTGCTGAGAGGCCCTCCCCGTGGGTGGCGATTGTCACGCGTGTCCCGGCGGCTGGGAGGACCGCCTTGCCCTGCGCTCCTACGTGCCCCTCAGACCTCGGCCAGCTGTGGTGCTGCCGCCCGCTGTCTGCACAGGCCCCACTGTGGCAGGCTTCTCTGGGGCGGACTCGGGGCCATGCAACTTGGTCCTTCTGGGGACTGCCCGAGAAGCGGTAACGTGCCCTGGCCCCTGCAGCCGCGGCTTTCCGGACACAGCCGCTCCCCTCCGCCCTGGCTTCTCCACTTCCTCCGCCTCCCTCTCGGTCTTTTTTTTTTTTTTTTTCTAAGATGTATTATATTTGTATTTATGCACACAAGAGCTAGGCTGCAGGCCAGAGGTGTGGGGGGTGAGAAGATTTACCAGAGACAGAGCGGGGAGAAGACAGGCAGATCCACTGAAACACACTGCTGAGGGGGCAGCGGGAGGCAGGAGAGGTCTGCTGCGCCCTGGGGGTCCCTCCCTGGCCAGGGATTGAACTCGCACTGCAGTGGCTGCGGATGCCTTGAGAGGGCCACCAGGGAGAAGCTGCCTCTTGGTCCTTAATGCTCTCCGGAGGAAACCCGCACCCTGTGTAAGGAGCTGAGTCGCACCAGTCCCTCCAGGGCGGCAGCTCTTCCCTCGCCCCTCTGCCTCCCTCTGCCTGGAGGGCGGTCCCGCCTTGGCGCCTCTTTGAGGTCGACCATGAGTCTCCCTGCATGCTCTTGATACAAACTCTGCCTTCTGACTGCTGATGTTTAGCTTATCCCTCTACCCCTGGTGTTCTGCAATTTGCATACCACTGTTGGGATGTGGTGTTTCTTCTTTAGCTGTTCTCCTTCGGATGCATGTTTTCTTGAACAGATTGATTTTGCCACTCGTGGGTTTTCAGGATTCCCAGGTAGTCTTTGGACTACTTCTCTGCTGTTGGAGGCCCTGAAAGCGGGGCTTCTCCTTTCACTCCCTCCTCGCCCCTGTCGCTCGGTCCTCCTTCCCAGCCCCGCCCGCGGTCCTCGCTGCCTTCTGGAGACTCCAGCTGCATCCCTCAGCACCCCAGGGCCGGCACCCGCAGCTCCATCCATCCACCTTCAAGCTTGACGCTCTGCTTGGCTCTGTAAGAATTCAACTTGCTGATGCTTCGCGTTTCAAACGTGTCTTTTATTTTTAAACCGTATTAGACATACTTTTATATATTCCTACCCCGCGTGTGATTGCATGGCTATCTGACACGTATTAGCGGCTTTGTTTTCGAAGCTTCTTGTTTTTTCAGCCTCTCACTCACAGTCCTCGCTCTGTTTCATCAGTGAAATTTAACCACGGGTGATCTTCCCTCTGGAGAAATTATTTGAGTTCAGGAATGAAGAAGAAATCCCCCATGAAGGAGTCACACGAATTTTGCCATGCTAAATGAATTTTAAAATAAACTTTGGTTATTTTGTGATATGTATGTGTATATATAAGTGTGTATATGTGCAAGTATATGAGATAAAGGTAATATATGTGTATACCTATAATATATATGTGGTCATAGAAAGAGTAGTTGTGAGGTCCAGCTGTTTTTCCCTATTTTTTTTCTCAAGGATAGATGGGAAGGGATGTGTGTGTGTGTGTGTGTGTGTGTGTGTGAGCCTTCACAGCCTCAAATTTAAAGACAGAAGGTACATGATGTATCACCTGGAGAAATGGTTAGACTTGCTTCTTTCTAAATCACACTGGGGTTAGCCTTTTGCAGGCCCCAGCTCACGAATGCCCCACATTTTTCAGTCCTGGATGCCTACTCCTAGGCCACGAGTGTTGAGAAGTCATGCCGCTCGTTGTAAAGCAGCATGTGCAGATAGCCTCAAGGTCAAATGTGTTGAAAAATTTTTGTCTCCTCCCTGGTTGCTTTCTCTTCTTAATTTTCAAATGAGGAAGAATTCTTATTTTTCCTGCATGATGATTTGTTCGCAGAACATCATTTTCTGTGACTGTTAGTCTAATGGCTTTTCGTTGAAAGTTCGACTAGAGGGCCCAGCTTCCCCTATTGCCAGGAATGGGAACTGTGGAGGGAGAATATAAGTCCAGATAGTTCATGAAATTTTGCACATAAGAAATGGTCTGCAAAACACAGCCTTAGTTTACCCAGCCTCCTCACCTGCTGTAAGTTTGTTGTAAAATGAAACAATAGATTGCATCTAGCTCCAATCTACTTGGTCAGATTGTGAACTTGAATTTAACACAGATTTGGAAATAATGTGTGCATCAGGTGGCTCTTCAGAAATATTCCGTCAGTAGCCTGGAGAATTGGCATGTGCAGACTTCAACAGAAGCTCAGTGAGGGTGCTTTCGTGGGTGATAATGGAGCACGCTGCATAAATCTTAACCAGAAAGTGCCAGGTTTCCATTTTATCAATTTAACAGATTTTTAAATGGTGAGATGCTTGCGTCTTCTTAGGAGATTATGCGATTGATTGTCAATTAGAATATTCTAGTTGCTTTTTATGAGCATCTTGAGCAAATTCTGTATTAATTTCACCCTACAGAACACATCCTTCATGGGCCCCAGTGCTCGTAACCTGGAAAAGGCCACCCCGCATGCTGAAGGGAGGACTCCCCTGATCCTGAGCTCCACGGTCTTCACATGAGCAGCGGCTCTAAAAGGAACAGAGTGTGCCGCCTGCGTAATCAAACTCGTTGTCAGCGTGTCGCACACAGCCCTGTCCGCGCTAAGCGCTTCCCTGGGCCCGGCACTTCATTACGAGCCTCTGCCCGTCTCCGCCGGCTGTCCACGGCCGCAGAGCAGATGAAGTGGCGGCGTCTCTCCCAAACCATGTCCACCCGGGGCTACCCGGGGACAGGCCCCCAAGGACGAAATGGCGGCGAAACGAGGCCACAGGGACAGAGCCGGCCGGGCAGCGCCATGTCCTGGCCAGAGGAGAGGGCAGAGGCTCGCACGAGCCTTCCCTCCCTAGGCTGGTCCCCAGGAAGGGGCCACGGGAAGACACAGGGCAAAGGTGGCCGCTGACCAGCCAGGAGGGCAGAAACCAATCCTGCTGGACACTGATCCCGGACGTCCAGAGAACCTCACTTTCTGTGTCGAAGGCCCTTCTTGGGCTCGGCGGAGCCAGCCCAAGCAGTCGGCGGTAGGCGCCTGGCTGTGTCTGGCCTACGTTGCCCGGTTTCCTAGAGTCCAGAAGTTGAATCTTTCGTGAGCTCCTGCCTGGGCTAGCGGTCGCCTCGTTCAGAGTGTTCTTTTTGTTTTCTGGGCCTCTGCTACTTTTTCCATCCAGTTCACTTCTCTGTGGCCGCCTCTGTGCCCAGCCGGGGAGGCAGTCGCTGTCTTCCTCCTGTCCCCGTCATTACGTGTTGCACGACTGTCGCGGCAGCCATGCTTGTCCTCTGTGGGCCCTTCCCCTGCAGGCGGAAAGCTCCCCGGGCCCCAGCGCGACTCCACTGCCCACGCCGCCGTAGGCCAGTGCTGGGGTCTGGCCCTCTCGGTGACCCCATCTGAGAGTGAAGTGCAGGCGGAGGCTCCGGGAGAAAACTCGGCAGGGAAACCCAAGCCAAGGGGGGCTGACCGGCCCGCCCCAGGACCCTGCCCTCCGCCTGGGCCTAAATGGGCTGAGGACCCGGGGCCAGGCCAGAGGCGCTGGGGCTGGCTCTCCTGCTCTGGGGCTGCTGGGGACCAGCATCCCTGTGCTCCCCTCGGGAAGGCGCAGTTAGAGGGGTGTCTGCAAGCGGCTCTGGGCCAGGAGAGTAGCACACGAAGCTGTGGGACAACCTTCCTCTGTGCCTTTGCCTTCTGGGTGAGTCGGAGAGAAGATGTACCCAGATTCAGCTGCCTGCAGCCGACTGGAGTCACGGACACAGTCCCCTCGCACTTGGCCTGTGGTCAGCCAGTTCCCAGCGTGCTCTGCTGGTCACATGGGCATCACTGGCGGGACACGCAGTAGGTGACCGCCGCCAGAATGGCTGTCCGCGCCGACTGAGCTCTGCGGTCCTGCGGGCTGGGTTCCGACGTGAGGCCGCTGCTAAGCTGACGTCTCCTCCAGCTCAGCAAAAGGAATCAAAAACCTTTCTGCCTAGGAAGGCATTTCCACACTGCACGTTATCCTTTGGGGAAAAAACACTTTGCAAACACGATCCAGTGAGTGTGCATTTTCAAGCCAAGACCGCATAGCCAAGGTCTCGGCAGGGAGGCTGCGGGTAGCAGTGCGTCTGGCTTTATCACACCCTCGGCCACATTGCCCCACCTTGGCGCGTGGGACAGAAGTGTGCCTTTGGTGAATGTCATCACGGACTGTGGAACGCTTTTAAAACAGACTAGCAGTCAATGGTTTATTCCCTAGTTTAAATGCAGCTTTCTTCTATTATAGAAACAACAGGGTGATGTTAAACTATTTGTAATAGAAAGGTTATGAGTCATTTTATGACAGAATTTAGACTCTCTGCAAGTAAAATTGTTTAGTAAATAGCTAATGATTATCTCAATACTGTTTACATGTTGTCAATTACAGCCTGAGTCACAATTACACTTTAATTGGTGTAAGTAACTATTGGACCATGTGTTTCTCCAAGGCTGTGAGAAGCTTCATTTCCCTGTATGCAAAGTGTCTTAGAGGGGAAAGAAAGGGGGATGCCAGTATTTTGGGGGTGTTTTTACTGTCTTTACCTAAGCCTCATGCCAACAAACCCTTGCATTCATTAACCAAACCCTGGATGCCAACATTAAGTTCTCCGCGAGGAAGGTCTCCCTGCATTCTCTCAAGACCTTCCTGGACAAGAGAAACCACCGCTATTTTGTGGCGTATGGTACAGGAGGCTACACAGCCTGAATGGGTTTACAGAGGGGAGAAGGGGCCGGCCTGAGGAGGGTTTTCCTTGGGCCCAGTGATGACAAGGACGACTGTCAGGAAAGTTGACATCGAGAGTCTGGTTGTACAGTCTAAGTGAAAATTCCTGGATTTGAATTCTTCTCTAAGATTTATTCATGCATGCATAAAAGAACTGGGTACAGGCCAGATGTGCAGGGTGGGGGATGAGAGACAGAGTGGGGAGCAGAACAGGCAGGTCGACTGAAACACACTGCTGAGGGGAGCAGCGGGAGAGGCAGGAGAGGTCTGCTGCGCCCTGTGGGTCCCCTCCCTGGCCAGAGGCAGGGATCGAACTCGTGCTGCCATGGCTGCGTTTTGCTTCATAGTGTGCTGCTTAACCCACTGCACCCCGGATTTGAATTCTGCTCTATATTAAGTTGATGTCAATATTCTCCTGAGTCTGTTGGGGAACCTCTATTGAGAAAGCACTAAGCTTTACAATAAATTATATTTATTTATATGAATTCTATTTCATAAAGCCCAAAGTCATGTTCTTCAAAAGAGAACATAAGAAAAGAAGTTACAGATTGAATGCAAAATACAGTATATACATGGCAAAAGACTCCCATTCACAATATGTAAAGGTCATTTGAAATTCAACAGGACAAAAACTTAATTTAAAAATTCTTGAGTGGAGGGCTCCCTGGTAGCGCAGTGGGTTAAGCAACACACTATGAAGCAGACCGCAGTTACTGCAGCATGAGTTCGATCCCTGCTGCCGGCCAAGGACGTGATCCACATGGCGCGGCAGACCTCTCCTGCCTTGCCCGCTGCTGCCTCGGCAGTGTATTTCTGTAGATCTGCCTGTTCTGTTCCCCACTGTCTCTGGTGAATCCTCTCACCTGCCCCACCTCTGGCCTGTACCCCAGTTCTTGTATGCATAAATAAATAAATCTTAAAAAAAATTCTTGAGTGGATATATTAAAAAATATATTAATGACCAGCAAGCACTTAAAAAATATGGTGAAAGCGAGTGCAACAAGAAAATTCTGACATGACACTACTGACTCAGCACATTTTTACTTTTTACTGCTGATGAAATCCCGCAGATGTACCACTGCTGAGACAGCTCTCCCAGGTCTCTCCACCCAGGTCTTCCGCGCCACCTTCTCAGCACAACCTCGTGTCATGCACCTCGCTGTACTGTGGACAAAATAACCCACTGCCTTTGACCCAGGAGTCCCCTGTCTTCTGCCCACATCCATAGAACATCTATAGGCTAACTCATTAGTTTGAATGTAGGCAAAATCCCAGACCCTGAAATCAACCACTTGGAAGAAAGTTTACATTTTCTAATACAGTGAAATATATACATAAAGCATAACCCAGAAATTCTACTGCTAAATATTTCTCTGAGATTAATTCAAGCCTGAGTCCACACAAAAAATTTACATGACATTTTCATAGAATTTTGTAAAGTACAGCCAAAAATGGATAAATTCATACAATGAATTTCTTCTCAATAACAAAAAATGAGGAAACGGCTGACACAACATGGATGAATCTCAAACACATGCTCAGACAAAGAGCCAGACACAAACATGCATACATTTTTTTAAAGACTTATGCTTATTGAGGTAATGCTAAAGATTTAGGGGGTGTAGGGTCACACCTCCTCAGAAGCATCTTACCACGCTGGGCCCACCACCCAGTAATCCTCCACCACCCAGTAATCCTTCCCCACGGTCTGTTGGGTGCCCGCCCCCTTTTTCCACCCTTGCCCCCTCACGGGCTCAGTTGTGCAGGCAGATTCCCAGGGCTTGTTTTGGTTTCTTGTCTTTATTTCTCTATATCCCACATGAGTGAAATCATGTAGTATTTCTTTCTCCTTTCAACTTATTTCACTTAGCATCATCCCCTACAGCTCCATTTATGTTCTAAATAACAACACTATTTTTTTTCACAGCTGAGTAGTGTTCTGTATACCTACCACATCTTTTTCTACTTATCTGTCATCAAACACATAGAAAGCTTCCCCACGTTGACTACTGGGAGTAGTGTTGCAATGAACACAGGAGTGTAGAGATCCTTTCAATTTAGTGCTTTTGTATTTTTCAGGTGGGTAACTAGGAGCAAGGTTGCTGGCTCTTATGGGAGCTCTGCTTGTAATGTTTTGAGACACTTCCATACTGTTTTCTGTAGTGGCTGAACAGGCTACATACCCACTCACAATACAGGAGGCTTCTCTTTTCTTCACATGCTCACCAAAACCTATCATTTCTGATTCTTTTGATACAGGTCATTTTCCCAACTGTGAGGTTGTATCTTACTGTGCTTTTGGTGTTCTAAAATAGATAACACATTCATCATAACACATCTCCATTTGTGGGGGGAAATCATGAGATTTATCTTGGAGACATTAACTTTGAGCTGCATCTTGAGACCTTCAAAATGTGAACTATCCAGTGAATCAAATACTAATTTGTATGGGATCTACATTTATAGGTAGAGACTGGCATGGGACAGAGAGAGAAAAGAAATGAAGTTGTGGGCATGGATACCCAAGAATGCTGGAAATGTCTCAAAGTGAAGTGTCCTTGGGTCACCTGTAAACTGAAGAGTGCTTACCTTGGAAGCAGGTCTCTTACTAAGCATACGAAAAGCTGCCCTCGTGCATTCCCAGAATGGGAGTCAAAATGAAGGAGTGTGAAGGGTCAGTGGAGCTAATGAAATGGAAATGGAAAGAAGAAAACGCTTCTTACAGCTCCATATAAACAGTTGGTAAGGGTGTGGCCGGCAGTCCTGCGTTGGAGGGAAGGCGGTTTCTAGTTCTGACTCTTACTCCAATGGAAGCAGCTTCTGGATTGTCGAAGTCAGCAGGGATCACAGAGGAAGGAAATCAAGGTTAATAATCTATTCAGCATCTAAGGAGAGGGCCAGGGTATTTGGTGGTTGCTTATTCCTTCTTATTTTCTTTATGTGGAAATAGCTAATATTTCCTGCTACTAGGTATCAATAGAAAGCTTAGAGGTCAAATGGAGGTTGACTTTCAATATGTAAATATCATCTGCATTTGCCAGTTTTCCCCAGGTGGGGTGCACTGACTAGTCCATCCCAAATCTCAAGACTCATAACCGTCATTTATTTCTCATTCACTTTGCCTTCGTCTGTTTGAGGAGTGTGTGCAGAGAACTCCCCCCAACCCCAGCAAGGACAAGGTGGCCGATGGGGGTGGCGCTGAGGATGGGGAGGCTCTGGAGCACCCTCTTTGAAGGCAGGTGGAGGGCCAGGTCTGGCAGAATTTTATAAAGTAGGTTAGTAAGTCCCCATGTTGCTCTTTCTGGGAGAGGTTCAGAAAACATGCATGGGGCAGGTTGCTGTATTTGAGTTTGGGAACAAGTGAGAACCTGGAAACTAAGAGAACTGCATGATTCTGTCCTGAGAAGGCTGCCTGAAAAAGGTAAAAAAAAAAAAAAGAGTGGTTTCATAGAAAAGCTGGAAGAACGGAGAGGAAGGGCACAAGCCGTGACCTCGGGGCGCCTGTGTTGAGAGTGAAGTTTTGTCTGAACGGCGGGCCTGGTCACCCAGTCCTGTTTAGGGCTTGCTGCTTCCCTGGGAGGCTCCGTGGAGATGGGCCCAGGGAGCCCCACTATTTCCTGCCGTGGCCCATCCCGGGAAGGCTTCCTTCCTGCTTCCAGGGGGTGACAGTGTCCCAAGCAGGGGCAGCGAGGAGCGCAGACACATAGGACTGGTGGTGAGCTGTCCCCCAGAGCCAGGATGGGGTGCTGCTGCTGGGGCAGGTGGAAGCTGAGCCAGTTCCCTGCTCTGTGAAGAAACTGAACGCTCCCTTGAAAAGAGATCGGCAGGTAAAGCAAGACACTTTTCACGGTCAGAGGAAGCAGCCTGGACAACAGTGAGAAATGCCTTTAATGAAGACACAGACACACACAGCACTATTTCTCTGTCCCTAGAACCAATAAAAGTACCAAGCGCAAACATACTCAGATGTCCCCCAGGCGTCTTTTGTTTTTTAGATAAAATTGGCATTTTGTTTGTTATGTATTTCCTCCATGACTTCAAGATTCTGGAAGTTGTAAATCCCAAATAGGTTTTGCTATCATTATTCAAGAATCCCCAGCCAAAATAATAAATAAATAAAATCATATTAATGTCCCCAGGACGTCTGAAATAGATAAGAGACAAGTAAAATTTTATTATGATAATAACACACACTCTTCTTAAAGTTCTTTCATGTATTAACGTTACGCAAAAATATCCACTTTGTGTGAAGTTGTGTGTTTAACCAAAGAGTTAACAAATGTCTTATTCAGTCCAACCGGCGGCAGTTGGTTGTGTGATGGAGCAAATGCAGCGGCTTCCGGCCTGGGGACCTGCCATCCAAACCCACTTCAGGCTTGACCTGTGACTCACCCCAGCCAGTGAGCTGTGAGTGGAAATATGTTTCACTTCAAAAGTTATCAGCTGGTACCTCTTCTTCTGCTCTGCTGTTCCAGAGGAATGCCAGTATCCCAACAGGGGAGCTGCTTCAGCTTAGATCCAAGATGACGAAGACACAGGGTGCAAGTCCTACCGGGTGAGAAGACAGTGCACCCCAGAAATGGGGAGTTTCTATTGGTACAATATAGGGAAACACAAACAGAACTGGAAGATACACATGTTATTTGGAGGTTATTCTAGTATTTTCTATACAAGTTAAACATTCTCTATAATTTAACATCAAAGATGGTTGGTATAAACATGTACTACATGATGCTCTCTCAAAGAACAGAAATACCCCAGAACCGTGAGATTCCGAAGGCCATCTGACAGTTTGACATGCGTGAGAAGTTAATTGTATTGTTAATCCTGAGAAGATGGTGTTTAATCTGTTCATAGAGTCTTCTTCTGAGGGGACAAATGTCAATTAATATTCTGTTAAAGAATATAGAGGAGATGCTTATACATGTTCATCTTTGTGCCTTTGATTCTTCATATGTGTATTATATTTTATTCTTTCAGACTCACACTGAAGAGAATATATTAGATTGCAAATTTGCTTATATTAAGACCACATATTAAATATCCTCAGAATACAAGTTTGTTCCAAACCATTTTTTTGATAAATATGATGAGAATGGAAAATTAAAAAAAACAACAACACACATTCATGACAACTGCTCTGTAATAAAAATGGAAAGCATAAAAATTAACTGTTACGGGGAATTATTTGTGAAGCAGGATTGCAGATAAAGAAAGTAATTTGTAGCAGCCTCCCAGTTGCCTGCCCCACTGGCCCAGAGAAAGAGTAGGCTCCTCAACCATTTAAAATGTTAATTGAATATAGTTCGCGGATGCAGTGTACAATTCATTGGCATTTATGACACAATTCTAGCAGTCAGTCTAGACCAAATAGCAGCTGCATTTCACTGCATCTTGAGAAGCTGGACTGGGCTTCAAAAGCCTAAGAGAACTGACATGGGTCAGAGCTCTTCATGCTTTAGCTTGGGCTGTGGGACGCCGGCTACTGCACGGTGCTTAGCGACATTTTATGAGTTTTTAAATCATGATATTGAAGAAGAAAGTAGAGCGCGGTGAGACAGCCGGGATGTAGATGTGAAATAATGAGGATGGGAAATTGTCACAAAATACTGACATGAGTGCAGAGGCTCCCCTGCCATAGTCCTGCAGAAGCTCCAGTGTCATAGTCCTTTGCATATTAAAGCTAGACCCTTGGTCTTCTCAATCTGAAAGCCATAGTGAAAAATAGGACCTATATTATGTATATAATTATAGCTAATCAGTGTGGTTGGTTCCTTCTTGGTTCATATAATTTTCCAAAGAGTAAAATCAATAAACTAGGAACTTCAGGAAACTCTTCACATGTTGAGTACTTGATAAATTACTAAAACTCTTTTTTTCTTCTTATAGGAGAATTTGTTTTATTGGTGTCACTTATCCCTTCCTGTTTTAATGACGTCAGGTCTATGCCACTTATTCAGAATGAAAATCATGGTGTTACCTTTGACTTTCTTTTATGTCCTTCATCCCCTCATGGAATTAAAAGTTGCTGCTCACTTACGCTTCTTGGCCTTCTCAGTCAGTCCTGAGCAAACATGCTGCACCGTGTCCTGACACAGTCCCCTGTCACCCCCTGGGAACCAGCGTGTTCCCTCCAGCCCCGCTACCTACCTCTTCCTTTCCACACCACGTTATTGCTGTGGAAATGCCACTTTGATTCCTGTTGAGTTAATTCTAAGAATCTTTCCCAAGTTCTCTGGTTGTCTAGACAGCTTAGATTCCCTAGTTTTGTTTTAGAGACATTGAAATTCATACTTAACCACGTTAGGTCCTGAGTGTTCACGCTTGTCTCTGTGAAAACCCCATTCCTGACTACTGGCAATTTCTTAAACACTTACTAATTCTTAGACTCCATCTAAGATTTTTCTTACATTACCCCCAGTGAAACATATTGATCTATTAAGACATAGTGCAAAAAACCTGACTTGATTGTGAAGTCCCCTGGAAAATTCCAGAACGAGTGATCGTTCAATAGCCCTGTGGCATAACTGCATATGGTTATATTTCAGGAAGATTTCTTAAAACTCAACATAAAAATTCCATTTGGAGTCTTGCCAATTAATTCCTGTCACTCTCAGTCACTTCTTCAAACACAACAGTAATAATATACAGCACATATCAACCCAAAATAAATGTTGTTAAAGCAACAGTCATAAAACCGTGTTACTAACAGATTTCAGCCAATTTTGAGCAGAAGTCTTCTGACTGAGAGAGGCTCAGATAATAATAATACTCAGGAAAAATAAGTGTCATTAATAACATCTCAGAAGTTTATTTCAGGATTATTCAAAATAAAGTAAGGCATAAAATAAGAGTGAACCACTCCACTATGAAACAAAAGTTCTAGCTATATTATTATAATATTAAACCAGCAATTCCTCATAAGACCCTGGCCACAGTAATACTCCGTAAACTCTGTAAAAGTTGCTCTTATTATTTAGGACCACATGATATAGATTTACAGTGAAGAGTATATGGTGCCATTGCACCACAACCTATAAGGATAACTTAGCAAGAACTCTGCAAAAACACATCGGCAGGAATGATCAAAGAAAGAGGGTTAGGAGGAGGTGAAGGCCAAGGGGTGATGGGACCAAACAAGTTAACAAACAAAAGAGAAGTGACTGGTACTCATCGTACTCAAGCCCAGAAGAACAGGAAAAGCTGATTAGAAGAACTGATAGCCTATAAAAGTGAAGGAATAAAAAAAATAAAGGAGTTTATACAAAAATATTCATTTGTGGCTCCCTGGTGGTGCGAGGGGTGGAGCGCCCCACTGTGGGGCCTTCACAGCCACAGTAGCATGAGTTCGATCCCTGGCCAGGGAGGGGACCCACATGGCTCAGCAGACCTCTCCTGCCTTGGCCACTGCTGCCCTCAGCAGTGTGTTTCAGTGGAACTCCCTGTTCTGTTCCCCACTGTCTCTGGTGCATCCTCTTACCCCTTTGCCTCTGGCCTGTACCCCAGCTCTTGCATGCATTAATAAATAAATCTTCAAAAAATGTTTGTTTGTTTTAAAAAGTAGCAGTAGAGTTTGTTTGGAGTGTCAGTTGAAAAAGATTCTAGAGATGAACTGAGATCGAGATAATGGAATTCTAGACCCGACACAGTTACCAGCTAACTGTGTCACCTTGAACAGTTCCCGACATATTCCTCACTTCAGAATTTTGATGTGTGAAATTGAAGGTGAGACTTGGAGACCTCCAAAGGACTCCAAGCTGTTTGGTAATGTGATTCTAACAATCAATAAGTCATCTTTAAAAAAAGAAAAGGAAAACGTTCAGCTAAGAGTGCTACTTTCCGAAGAACTTTTGGTTGCAAAGGTGAAACGTTCTGCATCGTGAACAGGTCCTTGTAGCAGCATCTCACAAACGCATGGCTGCTTACCTTACATCCCTGCTGCTAACGTTCCTCAAGTATGCTCTTCCGTTAACTTCTGACACACAGTTTTTCTCCTAGTTTCACCCTGATTCCCTGATCTTTCATTCTCAAGCTCCTTGAAGGACTGCCTACCTTTATTTCATTCCTTATAAACTGAGCAATATGTACATGTCTTTTGTTGGTTAACCTCTAGCTCAAAACACCTTGATGACGCCATCTGTTCGCATTGTTTTGACAGCCACAGAGTCCTGAACCACAAGCAGGTATCTCACACTTGGCTTCCCTGGAGGGCTTCAGACAATTGCATTCAGCTGCCTGTTAGGCCTTCCTACTGAAATGCCCTGTACTTCAATTTTGCATATCTTTTTTTTAAAGATTTATTTACATATACATACAAGAGCTGGGGTATAGGCCAGAGGGGCGGGATTTGAGAGGACTCACCAGACACAGAATGGGGAGCAGAACAGGCAGATCCACTGAAACACACTGCTGAGGGGAGCAGCAGGCAAGGCAGGAGAGGTGGTCGTTCTATGTGGGTCCCCTCACTGGCCTGGGATGGAACTTGTGCTGCTGTGCCGGCCGCGGCACAGTGCAGCGCCTAACCCACTGCGCCACCAGGGAGGCGCCACACTGCGTGTCTTTAAATGAAACCAATTCCCTTGCAAGGAACTGCACTTGTCCTTCAAGTACAATCTCTAGTTCTGTTAATGCACTACCTCACTGCCCTGCAACTACTAAATGAGAAAACCAAATTATGTTCTCCTCCTTCTTCTTCCACTGACCTGAATTCCTCTTTGTCTAGGGAACCTGGCAATTAAATAGCACGCAGGACTTCTTGCACTGCAGCAAAGCTCCTTCGTTTGAACTTCAGCAGCTCCTGGAACCAGCCCTTCCCCTTTGGAGAACTCCGTGGTCCACAGAATGCCAGCTTCAATGGGGAAGAGGTAAGGCAATGAGCATAGTGTTTCCTCCAGTCACCACAGTGGCTGCTTCAAGAGTGTGTGTGCAACCGAAACCATCAAATTAGAAGCTTTCTGAGTCAAAGATAGTGGGGAAACGTATTCACGCTTTCCCGGGGGATGCGTGAAGAAGACCGAACACACATAAGAGTAAGCCCAAGGACAGCCTGGACCTCCCAGGGCAGAGGGCAGAGGGCAGAGGGCAGAGGGCAGAGGGAAGAGGACAGAGGGCAGAGGGCAGAGAGCAGAGAGCAGAGCAGCGGCACATCTGCACTAAATAGATACCCCTGCTCTGCCCTTAGCCTGATCAGTGACGCCGCAGAAACAAAGTTTATCTTCCTCCTTCTGATGCTATTCCCCAGAGCGATTCAGGAGTCAGTGACATGGAAATGGACTTAGCTGTCAGCACTGAACTGATGGCTGCTTCCATTGCAAACATTTTTGAAGCATTATCACCTCTATTGGGTGGCAGAATGTTTGATAAATTCTTTCAGGAGAACATGTCTGCAGGAGGAGGAAATTTGCACAAGAAAACTACAGAATATTACATTTCCCCTGAATCCTCTGTTTCTCATTTTTTACATATTATGATGATAGAAAAAAGACAATGTGAAAAATAACCACAGCGATAGTTATCATAAATGCAGAAAAAGTAGAAGATCTTAGTAAGATAAGCAGGCCACATCAACAAAACCTAATTCCATTGTAAGGACCATTTTCTCTCTACCAGCATTGCTGTTACATAAATCACAACAAAAGCTGCTCATTGTTTAATGACAGTTTATTTTGACATTTCAGAAAAAAAGTTAGTCAGTAATAAATTATTTCCCCTACTTTAAGAGATGGTGAAATAAAAAAAAAGAACCAAAAGTTGGTGAAGTCAAGTGCCCAGGATGTATCCCCACCCTCCATGAACAATTGAATTAATCCTTCCTGGCAATTGTGCTAAATTACTCATAGGAACGTCATCTTGATAACCCAAGTGGCACATTTCTTCTGTATCTGCCAGGTATCCTTCTCATGTAAGTCACGGTTGTTGTTGTGTGTTTTTTTTTTTTAAGGTGGAATTATTGCACTGATCATATAACTTGGAGGACAAGTGATTGGTGTCGAATTTTTTAAGTGAACAAAAACGGGCTGGGTTTAATTCTCCTGCCATTACTGCCACTGGCCATTCACCTTGGCTTTATCTCTTCTATAACATGTTTTAGGAACTTACATTGACTTTTTACTAGCTAGTTTGGCTCTGGTAACCTTTCTTTTCTCTTCTTTTCCTTTCTTTTTTTCCTTTTCTTTGCTTTATTTATTTATGCACACAAGAGCTGGGACACAGGCCAGAGTCACGGGAATTTGATTCACCAGAGACAGAGTGGGGAGCAGAACAGGGAGACTGACCAAAGTTCACTGCTGCGGGGAGCAGCAAGCAAGGCAGGAGAGGTCTGCTGCACCCTGTGGTCTCCTCCCTGGCCAGGTACGCTTCACAGTGTGGCGCTCAACCCACTGCGCCACCAGGGAGGCCCCTGCTAAAGTTTTTCTATGAAATGTTGGTACTTTCAGTTTACATGACTTTCTTTTCTTTGGATGGCATTTGTGAAGAACAAATGCCTTTCAAAGACTTATTTCTAATCTGCATGTCTAAGAGAATGCCACTGGGGCTTGATCTTGTTCAAGAACCTGGTGATAGGAGCCCCCTTTGCATGCCGGCTGCAGATGCCCCTCCTAGGTCCTTTCTAAACTGAACACAGCTGATAATAACTGGAGAAATTAAATTGTGCAAAATAAGTGACATTCGTTCTCAGATCTTCAGGCCTCACACGTTCATCATGTAACTGGTATAATTGTTATTATTGAATCATCCTTTAAACTATGTGCTCCAATATCATTATTCTAGACTAGTACAGCCACCATGGAGAACAGGATGGAGTTTCTTCAAGAAATTAAAATTAGCACTATCAGACAATGCAACCATATCCCTCTGGTAACATAGCTACTGGATGTGAAATCATTATCTTGAAGAGTTATCCATTTAAAGCAACATTATTTACAATAATCAAGGTATGTAAGCAACCCGAGCTCTCTCGAGAAATGGAGAAATAATATGCCTTCTATCATCCATCCATCATCTATCATCTATCTGTCTGTCTGTCTATCTAGCTATCTGTCTATCATCTATCTAATGGAATATTATTTAGTTTTCAAGAGAAGGAAATCCTGTCATTTGTGACAACATGAATGGATCTGAAGGGTGTTATATGACAAAAGATAAGTCAACCAGAGAAAGACAAATGCTTCATGGTATAATTTATATGTGGAATCTATGAAAAAATATTGAGTCCTGAAAAACAGAGTAGAAAAGTGAAAAATAGGAAAGGTATAAACAGGCACAAGTTCCCACTTGTAAGATAAATAATTTTGTGCGGGTCTTATCTAATACTTGGTGGCTATAGTTGCTAACACTATGTAATTAGAATTTTCCAAGAGTGGACACTAGTGTTATTTTACTCACACTAAGGAAAGTATGCGAGGTGATGAATGTGTTCATTAACTTGATTGGGATAGACTTTCATGATGCGTAATAAATTAACTCATTACTTTGCATACTTTAGAAATCTTATAATTTTGTCAATTATGCCTCAAAAAAGTTAGTTAATGTGTTCAAAATAACACTTATTGTAGGGAAAACATTCTAAAAATAGAAAGATGATAATATCGAGAGAAAAATTTTTGAAATGCTTATATTATTCAAATTTTCTAGTTACCATCAAACAAAAATATAATGTGATATTCAGGCATGGTGTGGTAACACACCTCTGAAGAGGCTTACTTTTCATCAAATAAATGAAAATGTGCTATCAAGATGTTAACATTGCACCTGAGAGAGGGAGGTCTGAGAGGCCAAGGATTGTGAGGTAGTTACAGCACACACTTGATATCCATCCTTATTTTGTTTTAATCACATTAATATAGAAAATGTAAATGTAATAAATAATCTTGTGAATATTTTCTAAGGGTATTCAAAGTGCTATAAATTTAGAAAATATCTTATTTGATTAGTTGGGATATTGGATCCTAAGTATCTCATGTCCTAGAAGGTTGGACACAACTTACACAGGAGAACAGCAAGGTTCTGAGTCTTTGCCAAGGTCCCGCACCCCCTCAGCAAGAGCACATTCATATTTGATATTTCCTTAAGGGCCCTCTGAGCAAATATTTCCTACTTGCCCATAGCCATATGTCAGTTGTTCTTAACACATTTTATAAATGACTAGATCAAGAGTTTAGCAGCGGATTTTTCTCTACCCATAATGCACGCTTAAGTTTGGACAAATGATTTAAACTGAAGTCAGAAAAAAAAATGACTTCTTAAAATTAAAGCCACACTTGGTAGGTGGACCTCACTGCCTTAGTTCCTGCCTTGATGGTCAAAGGTGGAGGCACAGTCGTGAAGGCAGGTCCCCCAGGTAATTCTAGAGCACACCTCTGCTGACTAAGCACTTGGTTATAGTCATTTCTGAGATCGTGGTCAGATGAATCGTTTTATGACTCTGAGCTTCTCTCTCAATAAGGTGGGTGGTTACAGAAACCACTTCACACTTCCTCCATGACATCTCTTAAAACTGTCATGTTCCTTCTCTGAAGACTCCCGGGAATTGGGCACTAGTCCTCAGATCATTCAGCTGCTGTATCACTGTGCCTTGGAGAAACTTAGTGATTCAGGAAACTAATCTATGCCTGGGAAAAGCATCTCAGGAATGATAGCTATCTGAGAAAATTCAGAATGGAATAAATTTTAAGACCCTCTGCTAAACTTTAGGAAGTGCTTTTCCAGTAATTTGCTCTGGCAAGTCACTGTAATCACTCCTCATACAAAAGAAGAATGAGATCCTGACACTATCCAAGAGATGAAAGTTGAAAACGAGCGCTCTTTCGGAGACAGCTTTTTCTTACAGTGTTAAATCTTTGATGCCGGCACAGTTTTGCTATAAATATACTGCAAATCCAGAAAAATGGCACACACATATGTTTTCTGTGTTCATTTTTATGTGTGCTTACTCTTTGAGGACTTTCTTTTGTTAAAAAGATATCAACAGGGCCTCCCTGGTGGCGCAGTGGGTTAAGCAACGCACTATGAAGCAGACTGCAGCCACTGCGGCAGGAGTTCGATCCCTGCTGCCGGCCAGGGGGGGACCCACGTGGTGAGGCAGACCTCTCCTGCTGTGCCCGCTGCTCCCCTCAGCAGTGTACTTCTGTTGATCTGCCTGTTCTGCTCCCCGCTCTCTGTGGTGAATCCTCTCACCCCCCACACCTCTGGCCTGTACCCCAGTGCTTGTATGCATAAATAAATAAAATCTTTAAAAAAAAAAGATATCAACAATGGCTTTCTAATGAAAGTATTAATTCAGTAACCGATTAATTTTATTTTTCACTGAAATACAAAGGAATCTCAGATTATTTTCTGAGAAAGGCACAGGAATGTTTAGTATTATGTTTAGTTGGGCTCTGAGGAGAGACTTGTTATAAATTACCTTATAAAAATATTATGTCTGGATAAAACTTCGAGAATTTCTTATAGAATGGGCGGGGCAATATTGCAGATTGTGAAATGCTCAAGGCAACGCTTCAGTTTTATTTTCAGGGTAGAAGGAGAGAAAATGATAAAGGGCCAGTAGGGACCCAACACCTACCAAGAGCTCTGGGCCCCCCAACCCCCGCAGCAAAAGCACATCCATATTTAATGCACTTCCTTAAGGGTCCTCTGAGCAAATATTTCCCGCTCCCCCATAGCCATATTCCCCATATGTAGACAAATTAATGAGGGTTGATGCTGGAGCTGTACATAAATATTCAACTAGGTTCTTTATTTATGCCCCAGCTTACCTATAACTAATGGTTCGTCCCGGCCAGAACAATGCTACGCGCTAGACTTGGAGCAAGGACGCTGATTTCATTTATGATCCCACCTGTGAAGCTCCTGGGGGAGGGATGGCCAGTGAAATACTCGGGTGTGCTGACACAATTTTCTGCTTGTTTATGGGGCTGCACCAGCCTAGTCCCAATTTCCTGTTGTAATTCTTTGCTTCAAAGGCCAAGTCCACACACGGGAAGAGTATTTTCTGCAAACACTCCCCTCCCAGCGCCGCTGTCTCTGTCTCCAACGGCCTCTCCGGGTCTTCTGTTCCGCTTTGTACTTGGAAGAGTCTTGAGGGACTCAAGGTAGCATTTGGGCTGGAGCAAACGCAAAGGCAGTGGAGGGTTTGGGTGGCGATGTCGTGAGGGATCGCATTTTTCTTGAACAGCGAAGGGAAGCGCTCTGGTCCACGTCCTGGCTTACACAGGAGCCTGGGAAGACGCGGACACGCGCGCTTCTCACCACCAGATCAGCAGAACCGTCTCGCCTCAAGCGCGCCTCCTCCCTGCGCACTGGCTTTCCTGGAGGGCGTGTCATGGTCACAGGTGCTTGGGAGCAGGTGCTTCCGTGAGCAGGCTTGGGCGGGGTCCCGGGGTATTCGTTCATTGCAGGTGTATTGGGGGGAAGGAAAGGAGAAGAAAACACTTGCACAGACGCAAGCAGGCAGAAGCGCTGCATTTCAGAGATGGTTGGTTACGAGACCCTGGTGGAGACACGGCCGGCAGTGTTGGGACGAGAGCTGCCTTGTCAGTGCACTTTCTCAGTCACGCTATTGGCATCTTCTGCCGTCTTATTTGACGGTGGGTGTAGTGTTAAAACACACATCTGAAGCAGTGTCAGTCCTGTACGGGGTTGTAAACCAAGCCTGCCTCCATAAAAAATAATGCAACTCAAATATTGAAGGAAATAGCGTAGTTGCGTGTTCATCCTAGCCAGAACACTCCATGTTACCAACGTTGGGGGGAATGTGTATTTGTGATGTCCGTCGTACTTACGGGGGCCTGAAGGGCCCCTGTCATCGTGACCTTAGCTCTGCTGTGACTTTTGTTGTCCAGCAGAAACAATTCCACGGCTGACTGGATTCATGCTTCTCTGCTTTAGTCTCATGCTTACAGCTTGATCTCTTCATTTTGGATCGTGGCTTCACCTTTTAAGCCTTGGTGGATATTTAAAGAGATGTGAATTTCAGACACTGAATGTTTAGATTTCCCAAAGGTCAGGGAGAAATAAGATGGCCGTCTAATGGAATCCACTGCTGAAACCAAACACAAAACTAGAGTAACGGCAGAGGTCCCTGGCTTTTCTGAAGTTCCTGGACAAATGAGAAATCTAAGCCAACATAAGCTGGAGCCGGAGTCCAGAATCGAACACATCTGGATGTTATCACTCAAGGCGATTTCCAAAATTTCCTAACCACTGATAAAATGAAAGCCTTATTAAACCATGTTTTGCTTCCACGAAGGCCATTGATTTTAGCCATTCTTCATTTGTCAAATATATTCTGGCATCATAATAAACAACAAAAATTTAATAATGCCTGGCCAATGACTTAAAAGGATTTTAGAAAGAAAATGAACATGCAAATAAAAATGATAATCAGAGTCCAGAGGGCACATTGCTTAACCGATAATTTGTTTGTTGTACTTAAATATTGCAAAGGTTTCTGGTATGAGCATCAGGTTGTACCATGTGTGGTTCTGTTTTGCTTACAACAAAATAATTATTGTTGCCTGAGCTTTTGATTCAATCTCTTTCTTTTTTTTTTCCACTATATGCTCAAGTGATCACATTATTTAAAATATTAATATGATTGTATGGCAAACAGTAAGTATGTTTCTTTTTGAACTTATTTTATTTTATTCTCATAATGTATACATTTTTACGAGCTTTGCATATTTAAGGTGTGCTTTCCAAAACCATTTCTAAAGAAACTGAACTTTTTTTTGTTTTCTCTAATTATCCAATAAATTAATACAACAAGGGAGCCCATTAAATGCAAAGGAGAAAGAGGGAAAAGGTGTTGCTAGAACTTAATTAGCAAGATACAAAGATACCAATTAACACCTATAGCTCAGGAAAAAAAAACTTATTCATGTGGCAGCATCAAAAAATAAAATCACAGCTGGTTACACACATTAAGTGGCGTGCAGCTGAATTTCAGATTTCTATTGGTATTAAGGTCTCTAGAGTTAGAAGGGAGGAGGGAGAAGCAAGGAAGAGAAATTTCTAGGTAAAGCCCCATTTTGCTAATTTGAATACTTCTATTGAGGTATTCAGAAGTCTGTATTTCAGAAGAAAATTCTACAAAAATTGCAAGACAATACCATTTTATTGTTTTCAGTCCTTTATACAGAGATATTCTCTAAAAATCACTGAAAATATAATTTATAATGATCATTTCTGTCAATCCTTTATTTTTCAAAATTTATTTTTTATTTATTTTCAAAAATCTAATAATTTATGTGATGAAATAAACTTCATAAGATATAGCTTCGTAGTTTTCTTGGTTTAATTAGGTCTGAACTATAAACCCAAAAAAGGGCTTCTTTTTTAAGTTTTCTAAAGTACTGTGAACAACTCAAGTCCATTGCATATCACTGACTTGATGAAATATAACTCTTTTTTTGTTTTTCTTAATCACATTATCTTTTAATGAGATAACATTGGTTTACAACACTGTGATTAGCGGGATAAGTTCAACCTCTTTGGATGTATGTTACATTCCACACCCACCACCAAGGCCACAGACGGTGGGGTCCTCTTCCACCTTCCTCTTAGGGTAGCTCACAGGTAATGCCACCTTCTTATCAGGGCATCGCTGCGGGAGGCACACAATTATCTGTCTGCTGTCATCTGTGATGTTAGCTGCTAATCCATTAATTTTGTCCAGCTTATTTGTTTTTTAGATCTACGAGGTAATTCTAGTCCCGGTTATAATCTGTCTGATGATGAGAATGACTTAAAGCAACATGTTACATATTTGGATGTGTCATGCAGCATTTCCTACATGACACATCTGAATCCAATCAAATTGGATGCATTTCTACTGTTTTCAAATTCTCTTGGCAAGACCACACCATCCAAATTAAAAGTCTTAACTCAGTAAAACATGTCTAACATTTTAAAGGATCATAAAATGATATATATTCATGAAAACACAATTTTATTTATTTTTTAAGGATTTATTTATTTATGCACACAAGAACTGGGGTACAGGCCAGAGGTGTGGGCGGTAAGAGAATCCACCAGAGACAGAGTGGGGAGCAGAACAGACAGATCGACAGAAACACACTGCTGAGGGCAGCAGCTGGGAGGCAGGAGAGGTCTGCTGCGCCCTGTGGGTCCCCTCCCCAGCTGGCTGCAAGGATCGAACTCGTACTGCAGTGACTGCAGTTTGCTTCATAGTTCATTGCTTAACCCACTGTGCCACTGGGGAGGCCCCCAAAACACAATTTTAATTGGGAAGAGATAAAGTTTTACTTCCCTTGTTTATATTTTATCAATTAACTTGCGTATCTTATGTCTTAAAAGACCATGTCAATGTCTTATCAAGTGTGACTCTATCTATGGCTTGCCATCAAATAGACTTTCTACTGAACTCAGTAATAAGCAGCTGGATAGGTAGTTTATTTACTGCCTGGTTGAGAAGATAAAACAGGTACAGAGTGTCAGGTAGAGTGAGATGTGGTAAACAAACTGTTAATGTGTGATTATTTAGCCAAACTCAAAATGCAGATTAATAATTACAATGATACCAATCATTCTCCTACTCAGATTTTATTTGCTTTTTTTAATATATGACTATGTGATCTGTTGTTATCATACAAATCAACTGGTTTCTACCTGCATAAAATATTCTAGAACTTTCCATCATTTAACTCCAGCTAGAGCCACCAATTTTTTGGATTCCCATATATTTCTGTTTTGCTTTTCTTCTTTTGCTGAAAATAATTTTCAACCTACTTCTTTAGGAGTTATATATGGCTGATTTCTTTGATTTTCTAAATCTAAGTCCAAAATGCTCTCTTGTTTTTATATTAGAATAAAAATTTGGTTAAATAAGGAATACTTAAAATTTTAAGTTCGCAAACTTCTTCCATGAGCATTTCATAGACACAGTGTCTCCGTCACCTAGTATCAAGAATTGTTGATGTGAAATATAGCATCAGGGAATTCCACTAATAATGTAGAATTTGAAAGTATCTCATTTGGTACTCAATAAAAAGAAAGGGTTGAGTGTACTAAAATGTTGCATTATTGAATCCATCAGAGAGTTTAGGTTTCAAGGAAACCAAGGAGTCAAACACTTAAGGAAAAGACAGGCCTTGCAAGACAGATGGAACACGAAGTTGGGCTCTCCTGTGGCAGAGCATGGAGGCCATGGGGCCATCACTGACCCTTTCCACTGAATTTACACCAGCAGAGAAGCTCCCTCTAGCATCAGGCCCACCCTCCCAGGACATGCACTACTCTGGGATCCTCCAACACAGCGTAAGTGCAGTTGTCCTACCCCGAATAATCATCCTCATGTCGTTCATCATCAAAGGGTCTTGTCTTCATTCAGAGGGAATTTGATGGTGAATTTGTGGTGGGGGCAAGCTCAGCATATTCAGTCTACGTCATCTTTGTGATGGCTGTTTCCTTGAATTTGGGAAACAGAATATGGTAGAAAAAAAGTTGTGGCTGTTTCTGTGCTCAGGTCTTAAAAAAAAATGCTAGCTTCTACTTTGTCTCTCTTGGAGAACTCTTGCAGAATCCTTGACTGGACCCAAGAAGTCATATCTGGTGCTCTCAGCTCTCCATACTGGGTTTGTGGACACTGAGCAGCACCTCCAAGAACATCCTTAGTCATCCTTCTTCAGTCATCCTTACTAGGTGCCCGTAGTGAGCAAGGTACCAGACTGAACCTTACAAAGAGCCCGTCTGCCATCTGAAACACAGCAAAGTAACCTCACCTAAAAGCAGACGCCTTCTTGAGCCCTTCTCCAAATTCTAGACCATAAAATCATGAGATGCGATACAACAATGCTTGCTTTCAGTTGCAAGTATTGCCATGGCTAGTTGTGACCATGGAGAAGGAGGGCTGTTGGCAGGGCTCTCATTATTATACATTTACTTTAACAACTTCACGACAGGCAAAGCGATATATTGTATATGAGCCATATGACCTGTTACTACTTGAGCGTCTTTGACCTAATAAAGTAAATTTCATAAGTTCCAGCAAATATTAATTTTGAGCTATACTCTAGGGTAATAGTTGCTCTAATCAGGAACACATACCCCGGGGGCTGAATAACTAATAGAAATTCTGCTCAGAACCTGCAACCAGACGTGGCAAAAACATGTCATCTATTTTTATCTCTCATGAGGTCTGGTTAAATAACATGACTGACAGAACGGAATGTGTTTTAATTGACTAAATATTATTGTTCAAGATACGGAGTTTGTCTGGAAATAGTGCATAAATACCTTCCCATTTCAGGAACAGGTTAAAAATATCGGGCAAGTTCAAGAGACTGAACAGTGGGTGACAGCACCCACGACTGGATTCAGAAATGACTTTGTACCCAAATGCTGATTCAATGATTTTAGCCCAATTGTCTGGCCATATGGTTAGCTAAAATCTGTCCGTATAATCTTTTGTCCTCTGAGTAAACATTTTATGCTCTGTGCAATTAGAAGACATAAAAGCAGAGACTGGCGACTTCATTAAGTGTAGTGCAATTGATTTTGCCCCCACTTAATGATAAGTGTCTGCACAGACAGCAGAATTCTGAGACTGAAAGGAAAGAGACCTCCAATTTTCACCTACCGTATCTATAGAAGATGAACGACATTACCAAAAATGACCTAATAATTATAAATGACAAAATAAACTGAGCTCCCACATAGAGCAAGATGACAAGTGCCCCTCCCCTCTCCCAACTAAACAAAAGTCAGGGGGATTTTACATCACGGATCCACCAGCCTGCTCATTTGGTCACTAGCCTCTGGAACCCCACTGGCTATTACAACACTGTTCAGCTATTCACCTTCCATTTTTCACCTCCAATCATTCAGCTTCAATTCTCTGCCCATGGGCCCCAAATTTTGGTATGTCCCTGCATAGAAGATGATGCTCTCTGCTCTGCTTCAGTCTTACACACACACCAGAGCCTGCTTGCTGCCCCCATCTTGCCTCCATATGTCTGCTGTGCTTTTTGTGTTTTCACTTCAGACTCAGCATAGACTTGGGAACATAAGTAAACAATTGTGTATTGTGAGTCTACCATATTGAACCCTTGTTTACATTTAACAAGTTCATTTTAGTTCCATAAGACTTGTATTTCCAAACAACTGAGATATTTCTTTTCTATCAACTACAATGTCCCTTAACTATCGATTTATTAACTAGGGACCTTTCTCTGAGTGCTGCAGTGTAGGTCTTTTATAGCCCCTCCCTCTCATGCTGAAGTCTAGGGATTCCATATAATGTAGCCACGTCCCCAAGTGAAATGGGCATTTGGCTTTAGGGGCGCCCAGAGAGCAGCTGTCTGTCTACCTCAGTTCAACAGAAGACTTCAGATGTCCCATAGGAGGATGTAGAATTGAGTGCTGAAGGATGAGGAAAATCTGAACAAAGTGAAGGTGGGAGTTACAGGCAGAAGAAACGAATCCATTTTAGTGGCAAGAAAGCAAGATGTGTGGGAGAAATTAGCACCAAGAATTAGAGAAATGAGCATGAATGAGAACACTGAAGATGTTGGTGCTTATCCCCTAGCTAAAGCGGAAGCAGAAGGGACCAGCTGAAGCTGGAAGCCCTTAAGTGTCTGGTACCCCAGGTCCACACAGTCACTTTCCATTATGCAGTTTTCTCTAAAAAAGTGGTTCTAGAACACTGCAAGTACATTGTGTGATTGTCAGGAGATTAACAAGAGCGGCTGAAGAAGAAAGAGGTAGTGTCTAGGAAGGAAGGGAAATCTAAGAATGCTGTGAGGAAAATGGATCAAATTATAGGACTAGCTGAATAAAGCAAGAAAAAGCAGCAGAAGGATAAAAACAAAGTTTGACGCGTCATAGATGGCTTTGGGGAGTTGAAAACAAAAAATGAGCAAGAGCCAATGTGATTTACTTGTTGCAGTTATTGATCTTTCAAGGTCAGTAATAGAGAATTTCCAGGTGGTAACAAGAGGCCAGATGTGGCTAGGAGAGTGGGTGGCAGATGGGATGAAAGGAAAGGCAATTGAGAAAGGGCAGGTAGGCGGGCGTGCAGGATCGGGGCACAAAAAGATTCTCTCCATAGTGTGAACCCCTTGGGGCTCTGTATATTGCTAGATGCTAACAGGAGATTGGAATAGTGATGATGCTAAAAAAAATTACTTCTTAAATGAAGGACTCAACTGGAAGTTGAGGGACTAAGAGGCAGGGAAGACAGTGCCTAGGTGGCAGGCGTGCAATTCTAAGAAATGTTCTTCACATACTGAAGATTGGGCAACAGAATGGAAAACAATGGTGCAGAAGAAAAGACAGAACAAAATGTCATGTCTAAGTTTCTTTTTTTATTGTTCTCTCTTTCTTCTTTAGCCTAAAACCTCCACCCGCCTTCCCCCCGCTGGAAGCCACAGAGCTATGCTCAGCTTTCAAGGGCGGGTTTTAAAGTTTGTCTTTGTCTGACCCTTTGTTTGTTTTTTCTGTATTTCACCTATAAGTGAAACCATCCAGTATTTATCTTTTCCTTCCTAATATTTTCGCCTAGCATAATTCTTTCCAGCTCTATCCATGTTGCTGTGAGTGGCACAAGTTTATCTTTTGATTGCCTAGTAGTATTCCATCATGCATCTATTTCAGAATTGTTTTATTTGCTCATGTGCTCTGTGCTATTTTGATAATTTCCTTATAGTGACTTTTATAAATAATTAATATATCCATATATCGACTTCAATTAGTATGGGAGAGCAGGTTTCCTTTCAAATTAGTATTGTTATATTTTGGGGGCACATTTTCAGTCTTTTGCTGTGTACCTGCACACTGCTAGAGAAAGAACGGTGGAACTACTTGGAGGAGTTGGGCAGTGGGGATGACACTTCATCATCAAAAGGACGTTCCTTGACTTAGACTGGTCATAGTGTGGTTATACCCATGTGTGTAACATGATAGAACTTCTCGAGTAAGACAGACAAATGTTCGCAGGAGCAACCATGTGTACTTTTTATCTTTGTCTTGATTTAGTTTCAGAGAAATAACTGAAGGTATCAGTTATTTAAAATAATAGCTAAAATACCCTAATCCATAGTACAAAAATAATTTTTAAAATGTAAGTTAGACTTTTTGTCCATTCTTGGGGCAAGCACTAGGCTGAAAGTCTCAGGTCCTTCCTGTCATTTAATTTTCTAAATCTAAATCCTCCACGCAGTGGGCTTGTTGCCCAAACTCTACAGTTTTGGTTTCTCACCTGCACTCCAGGTTCACACTTACAAGTAGCACAAACAGGAATCAGTGCACAGGCATGACTCTAAGATTCTCTGCTGTTTAGTCTCTGCTCCATTCACAAAAGAATACATGATTCCAAAAACTCAGGACGTGAATGCTTCAAATGGATTTATCAACAAATTACAGGTTTCCCAACATTCAGTTTGGAAGTAAAGATAGGAAGACAGTAGCGTAGAGCATGAAATCTAAAGTTGCAAAGGTTAAGTGTAAATTTAAACTTTGTCATGTCTTTGCTGGCTAACCTGGGAAAATTACCAAACCTCGCTGAAGTTTAGTTTCCCCTCTTGCAGACCAACTGTAGGCAATAAAAATGCTGACCTCATGATATTGTGGCAAATGAAACCAGCAATGCATCACAGAACTAATTCAATATTAGCTGTTAATAACTACAAATAAATTAAGAGCATTATTTTTTATTCTCATTTATTTTATAGAATTTACAAAAATCCTCCTACATACCTGTATCGAACTAAACATTTCTACAGTTGTACTAACAAAACAGGCATTTGTATTAAGAAGGCATTATCTTGACCTGTACAAACTGGATGCAGAGCACTTTGAGTTCCTCTTTCTTTTTTTAAAATTTATTTAAAGATTTATTTATGCACACAAAAACTGGGGTATAGCCCAGAGGTGTGTGTGTGGGGGTGGTGGTGAAAGGATTCACCAGAGATAAAGTGAGGAGCAGAACAGGCAGGTTGATGGAAATACACTGCTGAGGGGAGCAGTTGGCGAGACAGAGGAGTTTGCAGCATTATGTGGGTCCCCTCCCTGTCCAGGCATCAAACTCACACTGCAGAGACTGCTGATGCTTTATAATGTGATGCTCAACCCTTTGCATCACCAGCGAGGCCCCTCCTCTACGGTTTTTAAACATTGCTAGCAAACAGTCATGGCTTGTAGTGTGCTCCTTGAGTTATGATGCTTGATAAATGACAGAAAAAGCAAAATCTATTTTTTTAACATTTCTTTCAGCATCCTACTAACAATTCACAGGATCGTTTGATTATTAGTAATAGCATCAGGACCTCTGCAGTGGCCTAAGGGGTTAAGTCTCAGCACTGTGACAACCGGTCCTGGCCTCAGTTTGGTTCCTGGCCAGGTTGCTGACCCACATCTGGCACAGCTGACCTTTCCTGTCTAGGGGAACACCCCTCAGCAGTGTATTTCAGTTAATCTTCCTGTTCTGCTCCCCACTCTGTCTCTGATGAATCCTCACCACCCTCCACTCCCCCTGTGGCCTACAACTCCGTTCTTCTATGCCTAAATAAAAATAAAATCTTAAAACACACACACAAAATTCCCTTAAAATTAAAAATAGCCAAACTCGGAGCTCAAACTAGGATTGTTCTGCGGCAATAGTCACATACACTCTTGATAGCTTATGAACTCCAAGTGAATGAGGAAATTTCTGTAAACACAAGAAAGTACAGCATTTGAACTGAAAAATTTCTTAGAGAAAAACATCTAGATTCTCCGCTTTGAACTGCTGGGGAACAGACAGGTGAGTTTTGAAGTCAGTATACGTGATGGGTGCTGAGGGGCTCCCCCTGAACCCCATGTGTTTCCATCAGGAGCACCTCCCTGCTCTCCGACCCCTGCATATCCTTAAAGAAGGTGAAGGCTGCTTTGTGTCTCACTGGCAGCCGATCCTGAGAGAAACTCCACAAACCAGTTTGAGTAGCAGGGTGAGAATGCATTCCTGCAGACGCATGGTGTGGACGCCGCAGATGCGTGGCAGACACCCAAATAGCAACACACACAATTTTTGTTTCCCAGGACATGTAAAATTGATGTTTACACTGTAACAAAGTCTGACATGCGCAATAGCATTGTCTTTAAAAAAAAAAAAAACGGTGTCTGCCTAAGTGAAAAATAGTTCATTGCTCAAAAATGAAAAACGACGTGAGCAGACGCCCTTGGAAAATGGCGGCCGTCGAGCTGCCGCCGCCTTCTTATAGACATTACCGTTATCCACCGGAGTCGGAGCGTTAGAGCGAAGCACTGTGAAACGAGACGCGCTCTATACCACTTCTGAGCTTAGACGTTGTGTCTTCTTGCTCTCCGTCTCCGTGTCCTGATCTCACGATCTGCAGCCAACTCAGACCTACACTCGCAAGCATTCTAGAACCCGGGCTGTGCACTGTGTTTGCCCTCCTATCTCGGTCCCCTCGAGCTACTAGAACAAAACTCTTCAAGACTGGGTGGTTGAAACAACAAACACTTTCTCACCCCACCGTTCCGGAGCTCGGAAAGACCTGGATGGGCGAGCGGGCTTACTCGGTCCCTGGAGAGGTTCCTGGCTTGTAGGTGCCTCCTGGCTGGACTCTCATGTGGTGGGAAGAGACATCAGACCATGCTTGTCTCTTCCTTGGAGATGTAATCCCATGAGGATTCGTGCTTCGCCCTCCTGCCCTCCACCTTCCTGCCCTTACCTAGGGCTCCATCATCCACCCTGATGCTCTCCTGGTAACCTAGTCGTCTCCCCAAGCCCAGTTCCTAACACCATCACACAGGGAATTCAGATTTCAGGTAGGGGCTTGGGAGTCCAAGCATCCCTTGGCCCCCACAGCAGATCCCCACAGACAAGGTAAATGCAGCTCAGCAGTCAGAGGCAGTGTCAAATGGGATGGAGACCTCGGGCACAGAGAAACAGAGATATGGGGGCTTCATGGTTACTGATACCAAAAGAAGAGGATTGCATGGAATACAGAGAAAGTGAAAGAGGGTGGGAGAAGACCAGATTAGCAAACTAACCCGTGGACAATGACTCTCCAGCTAAGGCACCTGGCCACGGACGAGTGACACAGAAGGGGCAGAGGCCACAGTGAACATGTTGGGGGCCGTGGTTGCTTCGGGGTTGGGTGGCGTGCAGTAGTATACACACCTGAAAAGGGTCCTCTACTTCCAAAGTACAAGCAGTGATGTGAAGCAGCATTACTTCAGTAAAAACAATAATAAGTTCAAGCTAGTTGTTCACTCATTAAAATGTCCAAAAAATATCTTAAAACACAAAACTAGAGGTGTGCAGATTCATGAAAGTTGTACTAAAGCACATGCGGTTCACTCTTCCTTAAGCCTAGTCAGGATTTTATTACTTCGGAAGTCAGCCATTTTCCACCTACTGGTCATCAAGGCCGCGGGTGGGGGGATTTCTCTGAGGTGTGGAGACGTGAGTTGGGATCGCTTGGGCTTTGAGGGATAACCCACCCAGGTTGTCTGCGGAGTCCTCAGGTACCTTCCTGCTTCTGGGGGAGTCTTTCACCCTTTCAGTCCAGAAGAATGAGAGTTTCTCTTTCAAAATCTATCATAGAATAGAAATATAGTTTTTTGATCAGAAAAATAAATAATAAGATCACAATTCTGTATGGTTTAGATGTAAACTCTCCTTGTTTACTGACAGGATTGCAGAAGAGGTATGTCTTCCTTGCACAAACTCTTCACTTTTTATTAAAATATAAATTCCAATGAGAGTGAACTAAATGATTAAAAGGGGGTGTGGCCTAATAAGGAAAGCAAAGAATTTGGACAAGTCCTCAGGAGGTACGCTCCATCTCCATCCCAGTCATTTCATAGCTTGTGACCTTGGTCCCTTCCTGGAAATTCTCACTCACTTCGGTTCCTTATCATGAAAGTGTGGGGGGAGGGGAGGCACGACGCCAGCTCTTCTTACTGCCATGAGAACGGTGAAGGCAGCGCGTGGGGCCTCACTGAGCCTGTGGAATGCGGTTAACACCGGAATTGCCGTTTTATTCTGATATTTCATTCCAACCGATAAAGAGAAATACAAATGCCAGCCTGTCTAATCTCCCTCTATCTCTCTGCACACACACTTGAGGGTTCATGATGTGCTTCGGTGGGGCAGACTGAGTGGAACAGAAAGTTGTTTCTACTCAGCGGATGCCCTCATTTCTTGCTGTGAAGAAACATGAAGATATTAAAATATACTCTCCCGAAAGTGGGCGGTTGTGGTGTTGGCATTTATACACCATCTGTTGCTCTTTGCTCAGATCTTTTGCATCACCCTCCCTTGCCAATTGCCATCACAAATATTATGATTTCTCACCCATAGGTGCAGACATACAGCAAGTCTTCCATTAAAGCTGGTGTTGTGTATAAAAAGCAAATGACTTCAGCTATTCCGCCCATAGACAAACACATGTGTATGGGTTTTATTAATTGCCTCACTGATGATCCAGCTTCCACAATAATTGTTCTCCAAGTCCATGCTGTCCTACTTTTCCAAGGAAGAATAGCATCTTGAGCTTTCTCTAGAGGCTTGCTTATCACAAGATTAAATCCACATGGAAAGATTGAAATTCATCTGTAATTTTTTCTCTTCTTTGATTTGTTTGTTAAATCATGTGTTTGTTAAATCATCATTTGCAATTTCTAATTTGTAGAACTAATTGCATCTACTTTGAATTCTGTATGAAATCAGCTTCATAAAACAGTGTAATTTACTGGATCATATTTATGTGAGCTTTCTATCGCCTTTCCTTTTCTGTTTCATATATTTTTAAAATGGTGAAACAAATTATAAAAAGAATGTTTACTCAAATTCTACAACTCAATATTTATTAGACTTTGTTATTAAGATAAATTATTCAAAGATATTGAACTACTTAGTGAGTGTTTTTGACAACAATTATTTTAGCTTGTATTAGAAAAGAGTTTCTATTTATTTATAAACATGAATATTGTGCTTGCTACGAGCCTGGTGCTTTTCAGTGCTTGTTACAGAAACTCAGACCAAGCCCAGCATTCAGTACTAGTTTTATTTCATTGCTAAATAGAAAAATCACTGAACTCATTCATTCATTGGCACATCATTAGTACTTTCTAGAACCTGGGTACCAACACACACTGTCTAGGTCTGTGATTCATGCTTCATACACACACACACACACACATATGTAAATATGATAGTGTTTCTCAAACTTTAGCATCTTGAAAATTTATTTAAGGGCTTGTTAAAACACAGTTTTCAAAATCCCAGCTCAAAAATTCAGAGGTTCCATGTGAGGTTCACACATTCGTATTTCTAACCAGTGCCGGTTGATGCTGGGTTGCTGGCCCAAAAGCAGGTAATCAAAGACACCATAATGGGGGCCATCACTGTGTGATGTTTGTACTCCGGAGACACTAAAACGATGTTCTGGTTTGAAAGAGATGACTTTTCATCAGCTGACATGTTTAATACTACTAACACTCAGCCTTAAGACCCTGTGAAAATACGTGTGCAGTCAGGGGTCTTGTGTTCCTCCAGCTCTGGTCGTTGTGCTGGAATGAGACTGAGCAAACTGTGTATCTTCCTGAAACTCCTGTGTTCACAATTGTAAAATGGGCATACTATGTGTTTCACTTTGTCTTTGGGAGATTTATTGAGTCGGGTGTAGCATCTAATCTACAAACTCAGTAGCTGCAGAGTTGAATTTATTTTTTCTCAGCTTATTGAAATAGGTAAAAATTCAGAAATTATCAAAATCCATCAATAACACAATGTGGAGAAGAGGAAGAACAGGTAAAGAAGAATCGAGGCATCTGAGTTTACATCCTGCCAAACTCTGTTTCATTCAATTGGAACTTCAATTGATTTTATTACAAAAGTAAAAACATTTCCTACCAACTTTTCTTACTGAATAGCTTGAAGGAAGTGATTAAAGGCCATTATACTAAAATGGTCACTTTGCAGTAAGAACTCATTAAGCACTTTCTTTATAAGAGACATGATTACAGAGAAGAGCATAGTAATTGTTAAAAATAAATGTCATGTCCGAATGAACTGAGTTAATCTCTTTCAATATGTTATATAACATTTTTTAGCCACGTGTGGCTCTTAAATACTGTCTCTTTTTATTTTTTGTTGCCCATCTTTATAGTCTGTTTTCTTTGTTAGATGCAGTGGGTCATGGTATGATTTAAATTTTTACTTTGCTAAATTAATGTGGGACAACTTGTTATTGGGGGAAAATATGGAATCAATGATTTACCTGTCATCAAAATGTGATCTCCAGTTTCAACTTGGGGGTTATTTTCAACTTCCTGGCAACTTCCAGTGATGAAGACTTTTCAAGTTAAACCTAATTTGAAGCCATTTATTTATCTATGATTTCATGTTGTCATTTCTTGACTAATGATTAAGTGGGAGAATGCAAATGTTGAATACAAGATCTTCTAATATGGAACTAATGCCCTTTGCAAGGAGGAGTTGTAATCCAGAGACTAGGCAAAGAAAATCTCTGGTGTTTTAAGGTAAGTTTAAATTATCTTCACAATAGGAGGGTCTTCTTGGGTCTGGTAACATTCTATTAATGTCTTGTTTTTACTGGCATGCTGTTTACATAGCTATGCTCACTTAAAATCCACAGAGCTTATGTTTTATGCTTTGTATGCTTTTCTGTATATATGTTAACTCTCAATAAACTTATATTTAATAAAATAAGGTCCTAAACTCAGCGTATTCACCCATGCTCCAATATTCCCTGTTTATTGGGCAGACTAGGGTAAAGACTAAATCACAAAAAGTATTTATTCTCCCCTAAAAATTTTATTTTTGTTCAGCCATTCAGAGCGACATCAAAAAGACAACTTTTTCTTGAACAAAGTATTTTCATTTCATGGGCTCTGTAAATACACATTTCAAAAGGCTGTAAACCGATTCCTGCTTTATGGTGACTTCATTTCCATTTCTTTATGCAAGTCAAAAATCATCTCTGGATCAAAATCAGTGACCTAAATTCAGAGTCATGTTCCAGGACAGACCTTGTAGTCCAGGCAAGATCAAAATCGCCATCTTCCAGATTTATTTATCTTGTTACTCTGCTCCAGCAGCAGCATTTCAGTTTCTAAAGACTTTAGAATAATTTGTTTCCTCTAAACCAATTTGTATCATGTCAAATTGAAATTGCACTTTTACAACCACCTGGGGGAACAAGCAATCCCCTTCCATAAATAAGAGAAAAATCTGCATAAATATGTACTAAGGCCTCCCTATTGACTTAAGGAATTTTGTAGATGGAAGGAAGAGGTGTGAGTGGAAACAATTAAAAAATTATATGAGGCAAGTTACAACCTTCACTTCATTTGCCATATTCTAATTGTGTGATACATTAATAGCAATGCTGAGAGTAGAGCTGAACAAGTATTCATCGGGATCAGAGCCAGCTTATTCAGATAAACACATATCTTCCTACTGAGCTGCAGGTTCCAAAGTGGAAAGGAAAATAAGAGTCCATCAGCAGATAGGAATAAGGAGGTTTCCAGAGGCCGGTGCGTTTAGTCGGAATAGCATCCGCCATCTCTCATTAGCATGCATCAGAACCTCCTGGCCCATTCTTCCTCCTAGTGGATTCATAGCGAGTCAACAGATGCACAGTAGATGAAGCTGGGTGGCTGTCTTCCCATCGACAAGCTGTCAGGAGTGTGTGGAAGGCTAATCCACACGAGAGGGAACCAAAAACGTATTATTTTGAAGTAAATGTCTCTATTAACACCTTTCCACATGTGGACAGCGTTTTGAGTAGCCAGGATCACACTTGAAGCCGAGGAGAGAGCAAAGCTGTGCCGGAGCCGCCCACTCTGAAGAGCTGCAGAGCCTCGTTCCTGGTTCTTTCCATGCTGTCAGCCAGGCGTGATGACTAGACTGAATCAGGAGCTTGAATTGGGGCATCATTATACAATCACCTGGAGCAAACGTTGCCTCAGTTAGAAATCACAAGCATTGCCTCGGAGCAGGGGGCTCTGGGGTGAGTCTTAAACATGCAAGGACCGACTTCCCCTTCCCAGCTGTACCTTCTGATATCTGGAAGTCTAGATTGCTGGCGATCACATCCCCCTCCCCAACCATCTCCCTGCCTGTCCCTTCTGGTTTTTCTAATTCATTTTCCCGTCCTCCGAAATACTGGTTATCTTCTCTTCTGTGGGTCAATCTTTCCAGCTCACTTTTATTCTATGAAGTCAAAGAAGAGATGGCTTCCTAATGTGATGTTAAGCATCACAAAGCACTCATCTTTCTCAAAATATACGACTAGATCATTGATCCCTTAAAGTTTAACATTTTAGAAGGAATATTGTACCTTTTGACTATTTTGGTTGTTTAATACTGATCATTCTTTTAAATTCAGTGGTCATTATTAGGGGACACATTCATCTTATGTAAAGAAGATCATATATGTTTTACCTTCATGTCCAAGGCAACCTAGAGTAGGAGCTAGACATGGAATCCAGTAATTGTAATAAAAATATTTTATCACTGGAAGACTCCACGGGGAACCACAGAGGGAGTAATTCATTTCTTAGAGAGGGCAGGAATGTACCAGAGATTTTACAAAGGAAGACATACTTGGACTGGCTATTAAATGATGAATCAGAATTCACAAGGAAATGATGCGGGAGGAGGCTATTGTAGAGCACAATAAGAACATAAAAGCGTTTAGTACTGTGGTGAAGATGAGCGTGCTTGTTTTAGGGATCTGTGGCAGTTCACAATCAGTGGGAAGAAGAACAGAAGTTGGACAAGATTCTGATGATGATAAGAGAGAGAGAATGCAAGATGCAACTTGGAGATCAAGAATTAACTTAGTTGGGGAAACAATCAAATCAGGACCATTATTAATCTATTCTTAGATTTTGTTTTTCATGAATCTTATGATTAATGATAAACATCTCTTGTTTTTGACAGAGCATGAACGTTTTTCTTTGATTCATAAGGTATATTTTATAAAGGAATATTTCCTCTTGCCTGCAAGTCTTTTAAAAGATCAAAGTATAGTAAGGAGCTAGGCTGATTCCCTGCAACAAGCTATGCATCTAATCAGCATTTAATGAGCACCTATGACATGCTAAGTTGGATCTTATCAGTAGAGAGTGAATAAGAGAAGCAGACATTCTCCAGGAGAAGAGAGGCACTAAATGAATAATCAAGTCAAATACGTATGTTAGGTTGGTGCCAGGGAGAAGGACGAAGCCAGAAAGGGACAGGATGCATATGGAGGAAGTACAGGGTAAAAGAGGGTGGCAGTGGAGCCTCCCTGGTGGTGCAGTGGGTTAAACGATGCACTATGAAGCAAACCACAGCCACTGCAGCACAAGTTTGATCCCTGCCGCCGGCTGGGGAGGGGACCCACATGGCGCAGCAGACCTCCCCTGCCTCGCCTGCTGCTCCCCTCAGCAGTGTATTTCAGTGGATCTGCCTGTTCTGCTCCCCACTCTGTCTCTGGTGGATCCTCTCACCCCCCACACCTCGGGCTTGTACCTCAGTTCTTGATTGCATAAATATATAATAAATAAATAAATTTTTAAAAAAAGAGGGTGGCAGTGCGTCCTCTATGGAGATGCTGACACTGAATGGAGACTTGAAGGACATGAAAGAGAATTGAGGGGGTATCTTGTGTGACCACCACACAGAGCAGCAGGAAAGAGCAAAGAGCCAAGGCTTCAGGGGACAGCATAGTTGGGGGTCAGAGACAAGATAAAGAACAGGTTGGAGAAACATTCTGAATAGGAAGGAGCAAAGGCAAGACCCTCCTTCCAGTTGCTCCTGGTAAGGCACCTGGCGTCACACCCCGCTCATCCCGGTCTCGCCAAACGCTTCTCCATCTTTCCTCCATAACACCACTGCCAGCCTTTCTGCTAATCCCACTTACAAGGCCTGAGCCAACGCATCCTTCACCCTGCTTCTGCCATTACCCACACTCCTGTGATCCATTCGGAACAGCGGCCTCAGCATCGCTGCAACAATCCACAAGGCTCGCACACCTGCCCCCTCCCGGTTCTCACTTGTACCTACTGTTTCCGCTTGCGGAGTCCTCTTTGCTTTCTCAAACATACTCTCCGTTGAGAGATTTTAGTTGTAGTTCATTCTGCCTAAACTGTATCTACAAGCACGTTAATCTCAAAGCATGTATTACAAAGCTCTCAAATTCGTAAGTTACAGAAAACTCTTAGCAACTAGTCTTAAAGAAACAGTGAGAAAGGTGAGTACATTTCAGGAAACTCTCAGCTTCCTTTCTTCCTTTTTTCCCCTCCTTTTAAGAAGTAATATTAACAGGGTTTTTTCGGTGAAATTATTATTAAAATTTAGAGGTTTACTTAGGAAAAACTTAAATAGTCGATATCAATTTAGGCGGATCTAAGTTTGTTGGGGAAACAGGAAAAGGAGAGAAAATGGGGAGAAGCAGGGAGACCGTGGATCTTCTGACATTGACTGTTATCACAGTTCTTGGCTTTGTAATATTCCACGTTGCAAGCAGACTCACATTAGAATTGTGAGTTGATTCTATTAACACATTTATATTGGCTCATTAGTATATCATAGAAGTTCTTTAAAATAGTAGATGCATCCAAGTTTTTCTGCCCTTTTTATAAAACATAGGGCTTTGAATTTTCCACTTAAGACTATAAATTAAAAAAAATTACTAAATGATATAGCAGTTGAAATGGTTTCCAGGCATCAGAAAGTTTATCTACAGTGCCACGAGCCCAAGGTTTTCTGAGATTGGCTTGATTATCAATTCTGCTTAAATAGATTACCTAAACTGTTTACACACACACATATATACATACACATATGTATATATATTTTATTATGTGTATGGGTTATATATTCACTTCCCATTTATTGATGTGATCTTATTAGAGTGTAGCAGGGAAACATGATCAAGTCTACACATTTAGTCTTTCTCTTTACTCTGCCACACACAAATACACACACACACACCCCTATATATAAATGTATAGGCCATAAAATTTGGAATTCATTGGTATTACTGTCCTAGCCTAGTAAAATAAGGTTTCAACACCTCTTCCTGTTCAGGGGAGGACTCTAGTAAAAACAACTATAAGAAAGAAATGTCAAATTATTTTATTACTCTATCAAGTTTTCAGAAAAAGTTTAGAAAATCTTAGTATTATTTCTTCAACAGGAATTTTTTTGAAATGCAAAAGTAAGTCACTAATAGTAAAAACTTGGAATTAAAAAAGTCTGGCTTTCTTTGACAAATGACATTTTGTGGGGTTGTAACTAAATCTGTTCAAAGGTGAACAAAAATTACTTTCTTGGGTAATGAAAGAAAGAAAACGATGACATCATTTATTTAGTTTCAACAGGAAGTCCAGTGTATAGGCGTAGAAGACACCTAACAAAAAGTAAAAGATTCCAGACACACCTATTTGAACCCTGCCTCCGATGTCCCTGCTGATTCTGGTCACATTGAAAATGCCTGTATTTGTCACTTTGCTCCAGCCTGACTGGCTAGATGTGACTGGAATATATGATACATTCCTTTCCAAGCAATTAATTCCTTTTTTCAGTTAGTGTAGGCATAGTCTATTAGGCAATTAACTGTGGTTAGCTCAATTATAGAAAATATAATTCATCTGGTTTAGGAACTTAACTGACACAGCCAGTGAACTTTGGCTAACCTCAGAGGGGCAGATATGGAAAGGGAGAGGCCAAAGGCCTGCAGCCGACAAGGAGAGTCTAGCAACAATGTGGTTTTGAAGTACTTTCGGTTTGGTTCAAGATGTAACTGGTTCGGTCTGTAAAAAGCATTGTCTTTTTAAAGGAAAGCTTTGCCTTCACCAAGAGTAGCCAGGAAGACTTCCCTTATTTTTGGAGAAACTAACTTAGACACGTTTTCTTTTATCATTTAACAAATATTTGATAAAAATTGCATGCTCACTAAAACCTGGGCCAATGTTCTCTGCAGCTCCACCTCCAACTTAATACAACTCGGCATACAATACACAGTGGCAATGCTAGGCACAAAGGAACACCATGCTAAATAATGAAGACTCATTGATTTAAGGTACAAATTAATGAGTATGCATGAGTGTGCTGGGGGTGCGTGTTTCCTCATGGATTTCAAGTCCTATTGAGTAATTACTGTTATCACACGCCTCTGTTTCTAAGAGTTAGTATCTGGGTGTGGCTGGGAAGGAGAACAGCCCACAGTCACTGCTGCAGTGCCTTCCGTGCTGCATGACTCTTCAGAGCTTTGACATCATTACCCTGTGAACAGCTAGCGTCTGCTTGCCATCACCTTCAGGGTGAGTACTCGAGAGTCACTTGCAACAGAGCTGAATGAGTTGAGGTGGTGTGACTTGGTCAATGGAAGACATGCTTTCGGGCCCTTGGGCCATCAGGAAGGTAATCAGGCTAGCATGGTCACCCCTGGCTGGACAATGAGTCTGCTTTACTTTACAATCTGCTCCTCCTCTCCTGGTTCAAGATTGTCACACTTTATCCTTCTCCTGCATGTCCACCCACACCACTCCTTGAGAGGAACACACTTTGTCTAATACCCAGTTTTCAGAGTTAATTTGTGTATGAATATTTGAATAAGTGAGTAAGTTACACATCTCTAGAAATATGAATTTCAAAATAATGTATTAGTTCTCTATTTCTGTACAACAGATAGTCCCTAACTTAGCAGCTTCAAAAACCTCATTCTGATTTTCTGAGTTTCCATAAGTCACAAGCAAGGTAGCTGCAGGCTGGTCCTCCTGCTTCTCTGCTATTTCCCACCTCTCACAATATAAGGGTCTCCGATCTCTTTAAAGGTTTGCCTGATTAGATCAGACCCACCCAGGAAAACTGCTCTTCTCCTCAACTTAAAGTAAATTGATTAGGGGATTTAATTACTTCTGCAAAATTTCCCTACCTGGGCATATAATGCATCAGATTTCATCACCTTCACTGTAGTCTATGTTAGAAGGAAATTACAAACCTCACCCACATTTCAGAGAAAGTTATAATGACAAGGCCTGAGGCACTGGTGTCATCTTGGAATTCTTCCTACTATAAATCATAACCTTAAAGCTAAAATTTAAAATCCTTCACAAACTGCAAAATAACTTTAAGATAACTACTGTTAACGGTACTTTCCTTCACATGTGGATTCTAGCTTGGGCCCTTAGTTCTTCTCATTTTTCACAGATATGATTTAAAAGAATTGTAGCAACCAACTGATGGTCTTTCCGTTTAGGCTAGTTTTCACAAACCTAACCTATAAGGTTGCATTGTTTTCTGACTAGATTAGTGAATAACTTTAAGAATAAAAGGAAAACATGTAAAATGGTTTCCCCATTTCTTTTGGAAATGCAGGGACTGAAGATACAGAAAAACATCGAGGGAGATAAAGTTCTTTGTGAAAGGCATGGTTATGAATAAAAATTAGCTCAAATGTCATTCATTATGTCAGAACAAGCATATTCTGAGAAGAAAATTCTGATTGATTTCCACATAATCACTCTGATTGCACACAATCACCACCAGGCACACACGTGCCATCTCCTGCACGCGCCTGTTGGCTGAGCCTGCAAACCACAGGAAAGCAGAATGGGGGAGGAGATGCCTGAAGCATGGATTTAAATGTTTCTATTTTTACAAGACCATCCCCACCTTTTTCTTGACTTCTGCAGATACCTGTAGCAGTCTGGGCTCTGAACACCACCCTGTCACCTATTCTGGAACTTAGGGAAAGCAACTTGCCTGGGTGTCATGATTCCAGAAATCAGGTGTCACATTTCTTTTCCTTTGTTGAAGAGATAGCCAATGAAAACTTGTCTTTTTCCAGTTTAAATGGGCGCTGTTTGGAGACAGAGAATTCCTCAATAAAATGTGCACAAACTTACACTACATACATGCATACATATATATATTTAATTTCTAAATACACACAGTATATGTGTGTGTATAAAGTTCATATAGCTGATTTAAGTAAGCTCACTATTAAGAAGAGCAAAAACTGGTACTCAAAAATAAATGACTATTCATAACTCAGGGACCACTGAAATTTGGTCAGGTAGGTAGGGGAAATACATAATTTTAAATGCCTATGTTTCATATTCTATATGATATACATTCCATGCTTTATTTATATTGTATACATTCCATATTTCCTCTATTCACTTGTTTATCCGATAATAACATTTAGTGAGCACTATTTTTGGTAAGCTTTGTAGTACACAAACATTTAACATCATTTTTAAAGGCTAATATATACATTTAATCATAATGTTTAAATTGAATTTATCTTTATTATGAAATGAAACAACTTAGATTTAGGTTAATGGTAAAGATTTTAAGAAGTCTTTGAGCTAAAGTCAAAGTGTTATGTGATAAATGTTTCAGTAACTATTTTGTTAACAGTAATGCAAATATCTCAGGAATTTTACATCAGAATGCTAGAATCATCAATAATACATTTTACTAAAACATAGGTGTTTTGATCAATTTGTGTAGATACTCAATAAATATCTTAAACTTTATAAACATCTGTAAACTGAGACTAACTTTAGTGCTTATCTAGCTTAGCACTCACTTTATCCTGTGAAAAGTTTAAAGATGTAAAGATTCCAGCAATGCACAGTTATTTTTTATACATATCCTCTCCAACACTCATCATTTTTTGTCTTTAGATAATACCCATTCTAACTGAGGTAAAATCTCATGGCGGTTCCCGAATGTGTGTCCCTTGGACATCTGTACAACTTCTTTGCTGAAATGCTTATTTAGCTCCTCTACCCACTTTCAATCATGTTGCACATTTTTGTTGTTGTTGAGTTGTATGAGTTCTTTATATATTTTGGCTCTTATCCCCTTTTCTGGTAGATGGTTTACAAATATCTTCTCCCATTCTGTTGGCTGTCTTTCATTCATGCAAATGCTTCTTTGTGCAGAAGCTTTCTGGTTTGACGCAGTCTCATTTGTATATATTATCTTTTGCTGCTCTTGTTGAGGATGAATCCAAGAAGACATCACTATGGCTGATCTCAAAGAACTTACTGCTTAATGTCTCTTTCTGTCTAATTTATGGATGTAGAGCTTACACATGTCTTTAATCCATTTTAAATTAATTTCACCATATGGTATAATGTAGTGGTCATTTCATTTGTTTGCATGGGACTGGGTAGTTTGCCAACACCATTAATTGAAGAAGCTTTCCTTTATTTTCCATATGCTCTTTTTTTGTTGTTATAGTTAGTTATATCTTTTTAAATTGAAGCAGCATTCCATGATTACATTCTCTAAGTTCAGGTGTTCATCATCCAGAATAAACACATATATATATATGTTTATGTATATGTATATATGTGTGTGTGTTAGCCTTGCCTCTAAATACCCACATCCATTCTTCATCACACCATTAGCTCCCTCATTTACCTTTCTTACAAAGACATTTTTAAACTTAAAACTTCATTCACAATAATATGGAGGAAGACAAGTCAATTATGGTAAAATGTGATCTTTATAAAATTTGTATGACATGAAACTGGGTGTCTCATTTTCACCTAAAAAAGATGCCAACTTTACATATATGGATTTATCAGCACCGTCTTATTCTGTCATATTCTATACACATCATCTATATCAATTTCTCTACCCTTTCAGATACTCATCTAACTATAACTAGGATATGCAGAATAAAAGAAGTAATGCACTAAAAGACTAGCTGTCATTGATTGTTGTTGGGAGATATATAATTGTTTTACTTTCCACAAATATGTCTGTATTTTCAAAAATGTATTATTTTGTGCTATTAAAAAATAGACTAATTGTTGCCAGTGATAAACAAGCTGTTTTCCCCTCAGAAAATAGTCATAAATCTTCTTTACTTGAAACTAAAAGAATGTAAGGAAAAAAAGGCATAGGCTGTCATTGGTATACAAACAATAAATCATCGACACTTGTACAAATATTAAAAATAAGTGTCACTGAAATAGATGAACAGATTCTACCAAAACATGACTTCATATGAACTCCCATGAAGACCCACACTCAAATGGACTGAGAACATTTTTTCATTTAAAATGTCAACTCTGAAATTACTCACAGTTTTATTCCAGCCCACACATGACATGAAATGAAGCCAGTTAGTTCCAAGAGAGTTTTGCCAATATTCTAAAATGTCCCAAAGCGATATTTTCTTGTGGTACATTATCAAAATTTCCCTTCTCTACTCACATTCTGATACAGGTAGAAATATTAATGTTACACAAATGCAAAGATAATTTCTTACCCATTCTCTCAGGCCACCTCTATGTCCTTCAGGATGTGAGTTGAATCAGGGCGCAAACACCACAGGTAAGCATGGGGGCAGGAGTAGAAATAGGAGAAACGAGTCAGTCCTCTCCCTCCTTGGAATACGTGAGGCATTCTCCCCATCTCCCCTTCTCCCCATCTTCTGGGTAAAAACTGTTTGCATTATCTACTTCTTTCTACCCCAGCTATGGCTAATCATTGTTTTTCCCCATCAATAGTAACTTTTTACAAATCTGCACGTAACCTCCAAAGCTTCACAATTTCGCTGAAGTCAGGGCTAAAATTTAACCCTTGTTTTCTTCTTTTAATCTTATAGTGCCTATTAAAACAACCCTAGAGAAAGATTATTTAAATGCTAGAGATAAAGAATATGAAATTAAGTGAATTTTTCATTTCCCTACAGAACATTTAACTACATTCATCTATTAAATTCATGTTCAAAACATGACGATGTGTGTAAAATGGAAGAATAAGTGAACATACACCTGTATCACCAGGGTGTTCCCTCCTTCTTTGGAACTTAAGCTTTGTTCCAGTTCTCAATTTTATGGCATCAGGTTTGGAGGTAACAAGCCCCCCTCCCCGATTTCTGGTAATTGTCAGGATTTCTTCAGCTCCAGTTCCTTAACCCAAACTTGCTAATCCCTCATGAGCCAGTGTTGATCAAATTCAGAAGTGCTTTGTGTTACCCCCCAAAAAGTCATCCATCTAAAAGCAAATAGTTAAGCTTGCAAACTTGGCAGAGGAGTTCACCATATAGGAGGTACTTTATACACTCCTGCTCATGTGGATTCTCCATAAAACCTTCCAGTTCCACACAAAGCAGCTTGAACTATGAGAAGCATAGCTCAACACCTGGCTACTCATCTCTGGTGAGCAAAAACTCTTATTTGGAATATCTGCCAATTTTTAAAAAACAAATATTTATTTATGCATCCAAGACCTGGGGTACAGGCCAGAGTTGTGGAGGTGAGAGGACTCACCAGAGACAGAATAGAACAGATAGATCTACCAAAATACACTGCTGAGGGGAGCAGCGGGCAAAGCAGTTAACTTTTTTTTTTTATGCACACAAGAACTGGGGTACAGGCCAGAGTTGTGGGAGGTGAGAGGATTCACCAGAGACATAGTGGGGAGTAGAAGAGGCAAATCAACTGAAACACACTGCTGAGGGGAGCAGTGGGGAGGCAGGAGAGGTCTGCTGCACCTGTGGGTCCCTTCCCTGGGCAGGGATTGAACCCCGGGCTGCCATGCCACGGATGCCCTATAGTTCAGCGCGCACCCCGCTGAGCCACCAGAGAGGCCCCTAGCTGCCAATTTTTGTGGCATAAAATCCCACTGCGGCCAGTTTCAAGCATCCAGTGTGACGTCACGAACTCAGGTATGGAGCTGAGAAAACTTGGATAAGGGTTCTTGCAAGCCGCTGGGGGCTGCTTCAGCTCAAGGCCAAAGGTTTTCTCACAGGGCTTCTCCAGCCCTGGGCCAAGTCTCCTTGACATCGCTCGCAATTGCCCTGACTCACCTTTACCAGCCACATCCCTTGCCAATTTGGGTTTTTTTTTTTTTTCCTACTGGATACAAAGTCTCTCAGTTTTTTCATACTCTGTGGCAGTTACAAACCATATTCACAAGTTCTTGATCCACTTCTGTGGGTAGATAGGGCTTCTAGTCTATGCCCTTGAAATATCCTTGCCCTTGAAATAGGACCAGGATTACTATCTCACTCACTCATGGCCCCTGAGAAATGACTAACTGTCAATACAAGGGAAAAAATAGGTCACGCTTTTCTGTCTTGGCTCCCCTTTGGTCCCTCATTCCAGGTGTGCTACCTACAGCAAGGAGCTCCACTCACTGAAATGGTCAAACTGCAAGGGGCAGCTTCACCTGCCAGCCATGTGCCACGTGGCCCGCCATCCTGGTAGTCCTTTCTGATGAGATTTCATAGCATCCCATCCCTTCCCTTCCCCAGTTCTGCTCAAGCCCTTCCCGGCTTCCTAGACCACAAAGCCATAAGTAAAATATGTTTAACTTAAGCTACTTAGTCTTAACCTTCTTTCTAATGTATCCAAACTCATGACGATGGAAGTCATCAAGGGTATTTCTTTCCATAAATAATCGTAATGCATTATTGATGAAAATACAGAGTACTATAGATATGGGTAATATAATACTCCTTCCTGAGAAGAAACACAATAAAGGTCAACTTTAAAGTGAGGCACCAGAAAAGTTGGTGTCACAGAAGAAAAAGGTCGGATTCTGAAACTGATGCATTTTCACAGAGCAGACATAACAAACACTTGGCAAATCTAAATATGTATAGTACAGATTTGTGGTAAAGAAAGTCCTTTTTCATATCCTAGCAATCCCCAGGAGTGAGGGAGAGGATGTACATGGTGGAAAATCTCCAGACGTGGGGGTGGGACAACGACGCTCTGCCCTGATTGCGTGCGATTCCTCCTCCACCAGGTAATGGGAGACGTCTCTGCCAGGTTGACATTCACTGTTCTTCACAGGTTATCTGGTACCAAGCTTCCTCAGCGTCACTTCCTAATTTCTCTCTAAAGTCTTTCAAAAGGTTAGGATTGACGTGTTTTCGCCGTGATTCAAAAGCAGAGAGGGTCCACGCAAATCTGTAAAACCCCCAGCTGAACGGGGACAGCAGCAGTTCTTGCGCCGGCTGTGGCGAACAGAGTTACACAAAATGCTCTACACAGTGGCGAGGCTCCGATCTGACTCCCGCGATCGTTTATCAAAAGTGGCATAAATTTCAGCTGGCCTCAGGCCAGGTCCTACTGCTCCCGCTTTAGCCCGAGACCATCAAGCAGTGTGCAGGCTGCGCGCGCAGTCCGCGGGTAAGGCTGACTGCAGGACGCTCAGCTAAGTGGCAGAAGCACCATTACCATAAAATGACAATGCCAAATTAATTCTAATTATCCTGATCATTGAACATTTAAATGAAAATGAAGGCATTCAAGGTAATTAATTACTAGGAAGGCCATTTCTGGGGATGAATTATGAAAGATTTTAAACAAAGACATTGTAAAACAATGGGTTGCAACTGCCCGAATCTTGCCAGTTTGCGTCTTTGTGCTGCTCTCTTTGAATTTACACACCAGAAAATTGGGAATTATTTGGTTGTTAGAAGAACGCGGAGAAGGCCCTGTGGAGAAGTGCATCTTCATTTGAGTTTCCTAGAATAAACAAGTCACAGTTAATTATTTCCAAACTTGTAACTTTATTAATTTTCAGTGACAAATACAAATAGGAAGAAATGTATGAAAAATGCGTGTAATGTAGAAAACGTATTCCTCAATAATCCTGATTTTGTGAATTTCCTTTCAGTGAAAGATAAAGAGGCAATTGTTCGGGTATTACTATTATTGAAGAGATAAGGGGGTGCTCCCTGGTGGCACAATGTGTTCAGTCTAAACACCATGAAGCATCTACAGCCACTGTAGTGTGAGTTCGATCCTGGGCCAGGGAGCAGACCTCTCCTGTCTCCCCGCTTCCCCCTCAGCAGTGTATTTCAGCAGATCTGCCTGTTCTGTGTCCCCGCCCTGTCTCTGGTGACTCCTCTCACCCCCTGAACTTCTGGACTGTACCCCAGTTCTTGTATGAATAAATGTTAAAAAAAAGAGCTAAGGAGTGATGACAGATAATCTTATTAGATGACTAAAATTTGTAAATGAAGTAGGATAACATATTTATCTTATGAAAAGAAATCCAAAACTGATGACATATTTTTCTCTTCTTGGTTTAAAAGAATAGAAATCATTGTCATACTTATATTCCCCCGTTTGTCCCACAGAAGAATTCAAGAAGTGTATGTTCACCTACTAGAAATGGGAATAAAATTCAACTGGTGAAAGTTGTATTACTAAATAGTTGGGCAGTGTGCAAAAAAGATGTCCATTAGAAAACTTGATTTATTTCAATTCAAATCTATTTCCTGCCTGCAACCCAATTATCCTTCACAAAACAGAGGTCAGTGTAGAAACATATTCATGAAAATTAATAAAAACACAAAACTAAAAAAACCAAATTTACTTTATTGCGATATGCCAGCAATGGCACTGGCAAAGTCAGACTAAACAGAATTAACTATTGCGAATGCTAACCGATAAGGTGTTAATTTTCATTACTCCCATGGTGCATGCTTAGGGACCCTTTGCCTTAAGTGTAATCAATAATACAGCACTGTTCTTTAAACCCAAGGAGAGAGTTGTCATACGTTCCCTAAGTTCTACATCAATTATTTTTAGTTTAAAACTATCTGGCAAATGCATTTGTACATGTAGATTTTACGGTTTTGATACTATTCCCTGCTATGATTCTTGCCTTAGTTCTTTTTTTCTTGTGACACTGAGCCCAATTTAATTCAATTATTTGATGCTAAGGAGTCACTCAGGGAACTTAAAGTCCTGTCCACGATTCACTCAATTTGCTCTGTTCTTCCTGAGCCATGACATTCTGCTCTGACTGGATATTAGCAACCCTCACCATTAATTGAAACAAATGAAAATGACATTTATGTAGCTCAAAACTCTAAGGTATCAGCAACCCCAAAACTTGAAAGAAGGGGCCATTTTCACAGCTCTGTTGCAAGACATTGAAACTTGTAAATTTATCAGTCTTGTGTCACACAGAAATGCTTCACAATCGCCTGCTTAAATGGAATGCCAATTCACTGCCCTAAAACCCTTTATTTTGTTACTCTTGCATAAATTCTCCTAAGCCTTTGTTTTGTCATCCCATCAGCCAACAAGCCATCTGTAGACGGGCAGCATCGACCTTTCAGCCAGAAGTGCTTGTATCAGAAGAGGTAAGTTTTCAAGGATAGGACACACAGCATATCTCAGACGCACAAGCAGATTAAGGCAAGAGGCCCAGGAGATCCTGATCTGCAAGAGCAGAGCACCCAGGTGAGGGTGACGTGGGGCTTTTCACCCTCTAGTGAGAGTGTGGCTGAGACAGACCCACACATGGTGGTTAGTCAACTCCACCTTCAGGCAGGGTCAGCAGGGAAGTCTGGTGCGGTTGGTGCTGGGGACAAAAACATGAGCTTATGTGGGTGCATGGGGCAATGCTGAGCCTTGTCACTGCCTCAGAATCTCATCCTATCTCTGCAGGTGATGTTTAATCCTGTGATTTTATTTTTCACATTGTCTGTCCTCTTCCACTGACTCGAGCCACCACTGGGAAGGGAACTTGCTGCCAGGTTGCCTTAAGGGGCCCAGGTCTAAAGAATGTGGAAAGGATCATATATCACTCTGGACTCTATGCTACAGCTGGAAGACATGCCTGACCACGGGAAGAAGTAGAGCAGTGTCTGCACGAAGGTTTAGGTACAGACAATATGTTATGCAAAGAAGATGCAGTATTGGAGACTCCTCTCTGTTATAGGGTTGCAAAGACTGAATCTAGCTAAACTGAGAAAGGGAAAGGAAGGGAGGGGAAGGAAGAAGGAACAAAGGTGGGAGAGAGGGAGGGAGGGAGGGAGGGAGGGAGGGAGGGAGGGAGGGAGGCAGCAACAATGCAGAAAAGACCATTGGAAGTGGACATTGGTTGACTTAACTAGACTCCCTAGAGTAACATGCCCACCTTGAATAAAGAAATTGCTAGAAATTGGATTATTAAGGATGAGGCTCTGCAGGTTTCTGCCCCACCAGGAATAATCATTTTAAGTGTTCAGAATTAGCTATAGGAAGAACATCCAAACCCTAGGAGAAGGTTCAAAGAAATACAACTAAGTGGTGGAAATTAGATCTGAACCTGTGTTTTCAACCAGTAATTGCCGCTCCTTCTCTGTGAGCACAGGCATAACCTCCGCAGCCAGGCAGACTGCTCTCCAGATTAATTTTTCTCTCTCTGAACCTGTACATATTCCTTAATTTTTTCTTTTCATTTCCCCAGCTCCAAAAAGGAATAATAATTATAATTACCTTGCAAGGTTGCTATAGAAATAAATTAAAAAATCTCACCACATTATTTAAGACAGGATCCAGTTTATAATAAATGCTCAAAAAATAAGTGCTTAAATTTTATGAAGCTACGGCGGTGACCAGTTTAGACCCACCTGAGCTAGAAGTGGCAAGATATGTGAATTATTGTTAATATATATTGTGAATTATTGCCAATAATGCATCTAAATCTTTGGCTGGCTTTTTTGTAGCAACAGAAAACTAGATGCTGTCTGGGGCAACAGCCACCTTCTGTGTCGGTGAGGCTGACCACACCCTAACCTGGGAGAGGGAGATGCCCTTGAAACAGTAGGACCCCAGGGAACCTGTTCTCGCCTGGTGAAGACTTGATCTAGTTTGAGACTCAGCGCTCCCTGTCTCTCTGGATGCCGTGACTGGTTTTGAGGTGGGCCTTCTCCCACACTAGTCCAACAGGTGCCTCTATGGCCCCATTCCAGTGGAGAGCGCCTCTCCCTTTCAGTCAAGGAATGGGGTCTAAAAAGGTAAAGCCCACTCCTCCTATAAGTGAGGCCATCCAGTATTTTTCTTTTTCCTTCTGACTTATTTCATTGAGCATCATCTCTGGGGGGTCAAGGGGGAAAAAATCATCATCAACAACAACAAAACAAAACAAAAAGAAACAGACAGCTACAAATCAGAGTCATCTGCAGGGAAGAGGGAGGGGCTGGGATCAAGGCCGCACAAGGGGTTGTGGTGATGGTGCATGGAGTTGGTGGTGGGATTCTATGGGGACCACATCCAGAAAAGCAAGCATTGTAAGAAAAAATAAATATATTTTTTAAAAATTTTAAAAAGAAATAAAAATAAAGCTCATGAGATAAAGCTTCATGAGTAAAGTGAAAAACAAGATAAACTGTATCCCGATTATGCTCTTGGAGTCTGGAGCCAGCTGCATGTAAAGACTTAGCCCTGAACGTTTGTGGTACCGGCCAATAAAGTATCGTATTTTGCTTAAGTGAGGTTGAGTTGGGAGTTTTTCTCACTTACAACAAAAAGCGTCGAGCTGACTCCTGGCCATCGGCAGTCTGTAATTACTATTGAGCAGGATTCCTCAGCTCTCTTGGCCTCATCTAATTGATCAGGTGGACACGGTTCCCAAGTGGGCTGAGACTCATCCATGGTGACCACTGATTGAATGTCCTGATGCCATGCCCTTGCTGTTAAGTGGATTAAAGCGGTGGGAAATCTTGCAAGGGTTTTGATGAGATTTTAAATGAAGCAACTATTATAATGATTGTTTTAAAGAATTTGGGGGGCCCTCCCTGGTGGCGCAGTGGGTTAAGCAACGCACTATGAGGCAAACCACAGCCACTGCAGCACAAGTTGAATCCCTGCTGCTGGCCAGAGAGGGACCCACAGGGCACAGCAGACCTCTCCTGCCTCACCCGCTGCTGCCCTCAGCAGTGTGTTTCAGTGGATCTGCCTGTTCTGTTTCCTGCTCTGCCTGGTGAATACTCTCATCGCCCTGGACTCTGGCCTGTACCCACGCTCTTGTATGCATAAATACACCTTAGAAACTGAATTGTATAGATACATGTCTATACACATATGCACACCTACAAACATGCACACATGCGTCTCCCCATTGCCTGAAAATGTGCCTAAAAGCGAGAAAGCAGTGGCAAGATACAAGATACATTAACTACTTTAGTTAGTAAATAAATGCTTCTTGCCAGCAAAGCACCTTCAGGTTTAGAGATAGGTACTATGGAAATGCAAAAGTGACCTGGATGAAAATAGCTCAGAGCTCTCTCAAAGAGCAAAGCTATTAACCCTAGGGTGCTGGGCAAATTCTAGCTCAGGCAGGCTCCTCATGCAGATGTAAATCAGTGCATTTCATTTGGGAGCAGCACGACTCAGAGAGCACATCCTCCCCTGGGTACTCCCGAGCCTTACTGCTCCGTGACATTTAATGCACCCCAAACACAGCAGCGGCACAGCCGCCCTGGACTCCTCTGAGCACACCTGGAGCACGCAGCCGACCCCGGGGGCGCGAGTCTGAGCTGTAGGGACAGGTGGCCTGAGACCCTGAGCCACAGCCCCCTCTCTCTGGCTTCAGAGCTGAGGGTTAGATTGACTCTGTCCTTAATGTCCCTGTAGCAATGAAAGGTAGAAAGTGCTAGATCTCATAAAAGCCATCCTGGGATGGGAAGAAGATTAAATAACCAGTTTACAGTTCAATATTTATAACTAATTGCACTCCATTTCTTCTACATGTATATTTTAAAGATGAGCTGCAGAACTCTGAATTTCAAAAGAGAGACTAATGGGAGATGTGAAAGTCAGAGAAAAGGGAAAACTAGTGAATGATCCAGCACATTGATAGAAAGCCAGAGAACCTAGGGCATGGCCAAAAAATGAATAAGCCACCGGGCAGGGATTATACCCAGGGCAAAAACCTCTGAATGTCGTAAAATTATTTTGGATGACTTTGGAGAGGTTGTAGGCAAAGAATAAGGTACACTCCAGATCCAAAGAGCTCTTTAGGAATTGAATGACTAGGCAGACTTTCAGGTAGTTTAAAAATGAAGGTAAAAGAGAAATAACATCAAAAAGTGAAGGCAAGCAATAATCAGCCCCTAATGGCAATAAAATGCGTCCTGACATATACTGGATACATTCCCCAAATGTGGAGCCTGTGTGGTCTGAAGCATCACTTACTCTCAACCGCTAACGCAGAGACTCATCAAGTGTTCCTGGGAACTCTAGACCTTCCTGGGAGTTTCCAAAGTAATAGCCACACTTCCCTCATCATCTTCGGCTCAGTGGCTATTGATAATGTTCATAACAGACCATTTACGGGCCTCTACATAATGGTGGAACCATTTAGTTAGCTTGAAACTGTTTCTCAACATTGCGGAGCTGTCTATTTTGAGTGATCAGTTCCGATAAAACCTTTTATTAGGTTCTCAACTATGCGGAAATTTGCTGGCTAAACAAACATTTGGGGGCAGCCAATTATTTAACGATAAACAGAGTGACTGTGAAGTGAAAATGGGAAAACACGTTCTTGATAGCAATTTGGAATATAGACTCAGGAAGTGTATGGTGTCCGTGATAAAGTACAAAAAGTGTACAATAATAGCAGGCGCTGACGAAAAGCAGAAGAATGTTACCATTATTTTTCTAAGGAAAAGAGCTCAGATTTCCAAAATGAAAGAGAATCTGCTACTTTGTGTCTATTTTTAAAATATAACCTAAATTTTTCTTAAAACAAGACTTAATTTCTTCTTTCAAATGTATTTCAACTGAGAGTTCTGCCATGTTGAAAGGTGTCTTTTAAACCGTTCTATTGTGTTTTTAAGCTAGGAATGGCAAAACAATTCTTAAAAATCAGGGTAGGGTTTGTACATTTTATGAAAAATTTAGAGTGAGGAAATAAAAGGGGGGCCCTACGTAAGATGTAGATGCAATTTTCATAACCCCAGACACAGCCAGTCAGTATCACAAATCAAAGCTGTCATTCCTGCTACTCATCTTACACACCCGTATCTTTCATCTCAAGGAGAGCCAGCAGGACAAAGTCGTTCAGGAGCTGGTGAGGTTAGCTGACTGGGATGCCACAGAAGCCCAGCTGGAGAGGCACATCAATTGCAAGACCTAACTAACATTTGGCCACCCAAACAGCAACCCACCTGCAAAACAGACCCTTTAAAAAGGAGAGAGAAAAGGATTTTTGTTTTGTTTTGGTTCACTACAAATAATGGCTGGAATGCAATGTATTATCTCACCATTAACCAAAAAGAACCAACTTAATAGACCATGACATTCTCCAGGTAAATAATGAAGGGTCTTGTGCATTGTACTTTTATCCAGCCTGAGGGTGCTCAGAGATGATAGGGGGCCCCGTTTTCACCTTTATTTAAATTCCTCTGTGCATGATATCCAAATTCAAAGGCCTGGGGTTTAAAATTAACCACTGGCCCTGTAATCTTTGGGGGCAATCTTAACAGACCCACTTTCACACAGTCAAGAAGAGACTCAAAGAAAGCCAGACTAAAATTCATTTTTCTTCCTGCTGTATGGTTGATGATTTAAACTCATGAAGAAATCATTTTTTTCTTGAAGAACAAATAGAAGCCTTGTGCGCACTCTTGCTTCCCATTTGACTAGGAGTCTCACACGGTGGCCCTAAATGAAATCTGTCATGCATCCGTGCACAGATGGATGTCTAGTTTCAGCTGTGGGAAAGTATTCACGGTGGTAGCACAGGCGGGCTGGTACTTAGAAGGACCAAAGGTTCCGACCCGAGGGAGACATCAGACATTGCCCTGGCTCTCCAGTGGAGAGAGGAAGGGAGGGGTGAGGAACCAAGCGTAGACCCCACCCCCCAACCCCGGCCTCTTTCTCTGTCCACCAGGCCTGAATTCATTAAAACTCCCCACACAAACCTTGGAAACACCTTTGATTGTGGCCCACGGGGAAGCGACTTGTGGGAGGGAAGGTGGGAGCTCGCTGAGAGCAGCTTGGGGTCATCCGCTAAGGCTTGGCCCTGGTGCTACACACCGGAGCCCTCATCCACCCCCAAAATGAGGCGTCCAGGACACGGACGTCCCAGTAACCAGCTCCCAGGACACGGGGCTGCCGCAGAGCTCCGAACAGACCTTGCATCTCTGCAACTTCCCCACTGGCTTTATCGCCAACGTAGCAGATGGAAACGGGAACAAACAAAGACAGTGATTGTTTTTCTGGGTTCTGGAGCGACTTAGTCAACCTCACTCATCTTTATTTAACAAAGAAGTTATTTAAAAAATTATTAATCAAAAAAAAAAAAAAAAGAGCCATAAGCATTGAGTTAGTTACCAAATACGTGGTGAATAAATACTTCCATCTTACTTTTGGAAAAAATAATCCAGTTTTTGTAGCAGTTTCAAGGCCTTAACTTCAAGATCAGATAAGAAATAGTATGAAGAAAGTGAATTAAGACCACATAATTTCCCAGGCAGTGACCCATATAAGCAGGAGTTAGTGTTCTGAACAAGAAATAAAAATCAGTGTCACTCAGTGGAGAAAAATGCCCGGAGATCAAAAATTCTGATAGTTATTTTGTAGCACGTAAGTACATAAAGTCATTAGCATTTATAAAGGCTTATACATTCTCTGATTATATCACTTTTATTTCTTGACCTTACTCTTCATTTGCCATAGTAAGAAGTTCTATTATGACCTTTCCCTGTCTTATAGTCTTAAAATTAGCTCATCAACATTCTTTTAAGCACTATACTTTGGTTTTCTATTCTCTGAAGAAAGTGTATAATTAGTGATGCAAATTGTGAGCTTGAAACCTAAGAGATATATTGTCTTTTTCAAGTATTTGTCCTTTGAAATGTTCAAAATAACATATTGACAAAGGTGTATGCTTTGGAGCGGCTTTAACAAAACATCTGTGAAATGACTGTTGCTATGGCAACTGGTTTATTAAACATTAAAATTAATAACTCTGAAAACCATTTAGGCTGGCATGACAGAAAGAACTTTGTAAGTATAATTGAGGTATAATAGGAAAATAACAAGCTCAGAGCAGAGATCTCCTTTATGTTGCCTCCTGGGGCCAGAAAGACCTAGGGGAAAGAAATGGCATGGTTGGCATGGAGTTGGGGGTGAGCATGGAGAAAATGAATTGTTGTGGACCTTTGGGGCATTTGTACAACATTGGAGTGGGTATATTTTGTTCCCAGGCCATTTTAAGACACAGGGTCCAGGTTTCTAGCAATCCAGGGCCACTCCGAACTGCTGTGGACCCTGAGAACTTCCTCACTGGACGCGGCCATCCTAAAGGATAGCTTAAAACTTTTCTGTTTCAGGCAAAATGTGGATGTCAGTTTATTCTGATGTGAGACTAAAATTAAAACTTTTCCTTTGATGCTGAAATTTTATCTTTTCCTTTTGACTTTAAAATGAGTCAAAATATTTTCATTGGCCCCAAAAGTATCATGCGTCGCAGGCATTACGTCCCAGGTGCTGGTGGCTAAGTCAGCCTCTCCTCCACTTACTTGCAAGCTTTCCAGAAACTTCACTGTGTGTGTGGCCTCACGAACCACCCAGAACCAGAGGCTCAAATTGGGCTGCTCCCCTCGGCTTACCATCTGGCCCACGCCAAAGCTCAGGGCTGCCAGACACCCCCTAGAAGTCTTCAAGGTGCATTGAGCCTGGCGTGTCTGCAAAGCCCTCTCTCCAATTAGGGTCCTCACCATGAGCAGACCAGAGCAGTAGACCAGAGCAGCAGACAAGAGCAACAGACCAGGGCAGCAGACCAGAGCAGCAGACAAGAGCAACAGACCAGAGCAGTAGACCAGAGCAGCAGACCAGAGAAGTAGACATGAGCAGGAGACCAGAGCAGTAGACAAGAGCAGGAGACCAGAGCAGTAGACAAGAGCAGGAGACCAGAGCAGGAGACCAGAGCAGCAGACAAGAGCAGTAGACAAGAGCAACAGACCAGAGCAGGAGACCAGAGCAGTAGACCAGAGCAGTAGACCAGTGCAGGAGACCAGAGCAGCAAACAAGAGCAGCAGACCAGAGCAGGAGACCAGAGCAGGAGAGCAGAGCAGCAGACCAGAGCAGCAGACCAGAGCAGGAGACCAGAGCAGGAGACCAGAGCAGGAGACCAGAGCAACAGACCAGAGCAGTAGACATGAGCAGCAGACCAGAGCAGTAGACAAGAGCAGCAGACCAGAGCAGGAGACCAGAACAGGAGACCAGAGCAGGAGACCACAGCAGGAGACCAGAGCAGTAGACAAGAGCAGGAGACCAGAGCAGGAGAGCAGAGCAGCAAACCAGGGTCCCTCCAGTTTACCATACCGGACATTACAGCAACCACAGGTGCCGTGGGAGCTGGGAGCAGGGCGGGATTTGTTCCTTTCCATTTGTATCTCTGTACCTATATTTTCCGAATGATCCTCATTAGCATGACCAGATAATAACAAAACAGTTTATTAAGACCAACACATCTGAGACAGCTAAGCCACAGATATTAACTAGTCAACTAGCAGACGTGTGTTTCAGGTCTAGCAAGTTCCTGCTTCTACAAGACATCAGCTCGAGAGGAAGCAGGTTGAAAGTTGATAGTGCTCTTCCATCATTCTGTGTCCATTAAATGGAAGTTACCCGTCTTCTCACATGCAGCAAACATTGTATTAAAGTAAAGAAAGTCATTTTGTGTCTATATTGGAATGTCGCTGGGATGAAGGAACTTGTACGCCTTCCCCCAAAACTCCTAGCTGGAAGCCCTACCTGCAATGTGATTGGTTTCAGACATGAAGGTCAATGGAGTTTCGGTTGATCAAAGGGATGGTCTTTCCTGTTCGCTGGGCCCATGTAAGGAGGGGAGAAACATTCTCCCTCCCCCTCACGCCCAGAGGAAAAGCCCTGTAAGGACACAGCCAGAGCACAAAGTCTGAAATCCCAGGAGAGGACTCCCCAGGAGCCGCCCACCAAGAGCCTGGGGACAGCCTCCCCTCCGGAGCAGGGGCCCCGGGGCTGACACCGTCACATCTCTCCTCCGGGCTGCACTCATCACCAGGTGAACCCCAGAGTCACTTTGGGGTGCTCCACCCCAAACTTAGAGTCACAAACTTCAAGTGTGTTCATGAAAATGAAGACCCTAGTCTCTCAGTTTGTCCTAAGACGCCCCGCTCCACAGCCCAGCCGGGCAGCATGTGCTGTCCACATCTCTTTGCAGGTCCAGCCTGTGTCCTGTCTAGAAGACTAGTGCTGACTGAGCTGAGGAAGGGGGTGACAGCGTCTTCCTGCAAAGGATCTACTCTGTGAGGTGGGGGTACAGGCTCCTTGCCCGTGCTCTGCATCTAGAAGGAGTAACAGCAGGTGCCCCGGGACCTTCTGTGGTCAAAGACGATGCCCTACACATGGCCGCTTTATCGGGAAAGCCTGCACACACCTCGTGCGTTCCTGGAGAACGTGGTGGATTCATCAGTGTCAGGTTTCCGAATGTTAGCGAAATCTGGTGAGATCCCATGCTAAAGGCTCATTACTCTTCAGTGGTTTCTAACAAAAAGAACATTTCTTCTGAGTGTCAAAACAAAACAGCATTTTCCATATGTGTCAAAATAAAAGAAATGGAGTGGGGGGTGCAAATTCAGGCTATCATGTTGGATATTTTCAAACATAAACTCATTTATGAAGCTAATCACTGCAAATCACTGAAGCTATAACAGACCTCAGTTTCCATAACAATCTTCTTGCTCGCTGCCTCAGAAGACCAGCCGCGGTAAGGAGCCTTTGGAGGAGGTGTGGGCATCTGTGCAGAAACCCCAGTTTCAGCTCCCCCGACACGCACTGTTTATTTTTAATAAAATGCCGGGTCTGGCAGCAGACAAGGTTAACTGGGTGGCTTCCTATTTCCAGGACAATCGGCACCGGGGCGATGATGAGACCCCGCCTTTCATCTTCAGCACCAGTGTCACAAGTCAGCAAAGAGCTTCCGCCCAGCCCGCTAGGTGCTCGCAGATCAAAAGCATTCTCGAAAACAAATATCAGATACTCACCCGAAGCATGTGATTTGCTACTTCGGGACACTTGCAATCACTCGAATTTCACGCTTCTGCTTTAAAATTCTGTTGCTCATTTCCCCTAAAAAAAAGATGCTGAATCCTGTAGCTCCTGCTCCTGCATGCGGCTGGGCCTTCCCCTCGCTGTTGGGAGGAACTTTCAAAGTCCTCAGCCTAACGAAGAACATGTGGTTAATTATCATTACTTCTAATTTAGAGCTGAGCGGCTCCGTCTTGAAGACAACCAAAAACCAATTCGCAAATGAAAAAGGTGAAGGCTTAATGTGGCTGCTCTTACAGACAACCAACCGTCAGCGTGTCTTGATTAAATACACTGGCTCTACTATTTTCTCTAATTCATTCACTTTAATCCCCAGAGAAGACTCAAACCCACAGGAAGGTGGCGGAGCAGGTCAGCTCCCAGAAGCACCTGCGCAGCTGTCCCCGGAAAGGCTTCAAGGCGCTTCCCGATGGCGCCGCGCCTGGCCAGCCCGCCGGGTCCCTGGCCAGAAGGCTGCTCCCTGTGGGCCCCCGCTGGACAGTGCGAGGCTGCCCTGCTGCCGTCACTGCCCGTTGACATCAGACCCAGACGTGTGACCAGCCACACTGAAGCGCAGCTGAGGTCACATCCCAGTGTCGCTGCAGCAGTGGGCGGAGGGATCTGGAAAGGACTCTGTTCCTTTTGAGTCAGAGCTGAGTGCCAGAGGCGGAGGTCTGCTGGCTGGAAGAAGAGCTTGGCCTCCAGGAAAGAGAAAGAAGGAGGACTGGAGGGAGGAGGGAAGAAGGGAGGGAGGGAGGGAA
>JAGFMF010011662.1:7248389-7381741 GCA_019455555.1 Galemys pyrenaicus
AAGGGAGGGAGGAAGGGAGGGAGGGAGAGAGGGAAGGAAGGGAGGGAGGGAGGATGGAAGGGAGGGAGGGAGGGAAGGAAGGGAGGGAGGGAGGATGGAAGGGAGGGAGGAAGGGAGGGAGGAAGGGAGGGAGGGAGGGAGGGGCAAGGGAGGGAGGGAGGGACAAGGGAGGGAGGGACAGAGAGAGGGAGGGAGGAAGGGACACAGTGGGACCCCAAAACCTGCAGGCCTCTCGAGGCCCGCTGGGTGAACATGGAGTCACAGGCACGTTCTTGGGTTTGAGACATAACAGAAGTTTCTTAGCAGGCAGAATGTACCGACCTTGGGCTGGGCTTCTATTCAGAGTAATGAACAATTAAAAATGGGGCCAGAAACAAAATTAATTTCAATAGGAGCAAATTAATGAGGGGCTATAAATAAAATTCGGAGAAATTATTTCATCAAGCTGTTCAGACCCACAGCAGCCCAGGGGGGCTGGCAGTGGCCATATAACTTTTCATTTAAGATATTGTGCAGAGATCAGGAAAGCAGCCCCAGTTTGCCCAGATAATGCGGGTGCAGTGGGTTTTTTTGTTTTGTATTTTTTTGTTTAAGATTTATTTATGCATACAAGAACCCCTGGTACATGCCAGGGGTTGGGAGGGCTGAGGAGGGGGGTACGGTGTTCGAGGAATCCCCAGAGACAGAGCGGGGAGCAGAACAGGCAGGTCCACTGAAGCACACTGCTGAGGGGGCAGCGGAAGGCAGGAGAGGTCTGCTGCGCCCTGTGGGTCCCTCCCTGGCTGGGCATCGAACTCTCCCACAGTGACCATGGCTGCCCCACGGTGCGGTGCTTAACCGCTGGTGTGGCCTGGGAGGCCCGGCGCAGGCTCCTTGCGAGCCCTTCCTCTTCAAGCGAGTCTGGCTTGCGTGTGTGGCTTAGCCAGGGCCAACCGGGATTGTGACCTCCCTGCACGGCTCGATGTCGTCGTAGTAGTTACCAGCTGCTCTGGGAAACCATCTCAGGCACCCCGCACTGAGATGCGAGACCAACGCGGTCACGGGGGAGCCTCACGCGTAGCCGCCCTCCCACGGAGGAGGGCGCAGGAGGCCGGCTTGCTGCTCCTGGTCTGGACTCCTGCCCTCTGTGGCCTGGGCTACTGGAGCAAAGAGGACCCCGGCAGTTTCTTAAAACTGACGATGCTGGGGGTTAACCTGTTAATGAAATTTACTTTAATTTAAATAAGTCACAGTTGCTAAAAATATCAAAGAGGCGTTCTGGGGTTTCCAGGTTGGGAGAGTCTGGCCAAGCTGTTTGCTTTGGCACTTTTTAAATAATTTTATACGAAGGCTACACTGGTGTGTAGCACTGCGTGTGACTTCTTACTTCTCCCAGCTGCAGTCTACTCTTTCACTGTCAACAATTGCCTCTCTGAATCAAAATGGAGTCTGTCACTCCCCCAACTACCTTTGGTTGTCCCCAACCTCCCTTCAAAAGGAAAACCTGGATCTCCTGGTCAGCAGTTGAGACTCCATCATGGTTCTCCACAGACCATCCTTGGCTCTCCACAAGGCCTCCCTCCCTCACAGACCCTCAAGTCCAGTCACACCAAATGTCTTCCCTGGCCCAACAATCAAAACATCTCCAGCTATCGTAAATCTCCATGTCTTTTCTGAAGTTGCTCATTTGTTCAAAAAGCATTTCAGAACTTAAATTTGAAGTCCCATCTTGCCTGGAAACTTTTCTAGCTTTATGTAGAGATTTCTCTTGTTCCCATCAACTTCATCCACACACCCCAGAGCTTCTGTTACAGGGTGTTGAATTTATTCCATTAACATAAAAATGCATCATATTGAAAGGGGTTAAGTATATATATATATATATATATATATTGGTGATGTCTTTTATTAAAATTTTATACATTCAATTATATATGGTCCTTATTTCTTTGAAGCAATGTGACATTCTTTAAGGAATAGAATGTCAAAGGTAACTATGTTAGGGGTTGACTCTATTTTTAAAGTGAATGCATCAATATGTTTGCATTATTTTCCAAATTAGATATTGAATTCTCAAATAACTAATGAAAAAGTGATTTCTTCATTAAAACATATACTTCCAGAATAAATTGGAGAATGTTCTCCTTCTAAGCATTCTAGGTAAACTCATGTGATAAAGCAAACCGATTTCAATTTTCTCTGCTCAGAGTGAAAGTTAATAAAAATTATTTTCATGTGAATTTTTCTGAGAATTTCACGCTGAAATGAATTTATATCCTAGTATTTAATATAATTATGCTAAGAAAAATGATTATCATTTTATTTACCTTCTATGAAACAATATAATAGAAAATATGATTGTTGTATTTAAAATGTAGTTCCCAAGTAATGTGCTAACATATAAAATATTCCCAAAGGTTAACAAGGTTTCAAACGTACACAATAATAACAAAAATTAAATTGCAAAAATGCCAAGGACATCATCCTTCCATTATACTGGAAAAGTTCAGCATGGGTCACAGCACAACTTGCTCATTTTTTGTTTTATCTCAATGGACGTTTGAGAGTGGCTGGTGGAATAATGAGACGTAGGCGTGTCAGGGACTCCCATGTGAGACTAACAAAAGACGCTGGCAGATAGCATTGTCCAACCTACCAATCTGAAGCCAAGGAAACCCTGCCTTGTTTATAACGTTTAAAAGAAATGCACACACCGTCCTTGAAAAGGAACCTGTTTCAGAAAATTCTTTCAGTCCCCTGGCCCTGGACTCCAGCCCACCTACAACATGCCACAAAGTCAGCTTGGCTCCCAAACTCCATTAGGAGGAAAAATATTCTTCCTGACATTTATGGGTTTATTTTTTACGCAGAATTATAAAGCATGCCCCATCTGCAGACATCCATTCAGGGCGTGCGAGCCAGAGGCAGGCGGCTCCTCTCCTGCCGCCAACTCCCCGCCTCAGCCTCCTTCCCAATTAGCTGCAGTGCCCGCGAATCGGGGAACTCACAGACACCCCAAGCACATACTGAAAATGCCACTTCGAATTTGCCACTAGCCTGTTACGACCCATCCGTCAAATACTCTGAGGCAGTCAGCCGCGCGGCGCTGCGGTGACATTTAATGGTGTTTCACTCAAACCCCAAGTGCTTCAAAAACACCGCGCACCCCCAACGCGGTAGATAAACATTTTATCTTTCTACTTTTGATGGCAAGTAATTTTCAGCCTTTGATCTAATATAATTGAAGGCGTGTCAAGATGGATTTTGGCAGAACAGACCAGTGAAAAGAAGGTTTAGCACTTTGGGTCCCGGGGATGCACATCCCAGACACCGGCCCTGGCGAGAGTGAGGTTGTACCGCCACTGTGACGGCAGGAGATCAAGGAGGTGCTATTTCAGAGAGAGGACTCGGGTTAGAATGGAATTGCTGCTGTAAAAGATGTTCCACTCACATTGCCATATGGGGTTTTTGGAACCATGCCCATGACTTGAGCTCGATTCTTGGCACGGAGAGTCACCCTGGGATCTGCGAAAGCTTTTGCTGCTTTGAAGTTCTCTGAAGGTAATGTCGTGGCCACACCTTCACAGAAGAAGTCACCGACAACTTCAATAAAGAGGTGGGGATAAAAAGCTCCAATAATTCATCTTGGGCTTTGGTGTCCATTTCTATACACACATCATTTAATACAGTTGGACATTCTAATTGGTGATGGCTGTGCTCCGCTCATTTACATGGGCAGGGAGAGGAAAAGATCTCTTTTTAATTGGGAGATTTATATAAAACAAATACAATATATGTCAAAGTTCAGTAGATTTTAAAAAAATACTATCACAGAACACTTTTGTACAAGTGTATGTTAGTAGTTCTCAGATGAATTCAATATCACACCACACATCAAAACCACTACACTCCAAGCAAAATGCATCACTCATTCACTCGTTCACTCATTCACTCATTTTTTTCATTTTTGTTCATTTGACTAATATTTACTGGGCATATGCCATGACCAGGCACTGTGCTCAGTTTGAGGTATTCCTTTCAAGTTTTATTAAGATAATTATTTTCAATTGGATATTATTATCATCCCATTTTATAAAATCTCAAATGCATGCTTTTTAGAAAAAGTAGAGTATGGGTGTATCAACTAATGTAATGAACTTTAGGGAGATCTAGATTTGAATTTTCACTTTCTTAGTCAATATCCAGATGGTGCAGAAAGGCAATTAAGCTCTGGGGACTTTAATCTGTAATCAACTATAAAATGGGGATGTTTCATAGCAGTACTGCTAAAGATAGGCAGTATCTAACTGTGGGGGTATATCTATTATAGATATATTTTAATTAAAAACCACTATCATTCCAACGTGTAAAAATACTCTGAGACTATTAATACATGAGACACAAGATTTAAATGGTGCAGAAGAATAGAAAATATACACATTCTCCATCCTTTGACTGCTATTCAGAACACATGGCTACCTCCTTCATGCATAATGATTTCCTTGAGAATCCCTCCAGACATAATCAGAAAGTTGTGTGTTTGTACACACACACACACACACACACACACACATAAACTCACCTGTGTATATTTAAAAATACATTCAGTGTATTCACGCAAATAATTGCCACCAGCTCAGTAAAGTGTTCTTTGGAAATTAACTTCAAATGGACATGAGAGCTGCTGTATTATTTTTAAGGGCTATATAATATTTCATCAAACCAATGTTTTAATTATGGTCCAATAAACTATATTAGATGAAGTCATTTCTGCTCTTATAGTACTTTTAACACATATGTGGGCATATTTATATATTACTAGGAGAATTAAAAGATAAAAAGGTTTGCATTGTAAGTCTGAGTGAATATTGTCTAGAAACTATATATAGAGATTGTGAATATTCGCACACGTGAATAAAGGTTGGCTTTCCCACAACCCTGATCACAGTCAGTCTGGTAGGGGAATAGCGTGGACTTCATGTTATCACTTCTCTTGAAAGGAATAATCCTGAACACCCTACCAGATATTTGAAAGATTTTGCTGAAATGCTATGTTCCTTTGTTAATGGATTTGTAACCTGTTTTTCTTTTTCACTATATTTTTAGAACTCCTTTAATATATTAAAGCAAAAGGTAGGTGGCCATCTATTTAATGAGTATTTCAATAGTTTACATTTTGTCATATTGAGATTTTATATTTATCGCCATAGAAATTTTTAATTTAATGCAGATAAGTATGTGTGCGTGTGTGTATACATACAGAGAGAGAGAGATTTAGCATCTTGTATACTAAACTCAAATGGCTTTCCTTAATGGAATCATTTAAAACAAAAGAAAAAAATAAAAACATCAATTTCCATATTTTTCTCTTAGACCTTTGTTTATATTGATGCTTTTATGTTCTTGGAATATATGATATAAATTGTACAAAAGAATTCAAAATATATTTTACTTTTTAAAGACTACACACTATTTCCTTGACCATTTATTGAAAATCATTTTTGCTACTATTTGAAATGCTGCATTTAGCTTTAAAAATATCTAAACATTCATACATATCTGGATTTTATTGGTGGAGCTCTTCATTTCTTATGCAATCATGCCTTTGAATCTCATGGCTTTGATTATTATAGACTTACAAAATACAATAAATATAGAGATATTTTACACATTTGGGGATAGTTATTATCCTTATCTTGTTTTTCTGTTAACTTCTTTACAAAAATTTTTGTTCATTCTTAAAGAAGATATAGATACATTTGCACTTCTACCAACATAATTTTGTACTTTGTTAACAAAGAGCATTTTATTTCTTACTTCTCATACCTTACCCATTTTCTTTTTCATACCTTATTAAACCAGCTGGCACATTACCATATGGAATATAAAGTTTGTATAATTTTCATCCAATACATATTCACATGGTAAATTAACATTTGTTAAATTTATAATGTTACACCTACGTTGCATTCCAGGAAAAAGCCAAAGTTGATTAGTTGCATAATACTTTTATGATATATGATCACTATGATTTACTAATTTTTTATTATTTGTGCATAAATGACTGTGACTGGTATTGACATGCAATCTTCTTTTCTTCTATTGTCTTGTTAAGAGTTGGAAGTAGTTATGCCAACCTTCTGAATAAACGCTGAGTTCTTTACCTATCGTGTGTGTAAAATTGAACCTATAATAAAATGTTTGATAATAGTATTTCTAGACTACATAAGGGATTTTTTTACATATACACAGACAATTTTTGAGTACTGATTCAAGTTTTTGAATTGACACTATATACTTTTTCAGTATGTCTCGAGTAAGATATTTTAGGAATTCATCAGTTAAAATTCCAAGCTCATTGGCATAAAGATTTTATAAAATTCTCTATTTTCTTTCTACAATGTGCAATATTTGGCCTTGATTCTTTACACATATTTATATATGTCTCTCTTCTCTTTTTCTCTTATGCCTTTTTTTTTTTACCATTTTCACAGTTTTTTGAAAGATCAAATTTTGGTTTTATTGAGAACTTGCTTTCTACTATAAATTTTATTAAATTTTGTTTTCATGGCTATTCTCTTTATAGTTTCTTGATTTATTTTGCTCTTATTTTTAATTTATTAAAAATTATGTTATGATGCATTTATTATATGATAAGTTGTCTTAGTTCAACTGTTGAGTTCAGTTTCTGATGTGTTTCCAGTCAGGTGGAGACTCTCTCAGGAAGATTCTCTCAGATGAATCCAGGAAGGAGGGACTGAGCAGCCATTTTATACCATGCACACACTTTCTCCTAGTTATTCAGCTGAAAGCTAATCTGGGTGCCACTAAGAAGGACCTTGCATATGTGACTGATGTCCCAAATCTGTTGATTTTTAAGTTGAGTGTCATTCTTCCTGGGAGTGACTCAATCAGTAGAGACTAAAAACAAAGCCCAGGTCATCCCTGACGACCAGACTCCAGTGGTCCTCCACTGATTGTCTTCCCCTTTCACCTTCCTTCCTAGTTCCCACCTGTGGACTTTGAACTTCATTCAGCTCATGCTAAATTCAATCTGTTTTTACTTTTTTTTCTAATTTTTTTGCATGTTTGCCTTTCATTCAACAGAAACTATTGTTCTCAAATCACTTTATTGAGACATTTATAATTTTTTAGCACATTAAAAAAAAATTCAGGTGTGGCTAGTGAGAATTTATCTTGGAATTATTTTGTTTTCCTGCAAATAGTAAGTTAACTGCCTCACTTGGAACTCCTCACAGGGTGAAAATCGCCCTGTGTATGTCTGTCTACCTAGCGGGCATTTGCCTGGTGTGAGTTAGTTACCCTGGCAGACAAACTTTTAATCCTGGACTGTTTTGCTTTCCTATGTTTAAATTGGCAAACTTAATGTTTCTTTACTACACTTTTGCATCTAATTGCCTAGAATTTTATATTAAGCAAAAACGTAATTTCTTTGGAAATATGCATTCAAAAATATAGAGAGAATGATATCATATAGAAAGAATTTGTACAGGGCAGAAAGAAACTTCAGCAGTTAATGTTTAGCTTTTAGGAATTTTATTTTCCATTAAAATGATTTCCCCCTGATGACTAACTATGATTCCAGTTTGAAAAATGTATTACTAAAGGGACTTCTGCATATTTTAGTCTAATCTTCTTAAAGAATCAAACGACTGTTTCTGTTAAAAAATATTTGGTGAAAATATCTAAATTAAGGTGTAACAAAATTGGAAGTAAAGAAATTATGTTACTAGATGATTTTAAACTATATGTTCTATGTTAACTTATTCAAAGATAATAACTCTAGGTTACACATTTTCTCATAACTTCCAATTATAAATTATTTCCATTGGATTTCTTTTCATTTATTTTTTCACTCTGTAAGTCCTCAAATGGCCTAAAAGTGCTAAAGCAGATATTTATCCAAAGTTGGGGAGAGTCTGAAAGAATAATGCACTGACATCATTAAGCAGAATAGATTCTGAGTAGGTCCCCAGCTGTTTGCACCTGCTTATATCACTAAGTAACAGAGCAGCACTCCAGTAAAGTCAGTATTATGCCCACACAGTAATCATAAATTACACGAGGAATTTTGAAATTTTAAATTAATGCCGGGTATTTAGAGATTTCTAGAAGAAGTTGTTTCCTAATGTTGATGAGTTATTCTGTGACCATGCTATGTGTGTGAAAGGCAAATTCACAAGCTAGCATGCGGATAATTTGATAGCATTTCAATGTGATATGAAATATTCAAAATTTGGCTCTGCCTTTTTCTTTTTACAGCTGTTTGATATAGATGTTCATGACACCTGCTGATGCTGATTTTAATTTGCCAACTGCAATAATCAGATTTAAGGTGTTACATTTACAACAAAAAGCTCTACAAGGATTGTGAAAATGTTGACTTCAGGTAAGTCAGTCCATTTCTTTGTGTCCTTTTTGGTAAACACTGGTGTTAAAAGCAGACAAAGAGAGAACAAGCAGTCTCCCAGCAGAGGAGACCTGGTGGGCTTGAACATGGATCCCAGGGGGCCAAGTTCACGTGCAAATACAGAGGCAAACTTGCCCCCAGAGCTAGGTGAGCAGTGTTTCGGAGAATCTCTGCAGAGGCCCTTTCAAAGGATGGAGGATGCTGACTTAAAGACCCGCTGCCTGAAAAAAAATAAATAAATAAAAAGTAGTCATTAAACATAAAAAAAAAAATTATGGAAAATAGATTTTAGTGTACATACAAGGGCACATAGCTATTAAGGATAGAGAATCAGCTTTGTATTCCCCATGTGTACCACCGCCTGTCTACCCTATTCACACTTCAAGCACAACCTTCTTCCTTTGTGAAGCCTCCCAGAGCTCCTTAGCAGGATGAATAACCCTCTTGCCTGGCCCAAAGTTGAAGCACATCTGAGTTAAGATATGGCCACCCTGTACAAGTGATGCTATGGTTGGACGTTAAACCCAAATCTTGCCATTATAAAAAAAAAAAAAAGACCCACCGCCTGGACTTCAGGCAGGTAACAGGGTGCAGCGGTGCAGGATTCGGTCCCTGTTTCCATTTACAACGTAAATGCTGAGTTGCTTCTGGTGCGGGAGGCTTCATCTGGCCAGGTCCCTGTTGTCTCAGCTTGTGGGTTTGGAGGTGGGAGTTGGCTTTCCTGTCCTGGTCCCACACTTTAAATAGGAACAATTCCCTCTATACTTTTGTTGATATGTTAGTTTTCCAAAAAAAGTGTGATCGGGAATGATCCCGCTGCCCCCTTTGACATTGGAATGGCTCCTGTGTTTTCCTGTGAAGAGTTTGACCCCTTCCAGATTAGGGTCTCTGTGACCATCCCAAATCGAGGTCTGAGCCAGCAATGGCTTCTAAGTCCAGTTTCCTTTTGATGTAATTGTAGAAATAGCTTCAGAGGAGTGATGCACATTGATCAATTTTCATAAGATATACCGATAACTTTTATTTTACTATAGTTTAGGTATAAAGGAGATTATAAGCATAATCTCCTTTTGTGCAAAGATTATTTTGTAGATTCTTCTTTCCTCTTAGCAAAACCACAAATAATTAAGAAAGTATATAAAGAGTAGAAAATTCAGAATTCATTTTATAAGTGAAACACCCATAGACTTAGAATTTAAAATTTAGAAAAAGGAAAAGAAAGTAAACAAAAAACAAAGAAGGTCCAGGTAAAAACTTCAGTAAAGGGAGCTCAAGATAAATTCATAAAAATAACTTCTTGTTAGAATAGTGGGCTTCAGATTAAATGTGGAGTGAGTATTCAGGGTGGTGGAAAATTGTTTTATCTGAGCTCATATTTTCATCCCTCGTCATTGCCTCCTATTGTCCGGGGATGATGTTGGTGGGATAGATTGACTGTGGAGACACAGTGCAGACCCCAAGTAAGAATTTATTTGCTGCCACCCTGCATTCTTGTGATGTTTCTGAGGGTGCTTTGCTGCATAAGTGGAAACAAAAACAGCCAAGTCACTCACTCCATGATAAACGGACCTACCAAAACATAAGCCTGTCATGCCAGCCGGAATGCCTGATGCAGGCCTATTGAAAACAAAGAAAGGAAAATAGGAAAGGGCGTCTTACAATGCCAGCTTCATCAAAAGGCCTGTACATGATAATAAAAATGTTGGACAGGAGGAAAATGGAGACACTCGGCTCTGTTCCTGAGTGCAATGAGCTCAAGTTTGGAGGAAACATGGCTTCAGGAACTAAAGGGTGGAGAACTACTTAAATTTGTTTTGCACCTTGAAATGCAAGGTTTAAAGAGAACCACAGCCCTGGTACTTGCTTCTCTGTTTATACGGCATTTGCAGAGTAAATAGGATGGCTGCTTTTAAGAGTGCATCAGCTGACCTGAAGTAGATTTGAGTGTGGTTGCAGGCCCCCAGGAGCACCCATGTCTAAAGCTGTTTATTTGCAGGCAAGTGTGGAAGCGGTAGCTGGGCCTTTTCTTAGGGGAGGGGAGGATGGTTTGAAAGGAGAGGATGGAGTTGGCCACACCTGGGGAGCACGGACAGGGGTGAGGTAGCTGCTGGGCCTGTTGATGGAAATATTTTGAGCACACATTGAGGGAAAGAGCCAGTTGCAAGGGGAGAGTTTATTTTCACGTTACATCTTTGCAAGTCTCTGGCAAATGAAAAGCTTTAGGGCAGGTGGCCAATGAGAGCACAGGTGTGTCTTTTCCCTCTGTGAGTGGGCTACTGGCCTTGGGACACTGGCAGCAGACTGCAAGCTGGCCTCAGCAGCACTATTTATAGGAAAATCTCAAAGAAACGACAGGCAGATGGAATGTACTAGAAACCAGAGGTGACTCTCCAAGCACTGCCAGGAAGAAGTGGAGAATCTGCAGGGGACTGAGCCCTTCAGACATGCTCAGGCACTGCCAGCAGAAATGAGTCGTAGAATGCGGGTGACTTTCAATGCAGAGCTACAGGAGTGGTTGATTTAGCGTGCCAATTTGGCTGGACCCCGACACCCCGACATTTGACTTAGCACCCCTCTAATGTTACCACCGGAGTACCTTCGAGATGAGGCTAGCATTTGGATCCAAGAACTGTGTTCTGAAGGTCAGCTTCATAAGGTAGGGGCTCCAACCCCCAAGACCTTAGTAAAGAAGAAAATGCAGAACCCCAGGGAAGAGGGGACCCTGCCCGCCCGCGGCCTTCAGACGACAGCCACGGTGTCTTCTCTTCCCACATCTCCTGCCCCATCCGGCTGCCCCTCTCCCCACCCGGTGTCTTCCTGGTTCTCTCAGTCTGGAGAACGTGACCGATGCCCCCCACACGTGACCGATGCCCACCACACGCCAGGCTCTCCACCCATCACTGCTGCTCTGAGCGGTCTGGCAGAAGTCTGCTCCGCATCACCTTCCCCCTTGTGGACGAGAAACCAGTGTTCAGAGAAATTAAGCAAATAAATTGTAGAACAGAAATTAAGTCCATGTGTCTCTCTCCAGGACATGCGTTTTCCCATCTGCTACATTTGATAAGTATTTTACTAAACAACTGTGTGTATCTCCATGAAAGTCCCCAAAATATATCTTAATTATTGCCTATGATATAAATACTCTTTATTAGATCAAGCTATGGAAACCTGTATCATTCATTCACCAAGGGAAGAAATTCATAAAAAGTTGCCAAAATATGAAGCAAAAGCAGCTAGCAAGGCAATTAAATAAGGAGGTAAGGCTTGTTCTGCTACATTAACAGTGGTAGTTTGTGGATTTTGTTATGTGAGTCTAATAGATGAAGACGCCAACTTGCAGGATGTTACATTTTGCTACTTCTTTATATATATATTTAAATATTTATTTTATTTTTGTTTATCTACGCATACAAGGGCTAGGCTGCAGCCCAGAGGGGTGGAGAATGAGAGGACTCGCCAGAGAAAGAGCAGGAGCAGAACAGGCAGATGGACTGAAGCACACTGCTGAGGGGAGCAGCGGGAAGACAGGAGAGGTCTGCTGCGCCATGTGGGTCAGCTTCCTGGTGGGTCCTTGAACTCAGGCCACAGTGGCTGTCAATAGCCTGACAGCTCTGAGACTTTAACCCCTGCACCACCGGGAAGACCCAATATAGTTATATTTTGAACTTTACATAAATTAAACTGTTTCCTTGGAAAGGATCGGTCCTCCAGCAAACAATTCAGCCTTGAGGAGTGTTGTGTGTTATGCTCTGGAGGTGCAGAGTTTCTGATTTAAGACTTAGCATAAACTTCATGAAACTCAAAAGCAAAAATATTATAATAATATATGTTTAATAATATAAAAATACAAGTAACATGGTCAACAGAACCTAAGAAAATTCTGTGTTAGTCCTCAGCCATAATGCTCGTGTGTGTGCCTACAGAAGGGTTCTATAATAACAAACACGTGCTGTATGTGCGCACGCTCGTATTTCATGAAAACATACATTTGTTCACATTGCAAGTGACCCACGATCGTGGCAGGTTCTAAGTAAAGGTCTGGAGGAATAAGTGACCCACTTCTGCCAATGTGCTCTTTGTCATCTGAGCAGAGAGGAACCTCTTTTTTTCTTTTAACAAAGCTTACTTTGAAAGGGAAAAAAACCTTATTTTCACAAATTGCAATTTTTTTTTTTGTTTTTATGGAATAAGCTTTTAATCTGTTTACAGAACATAATAGTCATAGAAATAAGCAAATATCCATTTATATCTCCTTAAAATTTCATGATGTGCTGTATAGTTAAATACTTTAAGTATATAACTTTAAAAATTAAAGAGAATGGAAATTTTTACAGTAGCATGCCAGCTAATAAATATGAAGAGTATGGCAATATTAGAAATATCTCCATTTTATAGTCCACAATAATTGGTTTTGGCAAGAATCGAATACTGTAAGCTAAAAATTCACTGAGTGTAAGTTTGGGGGAGCAACTGATATTCACAAGTTGTGCAAGTCCACAATATCTCACTTACTATGTACCCGAAAATTGGTTAAAGGAACGTTTACAGTGTAGTGCTTCCCCATCACAATGGAAGGGTGAAACTCAGAGCCACAGCTGAAGTCCCGGCTCTGCCCGCCCCAGCCCCAGCCCCAGGGCCTTGGCTCCTGCTCCCAGGATGTCGCAGGGCGGAGCCACTGTCATAGCTGAGTATTTATATCATCCTTACTAAAATGGTGCATCTGACTCCAAATATACGAACACAATGAGGTAAGTCCAGAGTATAGGCCATTTCTAAGGACAATTGTTTTAAAATTTTTGAAAAGTTAGCATTGTAGAAACCAAGAAAACCCATCAGCAAAAAAACATTTGAAAAATGCTACTAAAGATGCAGAAAAGCAAAACAAAATTAAACAAACTACAAATGCTATTTGTAAACTTTACTTGTAATCCTGGATCAAAAAAAATTAAAAACCTATGAGGAAATGTGTGTATTAAATGCCATTATTAATTTTCCTGACTATATTTTATGAGGCAAGAGCACATTGCTTATCTAAGCACATGCCTTTTTCTTCGAAGACAGACATAGAAATATTCCTACAACATTTGAAAGATCCAGGAGAACAATGTGTCCACTGTACATTTGTGTGTATGTGTGTGTGAGAGAGAAAGAAGATGAGCAGGTGGTTGGTAGGTAGACAGAGTGAGATACTATAAGAGAGAAAATTTTTTAAAATGTGGAAAATCCACAATGGGGAGTATAAGAGAAAGCGGTTCACTGGTATTCATTGTGTCTTTCTTTCCACTTTTCTATTCATTTGCAATTTTTCACAATAAAAATGCTGGGATGGTCTTAGCTCTCCTTCCTTTAAGGTAGAGAACATGAGACCTGCCAAAAAAAAGGCAGTATGTACAAGCTGAAAAACAGAAGGAAAAACAACTAATGTTTTACTGGAACCTCCAGGTTGTTGGGTAACTTCACGTACATCTCTAGCAAAGAACTGACCAAGGGCACACAAAGTATTTCACCACAAGCCCCCGCATGTGTGCGGATGGAAGAAAGCAACACCCACTGCATAAAAGAGCTTTGTAACAGCGCTGGGCAGTGGAGAATCCCCTGGATTTCAGCTAATTCTCCAGTTCCACACCATCTATCAACACATTCCTCCAAATCAAAAATCAAAACTATACTCAGGCCTATAAAAGCTAGAACTACCAGATCAAAGCTGGCTGGGCCGGCGTGTTATTACTCGAGTTATGTCAGCCTTTCCACGGATCCGGGGAACAGCTTACATTGTTATCAATTCAACGGCGAAATTTACGGCTTTAATGGTCATTTTGGGTCAGATCCAAACACCTCTTTTTACTTTTGTTTTGTTTTTACTCTTTGCATCGTCATTTATGCACGTTGATTTATAGCGATGATTTTAAAGGAGTGCATGCTCTCTATTACTGGAAATCCATTATTAATATAAGTACCCATCAGCTGAAGGCTGATACAATAGGGAGGTGACACAGACAATTCCTGAAAGTCAGAGAAACTTGAAAATTTCTTTTAAAACGTGGCACACTCCAGAATGGCTCCTCACGTGCGTATTCCTCAGCATCTGGTATCTGACCAGCAGACACTGGTGAGTCACCAGTATCCCAACATGCAAAGCAGGATGCGACGTGCACAGCTGCCCGTGTCGGCTCCCAGACGCTCTCAAATGAGCGGAACTCATGAAGCATTGAAAAGAATGCATTTTTCAGGCTCATGCAAATGAAAGAGCTAGAGATTGCGCTGTCTGTGACTTGTCCAGGTCAACCATGACTTCAGGTGCCTCCCCATTCCCCAACAGCACAAATTAGAAGGGGCAGTTTTTCATGCTTCATTCATGGCCATGAATGGTGCCCACTGTGGACAACTTTCAGAAATAGCCTCCAGGTCCGAGCTCAAAGCCCACGGTGCGCATCCACAGAGAACACATCCAGAAGACAGACCTGCCGCTGCAGTGTGGGCTTTCCTGCAGGTTTCAACCAGGCAACAGTGCAGTTCCAGAGGACAGCTTCCACCTTGCATACATGCGCCCCCACAGTTGTCAGATTTGCCTACTAAAGTCAAATAAATAAAAGTAAAAAAATAGTAGAGGTGCTTTACCATATGCATTTATTAAATGCACATTCATCACAAACCAACGTGATCAAAAAATCTGAGATAGTCATAAAAACTCCCACGAAGGGATGAGACAAGGGGCTGTGAGAATGGAGCAGGCATTTTTCAAAGGAGTCAGCATAAGGAACACTGCAGAGATGCAGATCTTAGTCTCTGTTCAGAGAGGGTAACAAACGCATGCCCACTATCTCACATTATTACCACTTTCCCTCAAAGAAGAAATGAATTAACCAAAGACCCCCGATGCCTTTGAAGAAACACAAGGTCAACTCACTCCTTAAGGGAGAGTGTGCAAGGACGTGGCTTGCTCTCTTCACCTGCCTGGACAACAGCTTCTGACCTTGGAGTGTGAGGTCACCCATGGATCTGCAATTCTTCCCCTTAGTTTCAACGGCATCCTATAGGGCCTCCCTGTTGGCGCACGGGATTAAGCACTGCACTATGAAGCATCCACAGCCACTGCAGCACGAGTTCGATGCCCGGGCAGGGAGCTGACCCACAGGGCACAGCAGACCTCTCCTGTGTTCCCACTGCTCCCTCTGCAGTGCGTTTCAGTCAGTCTGCCTATTCTCTTCCCCAGTCTGTCTCTGGTGAATCTTCTTACCCTCCATAACTCTGGCCTGTATCCCAATTCTTGTGTGGATAAATAAAATAAACCTTAAAACACACACACACACAAAGGCATCCTATGGAAACTCTTGAAATTTAAATTCAACTGTTTATGTGTCTTTCCTTCAGATAACAATCTTGTGCCGTAGTGGCTGACGCTCAGACTTCTGGGACCAGAACTGGCCACGCCTACGAGCCCATTTGGAAAAACAATTTCAAGTGAGGCTGTGCCGATGCCTGGCAGGCTGACCTGCGCTCCTGGGTGGTCCGCTCAGGGCTTTGCCTGCTGCTTCTCCAGCTCATTCCATCACTTTCTCAGACTCTATGATGGGCTCTCAATCACTGTCCTATTAGGGAAGCCCTGAGGTCTTCATGCAAATCAGCTATCTCCAAACCTAGAGCCCCAAGGGGAAAAAAGATGGAGTGATCTCCCAGAGGCGGCACACGTATTAAAAGAGGCATTCAAGGGATGCTGTTATTTTCTCCATTAATAATAAAAGTCTGTTCCAAGGTGAGTTTGCTATGTGAAGCTCTTAAGAGGTTGGCATATTTTTTTAATTCTATACCCCCAGATGTTCAATTATTTAAAAGTAGAAAAATAATAAATCAGTGGTGAGATTAACACCAAACACAATTACCAACTGATACTCCACAGCTGTTAGAGGTTGACGGCAAAAGGAAGACTTCATTTCTTAAAAGATATAGTGAAAATGAAAATGCAGTAAATCTTCACACTTACGGTGTCTAAGATGAAATGAAATAGTTGGTTCGGCAAAGAACAATGTCTCCTTTCCACAAAGAGGGACGCATACCTGTTGGAACAGATAACGTGCTTAAAATCGCCTGTTTCATAGAAGCAAAAAGAAAATGCACAGTACAATCGATATGTGCAGCCCGAAGCGATGTCTGCAGAACTTAATAGCTGGAGGAATAAACAGATTTAAATTCCCTTTAAATTGGCAAAGGGCATGTTGTCAAGAGAGGTTGGAGATATTTGCTTTATTCATAAAAAAAGTAGAATTTAGGCGTCCCCTTGGATGTTGGTAGGAGACAGCGAGACCCCAGGTCGGAAGTGAGGCCAGGCTGCCTCTCCTTATAGAGGAGACCACATACATCAAGGCTTCCCACTATACCCCAGCTCAGATCCCCTGCCAGCACCGAAGAGAATCAGGCACCAGCACTCATCGGGGCTGAGTTGTGGGAGAGGCCCGTCTCAGGAGCAGACACAGCACCTTGTGCTTCAAGGGCAGAAGAAATCTTTTTTAAAAAAACTGTTCTCTCCATAATCATCTTTGAAAATATAGCCCCCAACAATAGGGCAGCCAGGGCCTATCTTGCAAGATGTGCACAAATGGGACCTTTCTGGTGGAAAAGGGATTAAGCACCGCACTGTGAAGCATCTGCAGTCATTGCAGCACGAGTTCGATCCCCACTCCGGGAGGGGAGCCACATGGTGCAGCAGACCTCTTCTGCCTCACCCGCTGCTCCACTCAGAGTGTGTTTCAGTCAGTCTGCCTGTTCTGCTGCCCGCTCTGTCTCTGGTGAGACCTCTCACCCCCTGTACCTCTGGTCTATATTCTAGCTCTCTTGTGCATAAGTAAGTAAATCTTAAAAAATAAAAAAAAGAAAGATGTCCCTAAATGTAAGGGCCCAGCTGGCTCCCAGGGAGACACCAGGAGGAGCAGCGCTCAAGAAGAGCGTCAGAAGCTTCTGGGAAGATCAGACTTGTGGGCGGGACCTAGAGCACAGCTGGAGCTGCAGGACAATCATGCAGCAAGCTGCCTTGCCCGCCAGAGCTGCCGCAAGGTGAGTCCTGAGTGGCCTGGGGCCCAGCCTCAGCCCTGGCATGCGAGGCCCACGTGACTGTCCTGGCAGCCAAGCAGCTGGCCGGGTCCTTAGCAGCAGCCAAAGTGGCAGCATCTGGAGGTGCCGGGTCGCTGTTCACAAGCAGGGAGCAGAGGGCAGCGCCGAATCCGAGCATGCAGACAGCTGCCAAAAGCGAGACCTCTTCAGCCAGGAGGGTCACAGCCTCAGGGCCTTCCCTCCCCTCAGTCACTCCCCTTGACCCCCAACAGTCTGCAGAGTTGAGCAGAAGAGTTTATATTTGCGTCTAGCAGCAAACAAAACTATACATTTTACTCAAAATAGCATTCACAAATCACTTCAAAATACATTTTGGATGTATGTGAATGCAGTCATTAAAATGAAGCTTGTTCTCCGATTCATAATTAGCTGTCTTGTTAGTAAGCCATGTTGCAATGGAGTGGAAAAAACATAGATTTCACTCTCAATCTTGAGGAAATGGAACCTTGGAATCATCACTTGTCAGCTGTGTGACCTTGGGGAAATGACCTTCACTCTTTGGCCCTCAATTTCCCAGCATTCAAATGGGAGAATTATATGTAATATTTATATTTTCTGCAAATAATATTGTGGGTATAAATGGAACTATGCAATGGAAAAGTGCTTTGTAAATTCTAAAGTTACTTATATCAGCTAAGATTTTAAGGGCATTTTTTTTTCCCTTGACATCAAAGAGACAGAGTAATGATAAATGGTCTTTGCTCCTTCTGTAGGATCATTGATTTTGAACTCATCAAGGACTGTGATAATAGTCTTTTATTCTTTTTCAGGGGGCTTTGGCTTACCCTATTTTGAAGTCCAGGTATGTGCAATTCTGTAGTGTAACCTGTCAAAAATTAGAGCAGTGTTTGGTGGTGCTTCACCACGGCAGCATGTTCCATGGAATGTGTGAGGGTTGACCTGGCAGGCATCACAAAAGAGGAAGATTCGAGATTAAACATGTACTGGAGCCCACTCCAAGAAGTAGAGTTGCACATGTCATTTTCATCTGTTTGTGATATCATTCTTTTCCTTTTCATTGCAAGGGAAGCAACGTCTTGACTGCCTCATGGATCTGATTAGAAAATGCCTCTTGCTCAAATCCAATTTTTACAAGAAAAAGGTGGTAGCAAAAGGAACAAAGGCAGCTCTTAAGCCGTGGCTGCTATAACCAAAGTGGACTGATGTTGATATGTTTGTACAACAGACCGCAGACTTCTAGTGAAACATCAGGTGTCCAGTTAGGAATTTTTGGTGTCTGTATAAAAATGGCACGCATTGCATGCAGAAGATTATACTTACTGACCACAGAATTTCTGTGTCACCTGTCCTGACTGACCACAAATATGTAGCGAGTCTAAGATCTTAGGGCTCCATTTTCAGAATTATCTACAAAACAATACAATCACCCAAACTGTCCCCAGGATGATTTTAGTCCCAGTTGTTGATTAAATGGAATAAATCTAAATTTGCATAACAATGAAACAGGAGTGACTATTTCTTCCAGCTCTGCAGACCTGTAGAAGTTGCATTCTGATTAATTTGACTGACATTTGTGAAGGACATTTCTGAATATCTCCAGCCGTCTTCATGGAGACCTCTTTAATTTCCATTGACCTAACATTCTCCTTAGACACTGCACGGTACAGTGTTTTTTAACAGATACTGGCTCTTAACAGGATGGGATGAAATAAAAGGCAGGGAGGGTTATAATTATCTCCCTCAGACAGTGTCAACAGCAGATACTAGTTTAGTTACAAAGTTTAATATGGGAGAGGGCTTTATGGAGAACATCCACCACTTTGGTTGAACATACACTTGATATACAAACTAAATGAAAATATTGATAGCTGAATTAACTCAACCCATTTATTCCCAAAAGAAAAACCTCTTTCTGTATTTCCATAGATAATTCACTGGGAAAATTATACCCAGGAACTTCCCATTTCCTTGAGAAGAAAACACTTCTTATTTTCTATGGTTTATTCAAAATTGGTTGATCATAAAGCTATAGGAAGAACTGAATTAAATTGAAATGAATTAATCCGAATTTTCCCTTGTACTTCAGGTATGTGAGACCAAGGCCTGACTTACATAATGCTTCATAATAGCCAAGAGCTAATCAATATGATTGATCAATAATCAGTCACACTGGTTAATAAATATCTAGTACACATACTGTACTGTTCTTACAGATTTAGATTGCATTAGCAAGAATCCTTTTGAAAATTCCCAATGAGTCTTAAGTCCCATATGGCTTTCTTTTGCTCAGGGAGGTAGCTGTTAATGGTTAAGAATAATAATTACAGCGTGTTAAGGTATGAAAAAGAGACAACATAGCTATTCATGGATAAGCTATTTATAATTAGTCCTATTTGAAAGTGTCCTGTTACATGTCCTCTTTTTATATGTTTCTTCATAGATACAAACTTCATCTTTTGAAATCTAAAAGCATTAAAAAGAAGTTGTCATTCATTTTATTAAAGGAATATGACTCCTTCCTCGAGAGAAGAGCCTGAGCCCCTCCTCTGTGGCACTTCGAGAGGGGCTCAGCCAAGGAGTGGGTGGGGGGCCCTGTCCTCCTACCTCTTTGGCTTCTCCTGATCCTGGAAACATGAGCGAAGCCAGTTCTGGGTCAGGGGCCTTGAGGAAGTGATGTTCCCAACTTTACTGGAAGCCTTGGGCACACCATCGCCCTAACACCTGGATGCCATGGCAACCGTAATCAAAGAGATGAACTGGCCCGTGGCACAGAGGACGTGACACTGAGAGGGACACGCTGCTGACATGGTGAGCCCTGGCAAAGACAGCTGCTAAGGAGCAGGAGAGGGAGCAGGGCCACAGCAAGGGGAGATGCATGGTGGGAAACTCTTAGAGGCCACAGTCAAGCATGTAGGGACGTTTCATGACAGATGGGCATTTTTGAAAACATGAAGGGCTGATTTTATCTGGACGGGCAAATGTCTTCCCTGTATATCACAATTGGGAAATAAACCATTTATCTTTGGGGGAAGGTGGATAAATTCTGGAAACCAATAACAAAACAAAAAGACAAGGACAAATCAGAAACCCTTGGTGGGGAGAGGGAGGGGATGGGTTGAGAGCAGAAAGAGCACAAGGGACTGAGGTGAAGGTGCACGGGTGAAATGGCGGTGGGAACTCCGTGGGGACCACAACTGATGTCAAGTATCTATAAATAAATAAATAAAAATTCTAGAAACCTGGCATTTGTTTGGCTCAGTTGATTCTTAGAACAAATTAATGATAAGATTATAGGAGACACACTTCAAGACCAGACCAGACGTGGCAATGGTCTTTTGAATTCGGCTTTCCTAAGGAATTCTCTTCATTCTTACCTCTTAAAGGAAAGAAAATGGATTATGTCTTTGAAATGCAATGGAAAGATTAAATGTGACATCACGTGAAGACAGCCGTGTTTCTTTCTTATTCCAAACATTAAAAAAAGAATGCAATTGAATTCATAAGGAAGGTGCCCTGTCCCGAGAAGATGTGAGCATGTTCTTCGGTGGTGAACATTTCCAGGCTTGAATCAGTTTAGGAAAGAGACTGAACTCACCTATTACAGAGCACACGCAAAGCTCGAGCGCACCACTGTGAATGTGACTTAGCTTGTGTGTGCTCAAGTCCACCGCACGGCGCAGGCTGCCCGGGAGGAGGGGGGCACTGAGTCCTGTGTGCGCACTCGGGGCGCACAGCCAAACCAAAGAGCCACCGCGTCGCCACGACCCAGTGTTTGCGTGGGAAGGTTTGAGGCCTGAGGGTGTGCCAGGCTCCTCCTGTTGGGGGCCCTAGGTGTTGCCCTGGTGATGCAGTGGGGCGTCATCACAGGGATGGCCCCGGGATCAGTGGGGAGTAGCGAGTAGCGGGGACCACCGAGGCGGCAGGAGGACACGGCGGACCGGGGACGCTGGCCTTGCGCTGCGCTGCGCTCGGGCAGAACCCGAAGATGAGGGGGACACTGCAGGGAGGACCACCCCCAGCCGGGGGAAGTGGGAGAGGGGCGGGTGGGCGAGTGGGGGTGGGGGAGGCTCGCCCACCCCCACAGCCCACCCTCCGGCTGGCAAACAGGAGGAGCTCGCTTCCTGTCATCAAATGCTTCTAAATTAAGAGAAGGCTCACCCCCAAGTAATGCCGCTCTTCTACTGACAGTAACTCCCAGGAAACAGGAATTCCTTGGCTGGAAGAGACATAGAAAAAGCATCATCCCCGCCAGGCAGGGAGTTCAAAACCGCGCGGGCAGCGTTTGAGAAATGAAGAAGAAAACAGAAAGTTTTCAGAACAACTCTCCGCAGTTTGGGATAGGGCAGTGGCCTCCACGCCGTGATGTAGAACGTGTTGGTTTGTTTCGATTTAATGCTGTGCATTTACTGTGCCTTATTCCTAGGTTATTACATGCGAGTTCGGCAGTCATTCGGGAACAGAAGAAAATGAAATAGTTTTTAATTATAAGGCACTTTTCCTAAATTAAAAAAAAATTGAAATGCTCTGGAGTTTCTGGATGCCTCTGGACATGGGCTTCCATCGGCTGATGTAGGTGTACTTGTGGCCCTGAACTGGCTTCTCCCGGAACTGGACCAGGACCCACTGGGGTGAGATACCTTTGCAGTCTCTTCAGTGCTTCCTTCTGGGCCCCTGGAGCCCCCCTCAGGGTCTGAAGGTACAAACAAATTTTGCACATGTGGGTGTTTAGAAAATGCTATTTGATGATAATGATGATGATTTCCTGAAAGTGAGGGTTTTTCATCAGAGGAATGTGTGACTGTTGGAGGCTTTGATTACAGTCTCTTGATCTCTTTTAAAAATAGGATGAATTTGCTCATCTGTTTGGGATGGTTAAAGGGTAGTCTTGTCTAAAGGCAGAGGAAGGATGGGATGACTTCAAGGTCTCCGCTCATTTTACGAGTCTAAGAAACAGGGTCATTTATTCTGAAGACAAGGCTTGAAGGCTTAGCCAGTGGAAGATGGTGACCAGCTGCTCTCTCTTCTGGCTGATTACAGAGGGGGATGTGTTTAAATGTGAACATGACCGATGGAGGCTTTGAGGGAAGAATTTCCTGAAACTGCGAGTATGTCAAATGAAAGGTCAAAACCAAGGACAAAAGGAACCAGGAAATGAAGTCAGGTCACTTTCTTAAGTAGACACTCTTCTCAAGGTCAAGGACAACACATTAATAAGCAGAGGAGAAAGCACCTGATGCCTTTTCTCTTTTTGTCTTCCTCAATATCAGTCAAGTCTTTCTTTAACTCACAGCTATAGTGATTCTTCTACAGAACCCCTAAGGAACAAAGAGATTTAGCTGGCCCCACACATCCCTGTATTGATACTCATTATTTTTCATTTATTAAAGTTACAAATTATTTATGGAATGCAGCATGGTCCCTGGGAAATTCTTTTTAATGTGTTCTTATGTTTCTATGTGTGATTCTACAAAGCTAAGAATGACCCTGTGTTGTAAAGGGCACTAATTTTATTTATCTCAGATGCATAAGCATATACCTTAAAATATTATATTATAAATTCACTCTCCTTCCAGTTTTCTCTATTAGGTAAAATTATATAATTTCTTAAAATTCATTTGCATGAAGGTCTTAGAATATTTGAAAGTAAGTGTCAGTTACCCAGCAATTGCATTAATATGTTTGTAGAGAATGTTTTACTCTCTGGAATAAAAACAGAGAAATTAGTAAAAATTTTTAATAATTGGTTATTAGGAATGACACAACAATGGAAACAATCCAATAATCAAGAAATACATGGTTTTCCTTTCTGTCTAATAAACCAATAAAATCTAATATAAAACATCAATATCAAGATAACTCTACAATTTACCATTTATAACTTATGAACAAAGTAATGGATTCCTAAAATAGGATATGAATTTATTGTGGCATTAGTTACTAAAACAATAGCAATTAGGGGTCTCCCTGATGGCATAGCGTGTTGAGCACCACACCATGAAGCATCTGTAGTGCAGCAAGGCGGGAGTTTGATCCCCAGCCAGGGAGGGGACCCACATGGCGCAGTAGACCTTTCCTGCCTTGGCCCACTGCTCCCCTCAGCAGTGTGTTTCAATCAGTCTGCCTGTTCTGTTTCCTGCTCTGTCTCAGGTGAATCCTCTCACCTCCCATGACTCTGGCCTGTATCCCAGTTTTTATGCATTAAAAAAAAAAAAAAAACTGTAGCAAATAGGACGTAGAGTTACCAGTGGTTTCTATACCAAAATGCTTTCAGGCATTACTTAAGAATCAATCAATATCTCTCTGTCCCTGTCTCTGTGTCTCTCTGTGTCACTCTGTCTCTCTCTGTCAATGGATGTCAACACTTCACATTACACACATATCGTACCCCACTCTGTCCAGCAGAAGACCAAGTCACCGCTTCCCTATAGTTTGCCAGAATGAACCCTTTCTGAGAAGTCCTCCCCAAAAACTCTGCACATCTCAATGCTCAGAACCAGCCATGCTCCTGCAGTCAGAGTTTACCCCTGAGCATTTCACCCTCCATCAGCACAGGGAAGGGTGTGGGAGCCAGCATGGAAGAGGAAGTAGTTGAGTAGAATCTGACAGCGTCCAAAATACACAAAGCCCAAAATACACATATTTTTCTATTTTATTTGTTACTCTATAATATGATAGAAATGTCACCCTTTTTGCATATGCACACAGCTCTACCAAAGAGAAGTGAAAACAGTCATAAAAGCAAACCAATGAGATCATACTAGTCATGATCATTTACATCAAGAAAGAGGACCAAATCCTGTCTAATTCCACTTTCTCACTGCGCCAGCCAGATGGAAATCTGCTTTGAAATCATGCCAGGCTTTTCCAACCAACATCCCAAGATGCAGTTGCCATTTTCTCTTCTATGCTTTGCATACGGAAGTAAAAAACTTGGAGCTCAATCTTAATAAAAACAAATTCTTCATATTTACGTGTATTCAGTGATCTGGAAAATAACTTTTAAATAAAGAAAACATTGGTGTTTCAATATTTTGTCGAAATATATGCTAATAAACTTTAACGTTCCATCTATATAATTTTGTGTTATTTCTATAAGAATGTAATTTGATCCCGATTAAAGAACATTTTGTTCTTGATTTGCAATATGCTATTTGGTAATTTTTCTACAAGCCAAAGAAAGCAGATTGTTTAAAAATCCACATAAATGTGAGACGTGCTTATGTTTTAGATGTGACTGGCTCTGTGCTCCCTGGACGCCAACACTGCCCCCACGCTGGCTATTTATGGAGCGGGAGGGTGGGTCAAGAGAGACATTTCTAAAACGTGATATTTCTATTTGTGATGGGGTTGTAAAAAGACTTTTCTATTATACTTCTTCCTAAACTGAATAAATATAGTAGAAAAATTGATAAAAGACAAGGATAGTGTCCTCAAAATCAACCTCAAACAGAATAAAGTGAATTATGGAGATGATTTGATATTTATCTCTTGAATTAGCAGCAGTATCATAGGATTGAGTTGTCAGGACTGAATATAATGTAAGCTTTCAAAGGAAAGTTCCAGAATATGGGTAACATTGTTCAAGGCGCACACAAGCTCTGTGGCCACCACTGTTGTCTGCTCACTTTCAGTCCCATACACAGCAGATGGAACACAACTGGTCCAGCCAAAGGCGATATCCATCTTCCCACTTTCTAGGGCCCCTCTTCTCAGATATGGTCAAATAACCTGGGTTTTTCCAAAAGACATAAGTGGGGTGTGAATGCAGAACCTCTAGGGAGAGTGGGGCTATCCCGGTGAAGCAGAAGCTATAACCTTGTAATCAGGCCTCTCCTTGTTTTGCATTTGAGCATGGAGTCATAAGCATTTCAGTCCAATGGCACAAAAGCGAGGTTTGAAAACTTTGCCATCAATATTATTAATTCTAAAATCTATCCTCACCCATGAATAAAATTGGCCCTAATTCTTTAAGAATTGTGACAGTTTTCCTTTACCTTAAGATCACTAATTATACTGACACAAATGTTTTGACTGTAGAAGTATATGTATATAGAAATACATATAAACAATGTAAAACGTTAAGGAGAGCTGTGTATTGATCCAGTTATTTGGAAAAATGCCAAGAGTTATACAATCTTGTCATCACAGATCAAATCCCAGTCTGCTCTGGCTTTCAATACCCGTGCAAATTCACCCTGCTTTTTCTTCAGGCAAGAAGAAAAACTAATTTTGAGATTAATGGATTTAATGTTATCACACACCTTTGGAAGAATCATAATTTTATGTTTGACTGATATTGTATTATTTTGATTGGTTTTTGGAAACATGAATCATGCTGTAGTTTTATTACTAAAAAGCATTTTTTTTGGATGGACATCTTTATCTTTGATCAAACTGATAAATTTTTTAAATGTCGTACTGTGTGGAACACAGATTTTGTTATGTCTAGAACACTTTCCCTTGCATTTGCAATAACCAGTACTTAGGGGGGAAATGTGAGCTAGTGTACCGAAGGAAATACACAGCCAGTTATGTCTCCAGGAGCACAGTAATCCCTCTGGATGTGATGATTCCTTCCTGATGAAGAGGACATAGCACATAGGAAAATTTTCAAGCATTTAGTTTCAGGAAAATATTGATGTGTAGGTCTCCCTGGTGGCGCTGTAGGTTTGAGCACCGCGCTGTGAAGCATCATGGCACAGTAGGGCAACTTCGATCCCGGAGGGGCCCCAAAGGGTGCAGCAGACTCTCCTGCCTCCCCACTGCTCCCCTCAGCAGTGTGTTCCAGTAGCTCTGCCTGTTCTGCTCCCCACTCTATCTTTGGTGAATCTCCTCACCTCCTGAGACTCTGGCCTGTACCCCGGCTCTTGTATAAATAAATCAATCTTTAAAAAAACATACTGAAGTGTGAATCCTGACTCTTATTAGACATGTGACCTTGAGCAGATTATTTGCTTTTCAGATGCCACTTGGCTTCCCTCTGTTCATGGGGTAAATTGCCGGTTACTAGCAGTGCTGGTAGGAATTAATCTGTAAACGGATGGGTGCATTTAGAATAGTGGTGATTTTATAATACTAGTAATAAGTAAATCAGGACATTCTGGAGGAGCTTGAACTAATGGACATAAAGGAAAACTGGGTTCCTGGTAGAAGCAGAGCTTCCTCTGTGCTAGAAAGCACACTCACAACCACTCTCAAGGGTGGTGGAGCAGGCTCTGCAGAGCCTGGGTGCCTCAATGCCTGCGCTGGAAGAATGGTGGGAGTACTAAGGGATTTCTGGCTGGCAATAGACTTTTTTTTTTCCATTTTCCTCCATTTTTCAATTTCTCCCACTAATTTCACTGATTTCCAGTTTGGGTTCTACCCTGGTGGCACAGATCTAAGTAGATAGTCACCATTACCCCACATTATTTTCAGCTCTGCTCAAATAGCTGAGCAGAGCTTTTAGATGTCAACTTATATTGCTCTTCTCCTTGGGACAGTCCTTGTTTCATCAGTCATGGGTGCTCTGGCGTTCCCCGTGAAACATCCAGACCAGCCATTAACTATCCTCTTGGACAAAACAAAACTTGAAGATTCATCTTGACAGGCATCCCTTGCTATGTGCTCTATAGTTTTGTTAAGACATTGTGGGTGGGGGCGTGTGGGAGGAATAAGGCATGGAGATTCCCAGTTGGATCTTAAATTGGGATCACAAATGTCTTGATGCTAATTAACTTTTTCCAGAAGCGTATTTATGTGGACAACTCTCCTGGAAGACAAAGCTCTCACAAGAATAGAAGGCCTGAGGCATAATAAGATTAAACAAATAGCACAGCTTAGGTGGTAAAGGCAAGACAATTCTTAAGACAGCATGGTGTCCATCATTAGCATTTTTTTCCAGGCCTTTCCACATTAGATTCATCTATAACTCCTATAACTAGAAAGTGGACCATTTTATAAATAAGAATTCATAGCTTCCACTCTTGGTTAGTAATTGGGAAGCCATAAGAGGACTGAGAATGAGAATAAGATAGATAAGTTAAAAACAAACAGAGTTTTTAAAAAACCTACTGAAATCCTGAGGGTGAAAAAGTAGTCTAAGTAACTAAAATGCAGAAGTGATTTGTCCTTTAAGTGAAGGCTTGTCTGCTGTTTTCATTCTGGGTGGGATAATAAGAGGAGGAATTCACCAAGGAAGGGCTTTGTGAGGAAAGGAAATGCAGTTTCAAAAAATGTACAAGTCTGTAAGATTTGGTGAGGTACAGGTGCCGAGGAAGACCAGTTAAAAAGATTCTTCCCCTACAGACCTTTCTTGGCAAATGGGGCCCTCCCTGAGTACAGGCAAGTAGCCTACCAAGTTGGGGGCCAGGTAGGAGACCTAGAAAAAGTCCCCACTGAAAACTCAGAGCCCACTTAATACTGGGAACAGGTGAGGAGGGCAGGCAGGTGGACAATGAAAAGGCCCTCTCAGAAACTGTTAGTCTTTAACTGGAGCAAGGCTGCTTCCCTCACTGGACCAAGGGCCAGAGGGCCGTGAGAAATAGCGGCAAGTTCCTTCAAATTCATGTACTCAGCACTCTGCAGCCTCAGAGACAGCAGCAATGCAGGGAGATTGCCTGTTTGTAGAACACTCAGTGTGGAATCAGAACTTTCTAGAAGCCCCATGTATGGAAAAAGGAAACAAGGCAGAGATGTCCTAGAAAACTGGTAGCTGCACGATAAGCACAAACAGAAATCTGGAATCTCACTGGCACTTCATTTGAAGTCTTGCTCAATGTGAAGTCACTCACAACTGGATATAAAGGAAGATAAAAAGGAAGTCTAGGCTCAGATTGAAAGTCTATTAGATGACTAACAACTCCATGTAAGTGGCAAAAAGAAGATGAAGTCTTTTTCTAAAGATAAATAGTAGCAATTTCCATTTTACTGTCCTTTGGTTCACAATATTCATCAGTGCAAAGATCATAAGATGCATGATGAAGTAATGTATTAATATTACATGAATACAATGTAACATATGGTCAAGAGAGGAAAGAAAAATAGAAAAAGATCAAGAAATCGATCTCAAGAGATTATTAAACAGAGCATTTAGAATAAATATGATCGATAAGTTAAATAATTTTAGCTTAACTGATAACTAGACATTTTTGTTAAAATGGAGAATTTCAGTAGAGAAATGAGCATAATGAAAAAAGTCAAATATAAATGAAAAAATAATACAACATTTAGATGAAAATTTAATGAGTCTATCAATAAACTTGACTTATATAGGAAAGAATCAGAGAACTTGAGGACAGAGCAAGGTAAATTATCCACACTGAAATACAAAGAAAAACAGGGGCAGGGGAGGGAAAAGAGAATATAAAATCTGGGAGAAATATGCAGTCAAATGTAAAGGTCATAAAGGTCATGAAAAAAAAAACTGCAGATAATAGAATAGAATAAATAAAATAAATAGATCACAATATTTTCCCAAATAGACGATCTGTATAAATATTCAAGAAACTCAACTAATAAATCCAAATATAACAATAATTAGGCAGATGATATCAAATTGATGTGAACAGAGAATGTTAAAAGGAACTAGAGAAAAAAGCACATGGTACACACATAAGAGAAATGTAAGATGATCCCTTAAAATAAACTACATGTGTACCTGTGTCATCTATATATATGAGGAAGAGGACATAGCACATAGTAAATGTATAGGTAGACACATGCATGCATGTATGTTCATTACAAAGGCTGATCTGAGACAGTCTCCAGGGAGAAGGAGGGAGAAGGAACAAAATAGGAGGGATGGGCCTCCCTGGTGGTGCAGTGGGTTAAGCAACACACTATGAAGCAAACCACAGCCACTGCAGCACGAGTTCGATCCCTGCTGCCGGCCAGGGAGGGGACCCACATGGCGTGGCAGACCTCTTCTGCTGTGCCCGCTGCTCCCCTCAGCAATGTACTTCAGTTGATCTGCCTGTTCTGCTCCCTGCTCTCTGTGGTGAATTTTCTCACCCCCCCACACACACCTCTGGCCTGTACCCCAGTGCTTGTTATCATAAATAAATAAATTAAAAAAAAAAAAACAAAATAGGAGGGAAGAGCACAAGGGACTATGGTGATGGGGCACAGGTGAATGGGTGGTGGAATTTCATGGAGACTACACCTGAGAGGAGAAAGTATACACTGTGCAAAATGAAGATGATGTAAAATATATGAAAATTTATAAATAAATAAATAAAAAGGGAGACGGAAGTCATCTAGAGCAGACCATTTCTTTTTTTTTAATAAAGAATTACTAAAAATATTTTTCAGACTCAAGAGCAAAATGCTACTTGGGAGAGAAGGAGAAGTCCAAGAATGGGTAAATATCTGATAAATAAAAGAGTATTGCTGAGATTTAAAAAACTACACATACAAATATGTGGGTCCATATAATATCTAAGCTTCAACATAGATGAAGTAATCATAGAAAGAACAGAAGGGGAAAACAGAAAAAAATCTCTAGTTGTGAACTGTCGTTAAGCATGTCTTTCTTTGTAATGAATAAAACAGATATGAACAAATAATAATAGGGGCCTAGAAGATTCGAACAGTGTCAGACCAAGATGCTTGGTGTAGCAGGCACGTATGGACCACGATCTCTTACAGTTGCAGAACACCTGCTATTTGCTTTATGCGTGTAGAATAACTTTCCCCTAGTAGCTCACAATCTCAGCCATAAAAGTAATTGAATACATTTTAAAGGACTGAAGACTTACAGAGTGCGTTTTCTTACTACCCTGGTATTACATGAGAAAGCAGGAGCAATAGTCCGTCTGAATAAAAGCCCTATTGCTTGCGAAGTAAGCTATCGATAAAAGTGGAAATTAGAAAATATGTCAAAGTGAATGAAAATGAAACTTATCAAAACTTGAGGAAAGAAACTTGAGGGATGCAAGTGAAGCAGTCGTCAGAGAGATGTTCTATGTCTCAGCTACAGAAGCTCAACGCTGGGTTTTTCGACTTCACCGTGGTGCAGAGGCAATGCCCTTCATAAGAACTTAGTGGAACCTTGAACTTGGAAGTGGATCTCTGCAGGCTGGGCACCAGGAGCACGACTGCAGGTCCCAGCGAGCCACGCCACCACCGGGGAAGGGAACGATCCACAGGCGCCACCTCCTCACTCTCAGCAGGTATCTACACGCTACATGACATAGTCAGTGTTTCACTATGAAATAAGCATCATGTTAGGTGAGTTTGCCCAGCTGGCTAAGGACCCGGTGATGTTCGGTAGGTCAAGTATGTTAAACACATTTCAGACTTAGAATATTTTCAACTGAAAATGGGTTTGCTGGATGTACACTCATCAGAAGTTGAGAAAAAGTATGTATCAGGCACTAATAAAAGCTGAAAGTCAATGAGGTACCATGCTTCATAGGGAGGGGGTGTACAAATTAAGCCCCAAACAAGCCCCAGGCTGCAGTAAGAGCGGTGGGCATCGCTGAGGGCGGAAGCACACCGGGAGGACCTTCAGGGACGCACTGGCGTCAGCACTTTCAGACACCCCCTAGGGAGCAGCTGGGGTGCGTGAGCTGGGGGCAGCAGAACTCCCACCCCAGGGAGCAGAGCCACTGCCCGGACTCACGACTTCCCGCGCGGAGCTGGGTTCCCTGCTCCGGTTCAAGGAGCAGCGGCGCCCACCTGACCCGGGGCCAGGGGCCACCCTCTCGGAGACTCGCTCTCCACGGGGCGTTCAGCCTCTGCGGCCCAAGCCGTGACCTTCGCGCGAGCCACCTCCCCACGCAACTGCAAGCCGGCCAGGTCAGCACTTGTTGCAGGGGAAACGGGGAAGCCACTTCCAAGACCGCAGTGGGAGTCTGTTCTCCAGCTCAGCCTTGTCGCTTCGGTCCTTGGAACGCGCGGGGACTGAAGTTTCCCTTTCCCCGCAGGCTTCGAAATCAAGAGGAGAAGAATAATGGGAACCCCCCCCCCCCCCCGGGGGGGGNAAGAATAATGGGAACCCCCCCCCCCCCCAGGAGGAGGCAGCAATGCAAGCCCTGGCCCTTCTCTGAATGCGTGCCTTCTTCCACCGGGGGTCCCCACCCTAACTTCGCTGACAGTGTCTGGAATCAAGCCCCCCACTGCTCCTGGCCTCCCCACTAACCAGGTGGAAGAGTCACGGATGACATCCAAGGTCAAGGCAGAGAGCCCGGGAGAATCCAGAGGAAGCCGGGATTCACCCTCAGCAGAGGCTGGGGCAACATTAGGACGCTCCCCTCGGGGGCTGAAGGTAAATGCCAGGGCCTGAGCGGAGCGAGAGGACTGCAAGTTGCTGTCGCTAACACGATCTTAGCCCAAGCTGCTGATGTAAGAGCGTCAGGTGCGAGGGCGCCCAACACGTCGTCAAGGAACCGGCCACGCCCGAGGGTGACGTTCCTGTTTAAACTATCTCACTTTCCGTGCGCGTGGTGGAACTGAGACTGAACCAGGCTTAGAATATCTGTGGGGATTTAGGTGGTAACTCAGAGTGTGGGAAATGGAATTGTCAAGGGAAATCATCCCCCAAGGCTGAAATGTATCCTTTGAAGGCATCCGAATGCTCTTCCGGAACTTCAGAAGCGCAGTCGGTTGGGCGGCCCCATCGAATAAATGCGGATCAAACAGGGAAACATTTGAATCCCATTACAGAGACTAACCTTCAAGGCCAGCTATCTCAGATCATGCCTAATGGTTCCAGGACAAATTGAGGTGTGTCAAGGAAAGAAGAATCTCAAGGAAGCTGACAAACAGCTGTTCCAGGAGCCCAGATGTGAGTGAGTCCCAAATCTATAACAAAACTGAAACCATCATTCGTTAAGAGAAGATCGGTTAGGAAATTGAGGTTTTGTTAATATTCAGCTTTGATGAATTTCCTGTGAATGAATGATTTAATGGCACTGGAAGCAGGACAATAAGACACTTCTGCACTCTCCTCGCAGGCATGATATTTAGGCATCACCAAATGTTACATGCAAAGCTACGGTTAAGTTGTCAGGACCGTATTTAACCACCTGTTTTTTGTTTAAAAGTTAGAAGCATAGCAGCGTTCAGCACTGCATCGCAGAGATCTGGATTAAACTGACACAAACAGGGAAATTTAGAGTTAAGGTTGTCACATCCTATTTAGAATCCCTCTGATATAAAAATGAAATAAAACCACTAATGTTTGATGTCATATTTGTAAATAATATTGAAATGTAAAATCTCTCTGAAATGTGAGTGCTACTATTTTTGCCTCAACTTTATTTTCCAGTTCTTATTTACAGTTGTGATTTCTCTAACAATAAAAGACACTTTTTACAAGGCTGAGCCAGCCAGTCAATTGAAGCGCTGAAATGTTTGATGTCACCGTATTATCTAAAGCAGAATGGGGCTGAATCACAAAGCACGTGGAGGTCATTTCCATCCAATAACGGGACAGGAAAGGTGTCCTTGGAAATCTTAGCATGATGAATTTCAGCTGAACACCAGGAAAATTGATTACTAATGCAGGTGTCTTTTACTTAATTTTTTTTCTCTAAGATAAGATCATTTATAATCTATTGTATAATATTCTTGGGGAATTAGACTATTATTAAGTGTTTCTCACACAAAAAAAATTCCTATTGGAATATACTGCTTGTATGTATGAATAGAACAAAGGTCATGTTATAATTATAGTACAAGCAAGATGGGATGAGATGAAGCTAATTATCCCCTTAAAGACTTGTGAATAACGTTAACACTTGAGGGCACAATTGTCAACAGAAAAAGTCTATTCTGCTTGTATTTCCAAGAAAAAAATTAAAACAATTGAATACTTTTTAAAAATAAATGATATTAATAACTGACTTTAAAAAATCTCACTGTGAGTTCAAGATAAAACTACAATAAATATGTAAGTACATGCTGGCATAGTAGATCCTACAAAAACTACTGTTCTTACTATATATAATCTATATATAACATAGAACTACTACAAAACCTGTATCTATTATAAATATATGTTTATATGGACCTGTGGCTACAAGCCCAAGTACACGTGTGTGTAATAAAGTGCTTCCTTCCCTCTTCACCAAGGTACGCTTTACCCCCTCATGCCCATGGAAGGGTTTTTGACTTCAGAAATGTCATAATATTAAATAAATTATTTTATAACATTATTTGTATAATATTTTATTTATAATATTCATTAAATATTTCTATTTTGTAATAACATATTATTTTATATTAAAATGAATTAAGTTTCCATTAATTAATTAACGCTGCTCAGAATTTCATCTCCCATTTTGTGGGTATTCTGTTGGTAGATATAGTTTATGTCTGAGATATTTTATGCTGTTAAATCTCTTTGGGTTTAAGTATCACCAGGCCTGCTGTTCGCGCGGCAGGGCAGACACGAAGAGAACCCTCATGGAGCTCCCGGGTTTGCTGCACAGGTGGGTGAGAGGCACTTTCGTGCCTCACCGAGGTCGATTGGGCATAACCATAAAATGAGCTCGGACAATAAAGTATCAGCGGCCTTTGATGATCACCTGCCCGAGGAGGCGGTATGGAGCCAGCCTGGCTCCTCAGCTCTCCTCAGGAATTCTAAGCCCTGTGAAGGTTGACCTGCCACCCAAGCACCCAGCGTCAGCGCCAACCCAGAGATGAGGGCCCATCTCCACTACGGAAGGAACTTCTCTGAAAGCGTGGGGGAGGGGTGTGTGGACCAGGATCGTTTTTTCCTATAGTAAATCGTTGGGATGTTGGTGTTGTTTTTATTTAAAGGAACACAACTGTCCCTATTCTTATTCAAGAGACCCAATCCTTTCCTCAGTTTACTATTTTACAGTTCCTTTTAAAATGATATGTGTGCGGGTATGGTAGACCCTCACCAACCTCAGATATGCCTTCTTAATGAATTTTATCATCTTTATTTGTATAAGGCTTTTTTCTGAAGAAAGTATAGTTTGGGTACATTTGGAAAGGAGACGCAACAATAAAAATGTAACTACCAATGTTTTAGTATTATAATACTTCAATCTGTACAGGAATCTGAAGAAATTCATCTTCTTCCTTAAACTCTGTTGAATGTGAACATGGGATGAAGGATGGATGGGCAAATTGATGGATGGTGGGGTGTGGACCATTCTGTTAGATGAAATAAATAAATAAAATTAAGTCCCCATAGTTTACAAAAGATGTCTCTCTCTCCTTTGAATTCTAAACACACATTTATTTCATTACCACGCAGTTATTTTCAATCATATTTTAAATCAAAGACATTGTTTTTTAACATTATTGGTAACTGAGTATTTCTTTTACTCCATATAGACTAACATTTTTTAAAGCAAGAACAGCATGCTGTATCTTCATGCTATATGTGCCTGCAGGAAGCTACATGACTTCAAAGCATAAAGATTATTAAGCCAATAAGAACTGAAGCATTTGGGTAGGGGGTAGGGGGGTGGGGGAGGGACAAGAACAAAGGGAGAGAGACACAATAGGCCTTGGTGGGACTAGAGGTGGGTGTGCTACTTTGGTGATACTTGATGGGGAGAACCTAATGTTACCATAGTCAAAACAATAAATAATTTTTTATTCAAAAAATAATTTAGGGGCCTCCCTGGTGGTGCAGTGGGTTAAGCAACGCACAGTGAAGCAAACAGCAGCCACTGCAGCACAAGTTCAATCCCTGCTGCCGGCCAGGCGGGGTACCCACAGGGTGCAGCAGACCTCTCCTGCCTCGCCCACTGCTGCAGTGTGTTTCAGTCAGTCTGCCTGTTCTGCTCCCCACTCTGTCTGGTGAATCCTCTTACCTCCTGTGACTCTGGCCTGTACCCCAGCTCTTGTATGCAAAAATAAATACATCTTTAAAAAAATAATTTAATTCAGATGATTGCTAATGCACACTCAAAATAAATCCTATAGCTAAATTATTTAAGCCACAATTTTCTCATCTGAAACGTGGAGGTAATTAATGCCCCAAATATTAGCTTAAAGGTAGAATATAAAGCACCGATCACGTATTAGGAGATTGTTAAACATTAGTTTCTTTCTCAGCATGCCTTGCACACATCTGCTTCACAGTACTGCCTTTAAAGAGTTGGATTAATAAATGAATTAATAAAAAATTAATGCAGTTATGTAATCCATCATAATTTGTGACCGCTTTATTACTTGATATTAAATGACTTAAGTTGAGCAGATGGTTGTCTTTTCAACCTCGTCGCTGAACTACATATTTTATTTCTCTCACTAGGGATTTCCATAAATGTTTAATGAACCTAAATTGTTTTCAAAATTTAAAGAAAGATAATTTTATGAAAGAAATGAGGATATTTGCATAAAACCTAATGCCTTTATTTCACAGAAATAATACCTTCCCCTTAAGCAGAGGATTGAGGGCAATTCAAGTAAGAACATTGCAACACAAGGATGTTAATGCCAATCGGATCTGGTGCCCTCTTGAAAATGCTAGCAGCTTTCCTGTGGGATGAGTGGAAACCACGGAGAAGCTATTTGATCTCACACACACAGTGACTGCAGATGCCCCCACCCCCAAAACACAGTACTTAGGATAGAATGCTAAGGGGATGGTTGTGAAACCAGTAGCCACATTTTTATCTACCTTTCCTGCTTATTTTAACTGAAATAAGAAAGCAATGCAAGTTTGCAGAGTATGACTTGGACTGGAGCAGAGATTCAACTCTGGGTTGTAGCACAAACTCCACAACAGAGGTTGAGATAACGTGTTGTGACCGTGAGGGAGGAGCTGAGAGGGATGTGGGAGCTGCTAGCAGCTAGAAAAGCACAGGAAACAAATTGTCCCCCAGAACCTCCAGAAGAAAAACAGTTCTGGCCACAGCGCAAGAGACTCATTTTGAAATACTAATCTCCTGTAAGACAGTAAATTTACATTGTTATAAATCACTGTGTTGGTAGTAATTTGCATCAGCAGTCATAGAAAACGAAAACTGATATCAAATCTTGATATTTTGGGGACCCTTAATATATTTAGCATTTTTCTATTGTTCTCCTTGTAGTATAATAATTTTATCTGGAAATCAGTTAATCTTCTCGCTCCTTTTCCTGTTATTGTGCTTTCTCCTCAGGGACTCAGTTCTTAACTGTTCTGATCGCCATCCTGCTATCCCGGCAAGGGTTAGCTTCTTTCTACAACAGAATTGGACCTGCCTGATTTAACGTTTTGGCGAGAATTTATTCAAGGATGCTGGGAATTCGTAGATCCATCAGCGAAAGGGGACCCCTTCTTTGGGTAAGCCAGAGTAGACAGCTCCCCAGTTTCCCCTTTAGTAGTCAGCAGAGGGTCAGACGTGCAGGGCATCAGGGAAGGGTTACAGTAACGGTGGTGCTGCTGTATCATCTCCCACAAGGCAGCAGACTCAAGCATAGTCATAGATTCAATGGAGAACATACCGTTGTGGACGGAGAGCACGTCAAATCTACACAGAAATCCAAGATCAATATTTTGCTGCCTTTTACAGCCTTCCAAATGGATCCTAAAGTCATTACTCTAAATAGCTGAAGTTTCCTTCCAGGCTTAAAAAATAGCAGTAGAAAGATGTGGAAAATTGGCCAACTTCGAAATGTAAGTAGATCTATAAGTGTAGAATATTGTTTGTATTCTGGCTGTTTTAATATACTTCTTACATGTGGATATATATATTTTTATAAGTCATTGAAGATGGGTTCATTTATTTCAATGATCATGTATTCACATGTACATCTAGCTATTACTTTATGTGGAGTTCAAGTTTAACAAATGTATATATGAGAGAGTAAAAGAAGCCAGTGACTAAGTTACAAGCTGTTTCCCTCCTCTTTCAGGAATAGAACATGTATCTATATGGAATCACATGGACTTGATTTCAAAGAAGGGACTTAAAGTTATATTCCACTTATGATAACCATTGATTTCAAACAGCCGAGGTTGAAAATTTGCTTAACAAAAGTTTAATTAGTATGAGGTTATTCTCACTATGAGAAATGATTTAAAGATAATTAAAACATATAACAAAATGTCAATAGTCTTTTAGTAATTCATAGCTTGGTGGTGGAAAGTTGTAATTGCAGTTGTAAGTACAGACTTTTAGAAGGTCATCAATGCCTTTATTGGCAAGCTCTCTCTCCCTGCCCAGACTCAAATTTAAGACAGACACTCTGTCCCTTAGACTTGACTAATGTTTAAATGCTGGCTCATGACAAGTCTGTGTGCAAATGATTCAATTATTTAAGAAATAAGATACCAGTACCTTTGTCCTCCCACATATTCCTTCCACCCTTCACTGACTCATAATATGGGAGACATTGATTTAATATCTTTAATTTAAGGCTTTAAACATCCCTCTCCGTCTATTTGGTTCCATATTACAACTCAAATCTCAAGTTGGTCACTTGCTCTTAGAAAATAGCAAACAAGTGAATGTAGTCTCTCTTCTTTCACACACACCCAAAGAATTTCTTTTTCACTTTTCCCATCAAGGCTGTAAGCACTGAAAAATCCTAATTAAAACACAAGGTTTGACTCTACTCTCTGCAAGGATCACTGAGACTAAGACAGTAAAAGAAGTGTGGATTTACAAACATACCGGGTCCTTTCCGGGATGCCTCTGGAGTTTCCCATGATTAAACTTCCCTCCAGCCTCATGGCCCTTGGGGGGCAGAGTTCGGGAGAAGCTCGGTAAATGTGGACATTAGACAAGCTGCTTAAATGCAGATGCCACTGCACTAGCTCCATATGCACAAGTGAATGTGAACAGGATTTCAAGCCAAACATCTAAGCAACGATGGCCTCAGAACAGAGCCTCTCTCCAGCTGACGTGAGGGAAGTCAGGGCACTGTGTCTGTCTGTCTGCATGTCCTGCAGCGGGAGGTGAGTTCAACCTTGGAGAAAGTCAGTCGAGAAAGCAGACATTTTTAAAAACAAAATATTTAGAGTTACAGACAAGGGTCACACTCATTCTTATAACTTCTTCATGATGTGGAATCATTGAACAACTTCCTTCTGCTTAGAAGATAGGCTTTGGCTCTCTCTCGCTCACTCTCTCTCTCTCAATCTCTATCTAACTCAACTGTCTTCTCTTCCTTCTTCCCTCCCTCTTCTTTCTTCCTTTCTTTTTTTCCTTTTCCCTACTCTTACCTTAGTTAAATTTTACATGTATCAAAAGACAAAGAGGGCAGCATTGTGAAGCGGCCCAGCCTCCCACCTGCCTCCCACCTACCTCCCACCTGCTCCAGAATCAGCGGCTTCACTTGCCCCCATAGGTCCTTTATACTGATGGATGTTCACCCTCCGAGTTCCTAAGAGGTCAAACGCTAATACATCAGATAATTATATTGCTATCATTAGCTTTTGTTTCTATGTTTCCATAATTTTCAATTTCAGTAACCCTCTCAATTAATTCCTCTTGCTTCCATTATATTTTTAAACCTCAATTTCCACCAAAGAAATGTGGTTCAACTGAGAAAAAAGCAAAGAACAAGAGTCAACTTTCCAAAGTTAGAGCTGTACGTGGACAACTATTTGAGGAAATGAGAAAAATATCTGAGTTTTCACCACCAAGTTTGGCTTCACAGAACGCCCACCTGCGACGTGGCTCCCCGCTCTTCACAGGGACATTTTGCTTCACCGCATCACCCAGATTCAAGGGATATTTCTTGTATCTGACCCTTCAGTAACTTTGAGCTACTGGAAGACAGATTTATAAATTTGAGCCCCTATTTATTACCCAGATTCCATTTATTTTACGTAGCCCTAAACCCAAAGGCTCAGATTCTTGAAAGACTTATTTGACGTTGTGCTCATTCACTTGCACGTCACGATCGCAAGGGAATCCTCTTTCCCTTCAAAACTGAAAAATACCAAGCATCACATTCTGTCAGTGACAGCGCTGGAGACAGCAGGTGTGAGAGCTGAGGGGGATTTGAACTCGGAGGTGAGTGCCCAGCCCAGGGGCACACGGGGAGCCAGGCTGGCTTGGCAGCTGATGCAGAACTCCGGCTGCCTGCCGCCACACACACCCGCACAGCAAGCTGTCGTCAGGGATGGAGTGATCCTTGAAATGCACCATGGGAAATTAATTTTAGGATCGGGGGCACTTAAATATGCTTTGTTAAAATTATGCAAAATCTACATGTAAAGGGAACAAACAGCCGAAGAAGAAGAAGACAGTCATGTGGCAACAGAATGATAAAGGCATGGTTTGAAAGTTTAATGGAAGCATTTGTCAATGGAAAAACTAAGAGTGCAAATAACACTGACTCTAACACAGGAAGAGATGAGCCCCACACACAGTGATAGGGAACAGGAAAAGTAACTGAACTGTAGAAGAGAATGAGTAGAAATGCATCATGTGAGAAGACCCTCTGTGTTGGCCCAGCAATTTCACAAATCCTCTGAGGAAGAGGAATTGGAAGCTCTTATAAGAACCTGCTATATATTATCTATATTAAATATATGAATGCAAAATAGTAAGCAAATTGTAACTCATGGCATAATGTGGCTGCTTAGTGTTATTCTTTCATGATCTACATAAAACCCTTAGTCAAAAAAAATGCCATTGGGATGTTGCATATGTAAACCTAGGCTTGCACATTATGAAAGTCCACATTCTGATGCAAAAATGGAACAAAGTTTACTAGCAACATCTCTTAAAGAAATTTTGCAGAACATGCTTTTATTTAAGTGCTCCTCAAACAACCCTCTTGGACAGTCTTGCTGCACATGTGTTATCAGAGAAGAATTATTAACTGTATTGCTTCATTTTGTTGTGGTTTGGAGAATAAACCATGTGGTATCTTCACTCAGAACCAGATATTATCATGGAAACTTCACTGGACACAGAGCACAGACAGCGCTTTAATGGGCCACTGGCTTGCAACCTAAAGAAGGCAAGGGATTCGCTAAAGAAGTCACTCAAATGTAGATCACTGGGTGACTGTCCCCAGTGTCATAATACAAAACTCAAGGAGAAGAGGGTCTGGGTAGGAGATGACATAGAAAGTAGTAGAAGTCTGCCTAATAACCCTACTTCGGAGACCTGGAGTGGAGTGAAGCTTGTGGCCTTCAGTGGAAGGATAGAGCAGCCTGCGGGTCTAATGTCAATTACATTCTGGTCACAGTCACACCTGCCCCTCCTCCAGCCTTCAGACCTATGGCATCAGCTGCATATGGTCTAAGAGCAGTGTGTACACAGTGTGCAAGAGCCACGCATGCTGGCGGTCTGTGACTGGATCACTGATTGAGGCTTCTGGTCAGAGAATTGTAGAAAAGTGACCTAAGTCATTGCCTCTATACCTTCCAAGGCCAGAGGCCCCACCCTTCTGCTGATGTCGCTTCCTCATTTCCTGGATTTAAAGGGCCACACCTTTATTCCCACTTCTTTTTTCTCCTTATTCCCTTTGGAAGCCAGATTTCAAAACTAAACTACTCAAAATCAATGTTATCTCTGTGTAAATGTAACACCAAGGAGAAGGTGCAGATTCAGGGAAAACCTGAGAAGAACTCAAATTTAGTGTCTTGGTTCTCAGGATTTAAGCAGTCTGCAACAGCCAGAGAAAAAAATATATATATTGCAACAAAAAAGAAAAATTGGGGTCATTTCTTAAAAACATGTATTTTGAGCAAGCATCTCAATTGACTCTGCTAAAATTAATCCATAAACCACAAAGAAATACTAAAGCAAAACAGGTGATCTTTTCAGTCTACTTATTTTTTACTGTATCTCTTCAACCACTTGAGTCTATGGGTTTAACTCAAGAAATCTTATATTCTAAGATCCTCTATTTCATAGCAGACACGTACGCTCAAAAGTGCCGACGGTGTATTAATGCAATCATTCGGGCTTGCGGTATAGACACTGTTATTTATTACCGTCCAATGATAATCTCCAACAAAGGATTTCTTGTTTCTCCACTACTTCTCTTCGTGTATTTAATTGATGTTATTTATGTTCTGTCTCTGTTTCTGTCTTTGTTGCTTTCGGTCTGACACACACACACTTTGTTTTTCATCTGTTTTCATGTGTTATTGTTTTTCTTATGATTGACACAGTTGTTCACATCTAAAACTTTCCAGACAAATATGACATTATAGAGATTCTATTCTCACTGGAAATATTTTTTTTAAGATTTATTTATTTATGCACACAAGAGCTGGGGTATACGCCAGAGTGGTAGGAGGTGAGAGGAGTCACAACAGAGCGGGGAGCAGAACAGGCAGAGCCACTGAAATACGCTGTTGAGGGTAGCAGCAGGCAAGGCAGGAGAGGTCTGCTGTGCCATGTGGGTTCCCTCCCTGGCTTGGGATCGAACACACACTGCTGTGCCGTGGTGCCGCTGGGCCACCAGGGAGGCCCCTGGAAATATCTTTATAAAATGTAATCTTGAAAGTTGGCCTTCAAAGGTGGGTGAGTTTGGGAGAAAATAGCAAAATATTCTGAGTTTCTTACAAAGTCAGTAGGCAAGGGAAATGAGTTGACGTGAAGGATAGGTGCAATGAATAGTTGCAATTATAAATTAGGTAACTGGGCAGGAAACATGTACCTTAATTTGAACACTGCTACGCATTCTGAATTTTTGACTGCCTATTTGAAAATGCTTTCCTGTTACTGTTCTTGCCCCTATGTCCTACTCCTTGTTGTTTTAAAAAGTAATTATTTTCATTTTGAAATGAGACTACATCACATAGAAAGAATCATATCACATGCACAACTTTTTAATGATAATCCTTTGTGTTTTGCTTATTAGACATTTTAGAAAATCCAAAAGATGGGAAAAGAAATTTTCCTGACAAAGGAATTGATGACCATGGATGTGATGGAATTCGCCAGCTATACTATAGAACCATGAAATATAATTCAAATCAAATGATCTTTTTATAGAGCTTGATTTTAAAATGTGATTCCATGAAAATAATTGGGAAAACATGTTAGGCAGTCCAACATGAGACCACTAGAGAAAAAGATCTGTGCTTAGAACAGTTAAAATAAGTAAATTGATTAATTAAAATAATAAATTAAATACACGATAAGTAGACAAATTTCATTTTGTACCAATAGCTAATGTAAAAAAACCTCAGGTTTTCAATAGGATGACTCAGCTGAATTCTGACACATTGGTCCATCAGGAATGTTCTCTGACATGCTCATAAATGAGTGCTGGTCTCTACTAGTCAAAACCGTTGTGTTCCTAGGGAGCCTTTATAAGCCAACATGTAGTAGAGCAACTCAACAATTACCACTAATGTGGATGCATACGATTTTGAGCATTCCCAGACCCCAGAATCATAAAACGCATAAAACCTAAAATCACAGGCACGTATAATCAAAGCAGGAATGCTGTGATGAACACACAGCCTGCGGGAACGTTTCCAGAGGAGCATGGGGCAGTCACTGGGAGAACAAGAGTTTGTAGAGACTTCACGCAACGAGAGTTGACTACAGAACAAACACTGAATGCTCCTTTTACAACCCCTGTGTTACGAAAGAGAAGACCGTCTTTGCATTTCTTTTGGTTCCTGGAAACAGGCTGGAGAGCTGGTCTCTTCTCCTTGTGAAGCAGCATGATGCAAACTTTCGAAAAGCAGGAGAGAGCTGCATCAGGCAGGCCAAACACTACCCACAAAATATCTCTCCATAAATTCCAAATCTCTAAATGCTAAGGACAGGTCAGGCAATTGCAGTCGGCAGACAGATTCATTATTTTCCTGTCTGAGGAGAGTTTCCACCACAGAGGATCCTGATGAGCTAATTGTTCCGAGAATGCAATGATCAGACCGTAAGGCGCTGTCAAAGAAGCCGCCACCACAGAGCAGGGGCAGGTCCCTCTCTCCCACTCGCACAGGGAAGCGCAGCTTGCTCAGAAGCATGAAGGTCAACGTGACCTCCAGGCTTCCGGTGTGCTTGTGTGTGTGCGTTCGTGGTGTGTGGATGGTGTGTTGTGTGTACGTGTGGCGTATGCATGTGTGTGATGTGAAATGTATGTATGTATATGTGGGGAGCATGCTAGAATATAGAAGATACTTTTCATCTAGATGATATGATCAGTATAAACAATCCTAGCAAATAATCAGGAAAGACTAGTTCATTAAAACCTGGGCTATCTGGGCCTCCCCGGTGGTGCAATGGGTGAAGTACTACACTATGAAGCAAACCACAGCCGCTGCAGCACGAATTTGATCCCTGTCCCCGGTAAGGGTGGTGACCCACATGACGCAGCAGACCTCTCCTACTGTGCCGGCTGCTCCCCTCAGCAGTGTGCTTCAGTCGATCTTCCTGTTCTGTTCCCCACTCTGTCTCTGCTGAATCTTCTCACCACCCCCCACACCTCTGGCCTGTACCCCCATTCTTGTATGCATAAATAAAATAAATCTTAAATAAATAAATAAATAAAACCTGGGCCATCTGATTTTTTTCATATCCCCATATCTTTTAATTTTATGTAGTTTTATATCACTCTTCATTTTTGTGTATTGTATGCGTTCTTGTCTCATGTATAATCCCCATGGAATTCCCACCACCAGTTCACCTGGCACCATCGCCACAGGCCCTGCTGCTTTTCCCTCCCCTGTTGTAATCCCACTTCGTCCTCCCCCGCTGCAGAATGTCTCTGGTATATAGTTGCCCGTTAATTTTATGATTCAGGAAAAGAAAAAAAAAAAGTAAATATCGGATTTATTTTAACATGGTGATTAAAGTAAGAGGAATTTGGGAAAATTATTTTGGATGTGAGAAAACAATCAGTCTGGAGTGTAATTATGTATTTTATTTCGATAACAGTAGATTCTGGAGTAACAGATATGAGCAAAGCAAGAATGAGCAACCTCGCCAAGTGCCAAGGGAGCATTGACAACTCCGACGCCATCTTAGGGCGGCTGGCGCGTGGCAGCGTCTCGCCCTCGCTTTCTGCTCTCTCCGTGCTGCGCTGAGGTCACTGACGGCAGGTGTGGTAAGTCACTTGATTTAGACAATGCAGCTTGAGCAGAAGTAATGTGTCCTCTTCAGGGGCTCTTTTGCAACCTCCGCAGACGCTTCGGCACACTCTCCTTTGCTCCGTTTTCCGTGGCACCTAGAAAGAAGATGTTGTGTCATCTTGAGACTTGGCGGGAAGATGACGTGGGACAGCACTGAACTCAGCCCGCCCTGCACAAGCAGCGAAAGGGAGAAACTTACCATCGTCATGGGCATTGCCACTCAAGGTCACTTGTCACCGCAGTAGAGCTGAGTAGATCCTGCCTCATGAAGAACCGTGGCCCAGGACAACTGGATGATGAAGTGACACACAGGTGCATGCCCCTTGTTGTTAACCTGCATCTAAAGCAACATGTCCCAAGAAGCACAACCATCACCTCTGGTTGCTGAAGAAATTCTACTCTCATTCTGAAATGACGCCTGCTGCTGTTCATTAATTCTGTAGACTATAATGAGAAATAAAGTTTCCCCAAAAGTTAAAACACCAAAAAATGTAAGTCATACTACTGTAACTTTACGATGACCACAGCACTCAGTAACCAAGGATAACTAGAAATAAGGTAGGAACTTGACAAAGGCAAGCGTGTCTTCAGCCAGCATATTAGCCAAGGCCGACTGGTAACCCAGGTCAGTGCACACACACACACATGCCGTGACAACATCTGGACGTCTGTGTTTGCTTTAGTCTCTGCCGCAATATACAGAAAATGTGTGGATTTATTTGTGTTTGAGAAAAAGATGTCAGAGAAACCGTGTCTGAGTATAAACTCTGTTGTAACACACACACTCATGGAACTGTATGATCTTGAACTTGCACTCAGCTCAGGAATCATACTGAATATCTGGGTTAGTGACAGATAGTGTTGAAAATAGCCTATTAGGCTCCCTCTCCCAAGCTAACCACCCATGAAATAGCTGAAGGAGGACTATATAAGAAAAAGAACAAGATAATGAATACTCACGATGTGAGTCTAGCTACTTTTATTAAAGTTTATTGGGGGGTTGGGATCTATGCTATAGAGTCTATGGCAAAGAGTGTTGATGCTTAAAATGTGTCCAGCTGTGCGTGCCAACGGGAAGAGAAGGGCATCAGCCTGGCGTCCTGGGCTTCAGAGGCAGGTAGGAGCCAGGGGGTTCTGGGGGAGATGGGAAGAAATGGTGGAGAGCAAGCGTGCACAGAAATGGTACACAGAGAGAAGCAGAGGCGAGCTGGAGGGGACAAGGGGGCGGACACTAATGGCATACCCAGAAACACCTCGCCGTTCTGTGGGGAACGGGGCAGCAGCCCAGGCCCGGGTTGCATAGAATATGGCGCTGGGGCTGGGCAAAGAGATGACCTAGCTTGACTAATTAGTCAAGGCTACCGCTTCTTCCAGCAGAATTGAGTCGCAGTTTTCAGAGTGTCCCCAAATGACCTCTTTTCTAATTCTCAACAGTATTTTCACATAAAGGTAGTTTTGTGTTGGAGATTTAGAAGATTGTTCACCTTGTCCAACTTCAAGTTCTACTTAGTTCCATACAATGAGAGAACGGTAGGGTGTGTGTGTGTGTGTATGTGTGTGTGTTATATTATGTCTTCACTGCATACCGGGAACACACTAATTGTACACATGTGTGCATATATAATATCTAACCTATATAATTATCTATATACCATGTGTAATAATTTATATATGACTTATATAATCATGTGCAATATTATGCAATATTATGCAATATTGTATATTGTACAATATTTTACAACTTGTTAAAATATACATAGCAGGTTCCTGACAGAAAATAGGACACCAACAAATGCTTATTCAGATATTGTTATTCAATATATATGTAGAGAGAGAAATGTAAAGTTTGAGAACAGAACAGTTTCTGAAAAGTGCTTTGTATTAGCGATCATTATAAGCCAGTTAATATTCTCTTCCCTTTGGTTGCTGACATGGTCAGTCTAATTGATCTCCAGCTATAACAAGAAAAATATAATTTCAGCTCCCAGGCATCGACAGCTCCCAAAGGTCCTCATTTTTCAGTCCTTCAATTTTGGGGGCATCGCAGTGTGAAGGAAAGCTGCACTTGTGACCTGGAACTGTCGATAATGTTTGGGTTTTGTTTCAATGATTATTTTCTTTTAAGATTTATTTACTTATGCATATAAGAACTGGGGTGCAGGCCAGAGGTGCAGGGGTGAGAGAATTCACCAGAGACAGAGTAGGGAGCAGAACAGCAGATTGACTGAAACCCACTGCTGAGGGGAGCAATGGGGAGGCAGGAGAGGTCTGCTGCTCCCTGTGGTTCAGCTCCCAGGCTGGGGATGGAACTTGCACTATAGAGGCTGTGGATACTTCCTAGTGCTGAGACTTAACCCCTTGTACCGGGTACACTGGAAGGATAAGCAATAAATCCACTATCTAGAATTCCTGTGTTCTCAGGGTTAATAAAAGGTTAAAAATTGAACTTCTATGTTCCTCTCTCCAAAGCCTTCCTTTCCTCTGCCCACATCTTTTCTTTGGAGCCTCCAGCAAAACCATGTTGAATACTAGGGATGGAGTAATGTCAGCAGCAAAATAGCCTAAAAGGTCTAATTTGGCCACTGTGCTCAAGATCCTCACTGTTGAGTGAAAGTAGAAGAGGTGCTGATGGAGTCCCCACACACCTGTTGGTGCTGCTGCATCTTAGGGCAAAGAGGGGATGGTGGTGGGGGGAGGGGACGGAGTTTCAAGGGGAAGGGGCAGGACTTCCTGCTTCTGAACATACCCTGGCCTTTCTTATGCAGAATTCCTAAGACTCCTAATTCCTCCTTATGTGAAAAATTGGCTTATTTGCAGCAAGGTCCAGATAGTCTTTGGCAAAATTCACTTGATATTCTCAGACACACGAGGGGGAAGAAAGGTAATTTGAGAGTGCCACATGCATGGCTTCACTATGAGAAATAAGGAAGGTAAGAAGCTAAAGACAGAAAAGTTTTTATCAGAAAGTGCCATTTCCAAAGAATGACTCATGAATTTGAAGGGAGCGTTTTTCAACAGCAGATTTGGGATGTGCTTCCAGTTCTTCTATTTCTTCCAGAAATAAAAGTCTCACAAAGGCAGAAAGTGCTTTAGAATTGGTTGTTCTCTGCCCATCACCCGCACACTTAGGAGCTTTTACAAGGGCAAGATCTTGACATAAACTGCGCAGAGCAAGATGAAGATCTCATCCTGCTTTCCTTGGTGCCACGGGCGCTTTCAAGACCAGTGTGAAAAAACAATTGAATTTAAGAAAGGTCAAAAGCCAGGATGAAGAGACGTTCTGATTAAAAGCTTGCCCTGAGGCAGCAAGCCTCATGGTTCTCTAATTCAAACATAAAGACATTTAGCTCATGCTAGTTTTCTGGTTAATTTTTCAAGCATACGGGTTGTGAGGGATCAAAATATCCTACAAGCTTCAAAAGATGTGAAAGGTCCCGGTTGGATCCAAACAGTTTGAATTGGGTCTCATTGCAGGTGGGTCTTTTATTCTTTCCTTTAATTTCTACTGTGTCTTCATTCTTCACATTTCTTTCGGGTGCCCTTCACAAGTATCAAAGACTCATTTTTAAGTTATATTATTTAAGACAAAGAATGTCTACAAAAGCCTTGTAGGAGAGCTGATTCTTCACTTTCCAAAGACACTAGCAGTCAAATATTTAAAAAAAAAAAAAAAAAAGAAAGAAAGAAAGAAAAGACCAGTGGCATTGATATATGAACCTCAAAAAAATTTTAAAGGCTTAATTTTTATCCAAGTGACTTTCGTACAGAAAACCTCCAAAGATCAAGTTTTCTTTTTAGATTCCCATGGCTTCCTGATTCCAGCCAGATCTGAAATACCACAAAACAGCTTGACTTGGATTTTTTTATATATAGCATAAACATTTTTCCAAGCTTGAGTATTGATGGAAACCAAGACTTCCCATTCATGCAATTTGGGAAGCAAACAAGAAAAAAGGTGAGAGGACATGGATGAGGAAGGGAAGCCTCTTTGTACCTATAGGCCTGATATTTACACATCCCAGGACTGCTGAGTCCAGATTCCATTACGTGCAACACTGCCAGCAAAAACCAACGATTTTTAGCACTTGTGCAGTTGCTCACGATACTGAACACAAAATTTCCACATGACCCAGCAAGTCCACCCCTAAGTATCTACTCAAATGAACATTCCTGCACCCATGTTCACAGTGTCATGTTCACACCAGCCAAATGTGAAAGTAACGCTGTGTCCATGGAAGAGTGAGGCTGGAGGCTCACACGTACTGGGTCCACACAGCCCAGCCCCGCCACCCCAAAGACCTCCTCTACCCGCCGACAGCCACCTGCAGGAGCTTTGAAGACTGTGTCACGCGAAAGAGGCCAGACGTGAAAGGAAACAGCATATATAGTTAATAAATAATAATAGCACCATGCACAATAGTTATTAGTACTAGTAATAAATGATCCGTGTTTGGCTAACAGCGATTGGCTCCTTACTTCATGGTGAAAGCTAATTTCCTGATTCCCATCGCAGCATTGCCGTCGAAAATGTTCGCATTGAGCGAAGCTGGCCACAGGGAGACCGCCCGCTTCTACGACTGACAAACCTCCAATCCAAATGCCTAAAGGTGCCCAAAATAAAAAGTAAAGCCGATAGGGCCTGTTCATCACCCTCTTTCATCCTTCGGCCTCTGTGCCGCAGTGGGCAGGGAGGCGACCACGAAGTGGGGGCCAGAAGCCGAGCACCCTGAGACCTCCCACTGTCCTCTCACCTCCCTCCAGTCACCTGCCGGGAGCGCCAGCAAGCTAGCCTGGGTCTAAAGAAGTGACTGAAAAAAGCAAGATAAAAAATTCTCAGGCTTAAAAGCAAACAAAAAACTCAACAAGACCAAAAAGCCAAGATAAAACAAAGAAACCATGGGGGGAGGAGGGGCAGGCAAAGACTGGGATGAGGGCAGAAAGAGCACAAGGGGGGAATGGTGGTGGGTACTCCCTGGGGAATACACATGATGTCAAATATAATTAATTTAAAAAAAAAATTCTCAGGCTTGACTGTTCCTCATTCTTCGGCAATGAAAAGGCTGAAAGGTTATGAAAAGGCCGCTCGCTTTGGCCACGGCACCAGGCGTGCGTCCAGGTCGTGCCCACGCACCTGCGCGGCTCTCCCGAGGCGTCTGCCCAGGGCCACGGTCCTCGCAGTGGGAGACTGATCTGCAGCCCGCGCCCTTCGGGGGGGGACTCCGCGAAGGACCGCACTGGCTGCCGGCGCCCTGAAGCTGCAGGGTCTTCTGGCACTACAGGCGCTGCCAACGGTCTCCCAGTGGTTATTTCACTGGTGAAGAAGCTGATGTTCAGATTGCACGGCTCCCGCGGGCCTCTGAAACAACCTCCCATTTTGTGTGCCCAGTGGACGTGTTGGAGCCACGCTCCCGCTCACAACGAGCTCAGCTTGCCTGGAGGCCGGTCAAGGGACAGGCAGGATGAGATGCTGCTTCTAAGACTGGACTCAAAGGCCAGTGGCTTCTCGCTTGCACCCTGCCCTCTCCGGGCTTGCTCATTCTGGGGAAACCAGCCGCCAGGTGTGGGGCAGTCAAACCCGGAGAGGAGCAGACTGGCGGTATCTTCAACCTTGCAACGAGGCGTTGGGACTTGACTCCCAACCTCATCAAACCTTTGGGTGACTGCAGCTTGCCTGAGGTGGACGCTCGCAGGGAACCTTCAGACTCCACGCCAGAATCACTGAGCCAGCTTCACCATACAGCCCGCAGGAGACGGCAAATACCTGTAGTCGTATTAACGCCGAGTTTTGGGATGGGGCTCTTCGGCAAAGAGAACCAACACACGACTAACAGCAAAGACCAGGCTTAACCCCGGCTCCTGGCATCCCCCACCCAGGCTCCCTTCTCTTAGACCACAGTTGCCTTCTTGAAAACCTGTAGATCAGTCCATTCTTCTACTCTGAACATGCACAACCCTGATATAAAAGTATAAAATAACTCTGTAATCACCACTCCTGGTTCTGCATCATTGCCATTTCACAGATGTTCTCCATCAAGGCTTCAAGCTCAGCCTCCAGAATGACTTAACATTTCATAGTTAATAGAATAAGTAGGGAAAGGCTCTTATACAGCAAATCCATGAAATATTCATGGGATAAATCATGGGCACATCTTACAAAAGCTGGCATTTATATCATGTCTAAAGACAAAAGCTTTGTCCCAAATAGGATTAATACATCAATAGTCTGATCAATTTTGAATAGGTAACTAGATTAGAGTACCTCTAATTAGCCACTGTATTGTTACAGAATTATTACACTTTGTATTTGTTTATATGATTTATTTGTGGTTCTAAAAACAGTTGTTGGAAGGAATAGGATGCCTCTGAATACACAAGGGTGGACTACTTTTCATAACAAAAATCATGAGCATATGGCTAATACCATTACTTTGAAATCACTGAATTGCTTGCTTTATTTCAGCATAAACCCCCACCACACACACACACACACACACACACAGACTCATCCTCATTCCCCATGCATATAATTGGATTCTTCTCATCTCCCAAGTTTACTAAAATAGATGCAAAGGTTGAAAATGCCCAGAACAGCTTGAGTGAAACTTCAGGGGCCAGTGGGGCATGTCTCGTAAAGTCCCATGTGTTTTCCTCTAAAAATCAGTCATTCGTACTGCCCTATAGCATGTGACCCAGGACAGACCCTGTGTGGAAATACATGTGTTTTAGCAATGCCTCTCACATGCAAATGCTCTATCCTTTTCAACAGGACTCGACATTTCAGGCCAAAGGGAAGAGAAATGCCCGTGGCAGGATGCTCAGCTGTCCGGCCCTCTCAGGGCTCCTTGCTTAGTGTGGGGGATCAAGGGAGGTGCTAATCACTTCAGGATGTGGCTGTGTGAGGTGAGCCTGGGCTTGCCCAGTCTTCTGAGAGGTGCCCTTGCTTCAGCAACCCTGTCCCGTGGGTTCCCTGCCCTCCTTCCATTCTAGAGCAGGAGAAGCTCAGCGGCTGACAAGAAGAACATCCCGGGTGTTCAAAGAACTTCTTTCAGAGAGAAAAAAGGAAGTAAAATGCTTGCAACTGAGTCAATGCAAAGTTGCCTCCAACTTTTGTGGCTTTTGGCTGGGTATATTTCACAACTGGTGAGGTTGTTATTTATAATTGTTAATGATCATTCTCCTTGCATGTAACTGACAGAGATAAGTAATTCAAACCTCCATAAAGAGAAAGTCGAAAACTCTCAGGAAAGGGGAATTCTACAAAATATTTGACAATGGCAAGGTCATTGAAAGCAGGGAAAGTCTCAGAAAGGCATGTCCAGAGGGGCCTGAGGAGCCAAGATATCCCAGCATCCATGCCATTTGTGGAGACTTGGAACAGGGAAAAAAGATGTTGGAGTAAAAAAAAAAAAAAAGCTAAGAAAACCTGAATAAACTATGAAACTTAAAGTGAATGAATCAGTGTTGGTTGGTGACAAATGCACCGTGCTAACAACAGTGTTACCAGTGGGAGATGCTGGTTTGGAGTATGCAGGACCCCTGTGCTCTTTTGTGATTTTTCTGTAAACAAAATATCTTAAAATGTTTATTTTAAAAGTCAGATTATAACAAGTCAGAAAGTGATATAAAGCTATTCTGGAAATAAACAGAGGGATGGGGTTATTTTAGTAATCTTTTCTAATTATTCCACCATAAGAAGACAGCTATTCAATTATATTTGTAAGTAAATTAAGGCGTAAAGAGGTCTGTGCATTGACAGACTCCCTGGCTTACCTGCAGTAGTGCAGGAACAAGGCATGCTTCACAATAAATATTTGGGACTTTGCTGCCCCAGTTCTTTCGATATTTGTAGTTTGCCCTTCACACTGTATTATTGCAAAAAATATATGTTTACGACCAAAGTAATTTTTTTAAAAAGTTTATTTTATTTATGCATACAAGAACTGGGGTACAGGCCAGAGGTGTGAGAGGTGAGAGGATTCACCAGGGACAGAGTGGGGAGCGCAACAGGCATATCAACTGAAATACACTGTAGAGGGAGCTGCAGGTGAGTCAGGAGAGGTCTGCTGCGCCACGTGGGTCAGCTCCCTGGCTGGGATCGAACTCGTGCTGTAGTGGCTGAAGATGCTTCATACTGCTTAACCCCTTGTGCCACCAGGGAGGCTCCCACAGCGAATTTTTGCCAATGGAGGGTCACAGCTACAGGTAACGGCCTGAGCAGTAGGGACGGTGAGGCCTAGGAAACGTCCAGTCCATGCCACAGTGCAGTTACTAAGTCTCGTTGGCTCCCACATTTCAGCAAGACTGATCTATGGCCACACGTAATAGAATTGAGGGAGAGCACCCCAGAGTGGTGCCAATCCACAAAGCAACTCCCTTGCAGGAGTTCAGAGAGAGGTGAGACTCTTGTGCTTTTGTACTAGATTTCAAAAGTTGTCCTGGCAAGTGTTTGGTTCTATTATCTTTGGACCTCCACAAGGCAGTAACCACACGTGCACATGCTAACTGAGCTTCCCTTCACTGGAAAAGAAGTGCTTTTCAGAGGGCAGCGGGCTGGAGAATAAGGTCAGAGTAGCCTTATTTTAACTTATTACCTCTTTTTATTTCAACAAGCGAGATCTGCCTTTATTCTTCACAGCCTGGAGGAAAGAAACTATGTCTCTCCCTTTGCAAATTGCTGTTTCAGAATTCGGAATAAATAAATAAAGAGTTGTACAGGCAGGTCAAAAATGAGAAGCATGCCTTGTCTTGGTTTTGAAAAGCCTGACTTCAGCTCTGAGGTGGCAGCTGTCCTGGGGGTGGGGGAGAGACTCCATCACTCCCAGGCTGACCCTGAACGTATCACTCATGTCACACAATGTTTCAAGATGTTAATTTGTGATGGTAGATTAGCAGCAATAAGGCAAAGCTATCTTCCCACATGCCACAGAGCTGAGATGTACTGACAGGCGCCCACTGCTCGCAGTTGAACAACTGCCTGCCAGGGTCGGAGTGGCAGACTCTGCGGCTGTGAACCAGCGGCTCCCTCCTGCCCATCGCCGTGTCTGCATGATGGAGAGACTGTGAAGGTGAACAACTCACAGGAAGGTACCAAGGGCCACCGACCCCTCCGGCTGCCCCTGACCTCACTGCAGGAGATAATAAATGCTCTGTGCTGAAGTCGCCAGAGGAACATTTTCTGCTACCGGCAGGTGAATCTAGACCTGCCTGAAGCAATAAGCTTGCTCATCGCAAAGACAATGAAATCTTAACCGGGGACACTCCACAGACCCAGATAATTCTGAAGACCCAAAGATTCCATTATTCCAAGATTTGGAAGTAATTTTGACCTTTTTTGGGTAACATTTACTTATTTATGCATAAAAGAACTGGGGTACAGGCCAGAGGTTTAGGGGTGAAAGGACTCACCAGAGGCAGAATGGGCAACAGAACAGGCAGATCCACTGAAATACACTGCTGAGGGGAGCAGTGGGAAGACAGGAGAGGTCTGCTGCACCATGTGGGTCCCTCCCTGGCCTTGGATGTAACTCGTGCTGCAGTGGCTGTAGATAGCTTCACAGTGCTGCGACTTAACCCCTTGTGCCACCAGGGGGGCCCCGGTCCTTGTGTTCTTTAAAGGGAAGATTGAGTTTGAGATTTTCCAGTCATCTGCACATACATAAACTATGTTCTCTCAGCTGGTGAGCCAGACTGATCAGCGAGTACACCTATTTTGATGCCTGCAAACCTGCCACCACCTCTCACCTCTGAGCTCCTTTTGATTTGATGCATTTAGTTTCTTATGATTTAATCAATTTTTTCAAAACAGATGACTTCATAAGAGATGCATCTCACATGTGGGCATGGGTTTTCTAGTATACTAGAACGTAGAATATGACTTGTAAATATATAATATAATGGCTTTTTATTTGTATGTACATTCATTGTTGCTAACGATGTTCCCTACCTTAGGAAGGCAGGGATGGGTGGGAATAGGCATGGCCTCCCCTGAACTGACAGGGCAAGGGGCAGAGGACACTCAGGTGGCCGAGAAAGTCAGTGTAAGTTCACAATGAATCTCAAGTGCGATGGGAGTGGGCGTCTCTGACCACACCTGGAAGTCCAGGAAGAGACTTCTGAGAGAGGGAGGAGTGAGATGAACTTGGATGCTTATGGGTATGAGCTAAGAGAAGTGGAAGTTAGGGAACAACATTGCAAGTGAAGAAAATAGCACTTCCAAGATCCCGCGACGGCAAGAAGCTGAGAGGACGTGAAGGAATTAGTGTCGCTTGAACCAGAAAGTGGGGCGAAGAGGAAAAGAAAGCGTGGCTTATCCTGGGGACACTGGGAAATCTTTAACAGCCTCGTAGTCGATGGAATAAGTGATCCAATTTGCATCTGGCAGAGAGAACACTCGCTGATGGGGGGAGAGAACGAGCACAGGCAAGAGGACGCCGTGGAACCCGCAGCCGTGGAGAAGAGACCAGCGCGCAGGCTCCTGGTGGGTGCAGGACAGATGCGCGGGTGTTGCTGCCGCCAGCGAAGGTGGCTAAGACAGGAGACAGGGGAGGGGGTGGAGCGTCAACAAACAGAACGCGGCAACGGTAACAGGTGAAAGAACAGACAAAGCAGTCGTGCGTTAGTCTTCGTTTCTGGCATAAATGATCCCACAGACGGCGGAAGCACTGCCAGAAGGGCGAACCGAAAGAAGAACGGAAGAGATTTGAAAAGACTAGTCGTGAATTCCCTTTTGGACGGAGTAGAAGCCTCTAGAATACCCAGATGGAGTGTCAAATAAGCAACTGTTGATAGGACTCAGGTCAGTGGAGAGTTCCAAATGGAAGATAGAAATCTGTGAAAGCGTGCTCTAACTGGTTTTCTTTGACTGTTTATCTTATCAATAATCCATTAGAATTAATATCTGTGGTTTCTCGTGAAAATGTCTAACTTTCAACATAGTAAGCATTATGAGTAATTTTAATCATTAGCTAATTGTTTTGTGTGAGATGACGTGGGTCTACAACATGTATCTGATTCAGAGATACAACAGCCCAGGCCTTCAGATGTTCATCATGGAGAAACTCAACGTCGTGATTTTCACACCTTACTGACTTCCTCATTAATTGGTGAGTTTAATACAATTTGAAATGTCTTCATTTTATATTTTCTTAGAATCATGAGCTGACTTTCTTGAACATTATGGGACTATGTTTAGAGAAAGGCACATCTATCAAATGAAGTCGTGTCCCAGCCCTGGGTGAGCACCCCGCAGAGGTCACCCCAGGCACAGCCGTTCCTGCCTCCAGAGAGATTCAGGATTGAAACTGGCCAACTTGACTATTCTTAGGTATTTTCCTATTCACTTTGCTTTGTTCTGTCCCTCGCTTATCCATGGCTGATCATTTATTCCTCATTGGATGAGACAGTTAACTATTTGATATTATGATCTGACAATTTGGGCTTCCCTATAGATATATTCTTTATGGAGTGAAAGGTAAGTATCACCTTGTTTTTTCCTCCTGCTGCCTGGAACTCAATCAACTAAGAATTTTGTATCTGCTGGAAAACAAAACAACTCTTTGAGATCTGAACCAATGAATTTTTGTATTTCTGTGCATATTTCTGATCAGGGGCTGAAACTGTATGAATCATCTAATGTCTTAGTCTGTAATTAAAATTTCTTGTACAAAATATTTTCCTTTCTTTTTAAGTTAAAAAAAAATTGGTTCCAGTTAGCTTATAGAGATAATCACTAATACATTTAATATTCTCCAAATTTAAGAAAATTGTAAAAATTAACGTCTGATATTTAAAATAGACTAGATAAAACATTCTCATTTGGAAACATTTTATGATTCTGAGTTCAAGCAATTAACTATATATTTGTCAAATTTGGGTTAATTTAGTAAGTTTGTTTTTAAAAATATAATCAATAAGTTTTCTTGATGTTAAGTATCCAGTCTATCCATATTAGGTACAGTGTGATTTTCTAATTTATTTCATTTTGATTTTATTATCATGATGATAAGAGTCCAACTGCAACTTCTAAATTTATCTTAGTTTATTGATAATGATAGAAAATGCTTAAGATATAAAAAATGCATTTCATTAAATTGAATGATTATTGTGGTAAACTTTTTGAATTAAGAGTAATTATGTGTTGTAGAGTGTTAGCTTGAACCGAATTTTCAATTTCTTTAGATTACTTGACATTTTAGTTAATATTAAATTGTCTTAAATATTAGACATCTAAACACTTTCCATTTAAGATAGAGAGATTCATGATGGCTTAACTACTGAATGTAAATTTAAGCTCACATAATTTTGCTTATTGTTTTATATGCTACACAGGAGGCTGTATGTTGGCTGATCTTAATGAGTGTGTCCATTATTGCCATTTTGAGCGGGTGTGTGGAGATGTCTGAGGCTGTGGCAGGTGTGCTGTATGTTCATGGCTTCAGTGAAATGGCAGGTAGCAGTGTGTGACATCATCTTTCACCACCCCACACTCAGCTTTCTCTGAGAAATTGTCATCATAAGGGTGATTGAATAGTAGAATAAGAGCGGTAGAAAGAGAAATGCATTTGTGCCTGTTTTTGTCTTCCAAGGGAAATTAATAGTTTGTTTTTAAGTAGCAGATTTTTCTTAAATACAAAATAATATAATTAAGATCAAAAGTTCGAAAGGGTATTTCAGATACCCTTGTTAAGTCTTGGGTCCTCCAGGAGTGCAGCGGTTGAAGTCTCAGCACTAGCAAACTATCCTAGCCGATGTGGTATGAGTCCAACACCCAGCCAGGGAGCAGACCCACAGGGCACAGCAGACCTCTCCTGTCTCACCTGCTCCCCTCAGCAGTGTGTTCCAGTAGATCTTCCTGCTCTACTCTCCGCTCTGTCACTGTGAATCCCCACATCCCCTGTACCTGTGGCTTATACCCCAGTTCTTATATGCAATAAATACATGAAAATATATCTTTAAAAAACAACAGAATACCCGAATCTAATGTTCAACATTATGATAAATTCACTTTTTCAGGGAGTCCCTGGAAAATCACAAAAAGCTTTTGGAAATGTTATTAATGTTTTAGTGTTCTACAAACATAGAAAAGGAAACATTTTCACCCACTTTTGAAGCAAATCTAATCCTTGACTTTGTAAACTCTGCTTTTGGAGGTGGGGTGAAAACTTTTTCGAAAGGGTCTGATTCTCCCTGACCCTCTAAAAGTTGAAAACTTTGCTCTGTCTCCTAATGTTTATGGAAATGCTATGTGCATCTTTGTTTAAGTTCACTGTCTTATTTTTTTTTTAAGAAGTTCTTTCTTCTGTTTTGCTAAGATAGACTTGCAAACAAAATTGAGCACCTATTTGAAATGATCCTGATCCAGTCAAGCCTGGAAATGCCAACAGAGAAAAACAGGTTTAGTTTTTATGTGGAGCCAAAACCTCCAAGCCTTTCCAGGGAAAGTTATCCAGGTAACTAGTTACAGGGCATCAGCTGCACCTGGTCACCCAGGTCACTTCCTGCCATATCACATACTTTAGCCAGTTTGAGGCATTCACCCCAACATGTACAGGAAATGCAGGTGAAGTCTGATGGGAAGAGATTCTCAAGCTTGATATTCTGCATTTGAGATGACCGTGGTAGAGGTTATTGATAACCGATCCAAGATTCCCAACCATATACATGTCCTAACTTTAGTGGTAGCTTAGGAATTTAATGGAAATCAACGAAGTAAATTTAAGGTTTTGCTAATATGACTAGCTGGCATTCTGCTCTTCTTATGTAAATCACGGATCTTCCAGATGCACTTGTCTTTTTGTGATCCAGAACTGTATCTCTCATGACAAGTCGCAAAACTATCAGAGGGTGAGTCCTCCACCCTCCTCTGGGCGGTTCTCTGGCTCTCTGGTAATGGACATCTTTGGTTGTTTTAGGGAGCTGTAGAGCTAGAACTGAAGTTGTAAAACCATTGAAAGAAATGTGTTTCTTTCCACAGTTTGCGAATTACTGTTCACGGCAGTGCAAGTACATTGTGTCCGCTGAAGAATATGTGTCTCTGCGTGTCAGACGCTCCGTGAAACCAGCTTAACACCTTGCTCCTTCCCTCCTGAGTATGTCTCCAAGGAGACAGAGTCGGTCTGGTCAGAGTCACAGAAGGAAAACAAGCATTATGTCGTCAGAGGGAGGGGGTGTGTTCAAGAAGATGAGGGGTTAACTGTCCTTCTTTCTCCTGAGAGGTAAAAGAGGAAGCACAGAGGAAAAACACAGGACTGTTGCAGTGGAGTGAAAGGGCAGAGGAAGATTATGAAAGTCGAGGAGTAAGAAAATGCTGGAAGTAAGCATTGACAGCTGTGGTACAATGAAGAATGTGCTTGGTCTTTGTCCTTAGCTCCTGTCTCGGAGCTCCTAACCCCCTGGGATTTCCTGAGTCTACCCCTCCATTCATACACATTCCTTCTGCACCACACCTGAGTTTCTGCTAATGAAGTGACAGGGTGAATAAGTTCAGGTTTGAGGACCGGAACTTTCCACCCCACCTCCCTCCAGCCCGCAGGGAGGGGAGCAGGCTTGACCTTGGGCTCTCAAAACTCTTGAACAAAAGCAATTTGCAGAGTCCCTGGCTGCGGGCACACTGACAAGTCAGGGAGGAGGCAAGGTCGCCCTCAGTCACCTCTCCTCCCTTGCGCTGTGCGCCTCGCTAGCTCCCGTGACTTCTGTCCTTATAATTCAGTGACAGTCGTTGAGGGCCGCGTTTTCCTGCGCTCTGTGAGTCATCCTGGCCGGTCCTCACACTTGAGTGGAATCGTGGGAGCCGAGCCCGCAGCCAGCCGAGCCCTGGGGAGGTGGCCGGGCCCTGGGGAGGTGGCCGGGCCCTGGGGAGGCGGGCCGCGGTAACAGCGGGCAGCGCCAGGCCCTGTGCGGGCTCCTCGAACTCCTGGCGCCGAGTCACAGTGAGCTGGACCGAGGGACGCGCGCTCGGGTCGGAATCGCAGTTGCTCACCTCTGCTCTTCTTGAGGGAGTGCGCAGCCTCCGAGGGAGGATGAGGTGCAGGAGCAGGGGCTCCGCGAGCCATCGAGGCTGCTTTGTTTTGGTTTGTTTTTATCCTTTCAAGGACTTATGAGCATCTGTCTCTGGGCGGTGAGGTTTGGGGGGACACGACTGCTACCCCCGGATTCTAGCCGCAAAATAAAGAGACGCCCAGGAATTAAGCAGCTTACTCAAAGCCACACAACGCGCCACCCTTGAGCTGGCACATTAATCTGGGTCGCCGGATAATTTTCAGGGTTCCCTTTGGCTCTAAAAAGTCCATTTGAAGTTCGACAGCCACTTTAAAAAGACAGCCCCGGGCTCTGTCAGCGGAAGGCCGGCACCTCAAAGGCCGGGGGCGCTTTGAGGGCCTTGGGGCCAGCGCAGCCGGGGAGAAGATCAGCCCTGGTGGGTAGACGCCGAAGGGCAGAAGCGAGACGTTTGCACGGAGCTTCTGGAAAGAGCCCAAGGAGCATGGGACTGCTTTGGACGCGCACCCTCTGGAGCTGGAGAGAAGGGAGAAAAGCAGCGCCGAGAGCCCTGGCTCTGCTCTCGCCAGGACAGGCCCCAGCGTGGACGTGTTTGCGGAGCAGCCACAGCGGTGACCGGTGACCGCTCCGGGGCCACCGCGGTCTGCGTCCTGGGCCGCGTCGAGGAGCTTTGTCTGATAAAGTGCGGGGACAGCGCAGTGGCTGCCTGCAAGTGCCTTGGGACGTGCGGGGAGTCATTTCCTCCCTTGTGCTCTGATTCTAAGACGTCCCATGGGAGTAGAGGCGTTGACAGGACCCTCGCTGGGTCACTCCCACTCTGGATTCATCAGGAGGTCAAATCAAGAAAATAGACCTTTGTAGGTACAGCGGCCTCAGCGACTCCGTTTCTTGGGTGATTACAGCAGCAGTTATGAAATGGCTTAGTTCGTTTTTATGCGAAGACACCATGGGGGGAGAGGCTCGACCACACACCATTGATTCTGCTAAATAAAAATATTTCCCTAACACGGTTGTTTTGGACCTCAGCGGCAATGTGCCGGGAGGGGCAGATGAAACAATGGGAGCCGATTTAAGGAATAGATTCCACGGGCGGACATGTGCATCCTTTAGGGCTATGGCAAAGCAAGGCTTTATTCAAACTCCGAATCATTACATTTCATTGCGTATAGACTGAGTGTGCCGACCCAGATTCATGTGCTGAAGCCCCTCCCAGCCTCCTCACCGCCCCACTCCCCTGCAGCGGACCCATGTTTGGTCTTTTCAGAGGAGCCTCTGAGAGGCAGTAGGGTCAGGTGCCCCAGGATGGTGTCCCCGGCCCCTAGGAAGACACTCAGGAGTTGTGCTCTCCCTGCAGAGGGTATAAGGTCAGGTCACCGGAGCTTGCCTAAAGGGGCTGTTTCAGAAACAGGGCTAGGGGCCTCCCTGGTGGCGCAGCGGGTTGAGCGCCACACTGTGAGGCATCCGCAGTCACTGCAGCGCCAGTTCGATCCCCGGTCAGGGAGGGACCCACAGGGTCCCTCAGCAGTGTACGTCAGTCCATCTTCCTGTTCTGCTCCCGCTCTGTCTCTGGTGAATGCTCTCAACTCCCACACCTTTGGCCTCAACCCAGTTGTTTGTATGCATAAATAAATAGATCATTTTTTAAAGAAAAAAAGGTAACTGTAAAAAAAGAAACAGGACTAGAATTCTCCCTAGGACCCCAGTCTGTGGAGTAGTGTGTGTTTCTGCATCCTTTCATTATGGCTGAATATGGATGCTAGGGATGGCATTGCTATGTGAATTCTTAAAAAAAAAAATAGATTTATGCATGCATAAAAGAACTGGGCAGAGGTTCAGGAATGAGAGGATTCACCAGAGACAGAGTGGGGAGAAGAACAGGGGGCTCCTGCTGAGAGGAGCAGCGGGGAGGCAGGAGAGGTCTGCTGCGCCCTGGGGGTCAGCTCCCCGGCCAGGGATCGAACTCGTGCTACAGTGGCTGAGGATGCGTTATGGTGTAGTCCTTGAGCCCTTGCTCCACCACGGAGGCCCCCTCTGTGAATTCTTATGCCATTATATATCTCCCATCTCAGGCCTAAATATGAATATATTTCCATTTGAGGTGCATGTAATATTATTTGATTAAATTAAGATAACACTGATCAAGGAAATTTCCTAAACTACCAGAGAGCCTGACAGATGTTGAGTAAATATTAATTGTGTGGCTGAGTGTTGCCTCCTTGGCCACATTCTCCCACCAGGCTTGCTCTCCTTCATAGATGAACTTCAGCTTCACAAGCCACTAATCTTCTTGACTTCGGTTTAAAGTCTCCTTGGAGCTACTGGCTTATAAAATATGGATGATGGAAAGGTCCTCTCTTCTGTCATTGAATGGTGTATTTGTAAGGTGCCATTTTATAACAGATATAAAATAGATATAATTTTACACATAAAACATTGGCCCACTGATTCCTGAGTGATTTGCTCTTGACTAAAGAACATGGATGCATATAAAATGATAGTTAAAATAAATCTCTGCTGCAGTCCCATCAAATTCCCCCAAACACAACGCATAAAAGTACAAAGAGTAGCATTATCTAAAAGGAAATTTATTTGGTACAAACCATAATTTAAAAAGTGCAATATCATGAAACTCCTGAAATCATCAAGTGAATGCACTAAGTCTTTTAAACTCTTCAATTAAGGACTGGAGCAGTAAGAGGTTCCAGAGTGGAATACGGAACACCAAACAAGCACGGCGTGAGTCAGAATTGTAAGCTGAGCTCACAAGCTGATGCTGCACTGGGGTTTAGGGTGGGACCCGGGATGCAAGGGTCAGGTGTCCCTTCTGAGACAGAATCGATTTGCATTTCTGTCCGCAGAAGCGGCTGTGGTTGCTGCCAATGGTCTTCTACTCACGGGGCTGTCTTAGCTCAGAGCAAGAAAGCAGGCACCGTGAAAGGCTCCTTTGCCATAAACAGGACGCCATTTGGTTTTGCTTTGCACTTTGGCCTTTCCAACCTCTTTCCATGACAGTGTCTTTCCTGACGGTGAAGCAGCAGTAACTGCACCTCAAGTCAGCCGGTGGCCCCGCGCCACAACCTGCCTCTCTCCCAGGACCTCGCCCAGCCCACACAGCCCCTCAGACCCCCTCAAACAATAGCTGTGTCCCCTTCAGATCGGGAAAGTGGTGTCTATGTTGTATGGCAATATGTGCTCTTAGTAAGGAGCAGACAGTCTTGGAGAATCAACACACACACACACACACACACACACACAGAGCAAGATCTGGACCAGGACCCCTTATTTCTGCTCCCAGAATCTGCAGTCTCATGTGTACTCTTCAATGACAGTTCAGCTGCGTAGTGAAAGTCCATAGGCCAGAGTAAGAATTCTTAAAAATGCAGAGGACTCTTTTGCTAAGATCATTTGTGATCATAAATTATCTTAGCAAATAATAGCAAGTAGCAAATATTTGCTAAATAGCAAAGCTCTTTTGTTCTCTTCTCACATCTCCCTACCTTCCTCTCTTCATTCCCTTCTTTTGACTTAATTCTCTTCTTTCTGTCTTCCCTTCCCTCCTATCCTCCTCCCTCCCTCCTCCTTCTTTCTTCCTTCTTTTGGATTTCACTAGAGCAGAAATAAAGAGGGGAAATAGCAATGGGTCAATTAATTCCATCAATGTAGACAAAGTTAAATTAGAAGACTGAATCTTTGAGATTGACTGTTTCGATTGATGAAATTAAATCAAAGAAACTGCACCTGCCAATTCACTTGGTGATGCCAAATGTAGCCTTAGGCGTGACCAAAGTGGCTGGTTGGCTGGAAAGTAACGTTAGAGAACAGGTTCGGGAGAAGCAGCACGCAGCTCCAAAACCAGATGACACACACCGGGCCTTCAGTTTTCATAGTTTTGGTTTCATTTACTTACGCCTTTCATTTCATCCTTTTTCTAGAAATTGAAAGAAAAAATGCTTTATGGATAAAGAACAAAACAAAGTATGTTTTAAAAAGTCAGGAAAAAGGTGTGTGAACTGAAGCTTAAAGAGATGCTAGGAACATTGATAACCCATAAAACTTGCCTGGGAAGGCACTGTCTTGACCTGGAACCTCAAGTTCAGGATGGGGGACTGAAGGACGCAAGCAGGTGCCTATTCCCAGGCAGAAAGTGAGGTAGTGATGTGACAGGAAGAGGGTGCTGCAAAATTAGGAGCAGCGTGCTTCTCAGCTGACTCTCAAGGAAGACTATAAGTGACAGGTGGCTCTCGTCTTTAAGAAACATCTTCTGAATGTTCCTTGGAACACCCTACAGATACTGCAGATCTCTGTGCACACTGTTTGGGAAAGCAGAGAGGAAGTCCCTGAATAACATCTCTGCTGACCTGACTCAATCCAGGGATAACTTTGGAGAAGTTACGGCAGGAAGGTTTCATTTGCACATCTCCTGCACTTTGTCTTTGGGGTCTTTGCTGCTTTCTTAAATGAAGACGTCCTCTTTGCTGTTCTTCCTCAAGTGGCTAAGGAACATGAAGGGGAAGTGCAGAGATTGTGATTACTGAAGTGCACCTGCAGTCCTTGGTGGTGTCAGTTGTGTTCTACGGTAACCACTGGACAGAGAGCTCGGGTCTCGCCAGCAGCCGCCCCGAGCAATTCACAAGATGACAAATTGATGGACATGAATCTTGTCTTCAATAAATCCCCAGTTCTGTATTCCTCCCCTCATTGCTTGCTAAATATTTTCCCCTTAACTGCTGACACTAATATTCAACCCGTTTCTTGAGACAGAACCCAGGACCCGCCCGTGACCCAAGAGTAGCCTATAGACCTCTGCTCCCACGAAGCTCCTTCTTCCTCCTTTAATGGCATTGTGCTTTCCTTGGCATAAAAAGAACTCCTACTCCACACTTAAATGTTCCTTACCATGCTCACAACTATTCTTAGGTTTCTTCAAAATTTTATTCAGTATTTTTATATATAAACAATATTTTAACAGCATACTAAGATACATTATGTACCCCTCAAATGAGTTAGAAAGCAAATCCTAGCACATTAAAAATCACTGGAATTAATCTCTATATTATTTAACTTTGGAATATGTAAATTTTATCAATTTGAATTTCTAAAACTACTAATAAATACTATTTTAACATTGTAACTTGTGTGGTAATGTGATGATGTGCATACCTTTGACTTTAGGCAAAGGAAGCTCCTGTGGCTACAATCTTTTAAGTGCCACGTTCTCAGTCATGATGTGAAAAGATGCCCTGGGCGCCCACGAGGGTGCGGCTGGTGTCATCCCCCACCGGCAATGAGGAGTCGATTGAGATGCACCTACTGGACACTGGTGTGGAAAAGACAGGCGGAGGATGGTGGGCAAGGATAGTCCATTTCCAGGATCACTGGATACTCAGAACCCCCAGTGCCCACATCCCACACAGCACAAGAACCTCTGCATGCCTCCAACACTTTTGTAAGCCCACACTTGAAAGCCATGCATGACCTCAGAGCAATCAAGACTATGGTTTGACGCCAACAGGGAGAATCAGGGTATTACTTGATTAGCAAATCATAAACTTGATCCCACATGTATGAAATATCTAAAGTAATCAAACTCAAGGTGTAATATAAAATGGTGGTTTCTAAGAGAGGGTGAGGGGGTAAGGAGTGTTCTTCAGTGAAAATAGTTTTGCAAAATGTGAAAGTTCTAGATATTTGTTGAACAATACCAATATAATTGACACTACTGGGCTTACCCTTAAAAATAGCAAAGATCAATTAATCTGCAACAAGAAGACACTTTGTATGAATTCTTTCCTTAGTGCTTACAAATTCCTGTGATTATCTCAATCTCCCTTTCATATATTTTGGTACAGTCTCTTATTCTCCAAGTCTCGGTGCTTCTTCTTATAGGACTTCACCTGTGTTTTAGTGCCAGGATCTTATTCATCCTGGTTGTCCAACAGTCATCACATACTCCCAACCTTGGGAGTACACACTGGCCCAGCTCCTTTGGAACACTGTATGGTGTTTTCTCCAAATATGTGTGTGTGTGTGTTTGTGCCAAGCGATTCAGCACCACTATATGACATCTATATGCAGAAAACAAAAACACCAATTTGAAAGGATACATGTACTCCTAAGTTCCTGCAGCACAACTTATGATAGCCAATCTATGGAAATGCCTGATTGCCCAGTGACAGGTAAGTGCATAAACCGTTATGATATGCTACATGGTGGAGTACTATTAATCTATATAAAAAAGGGTGAAATCTTGTCATTTGCAACAACATGGATGGACCGCAAGTGGCTGATGTTATAAGTGAAATAAATCAGAAGAAGAAAGAGAAAATACCAGCTGATTTTACTCATATAGCAAATATATAGAGGGAAAAAAAAAAGGAATTGACAAAAACTAAACCAGAAATGTGACTGCAGAGTTGCAGGGGAGTGTGAGGGCTAGTGAGCAAAGGGGTGGTGAGTCTCCATGGAATGTGATAAAGAGGGGTGTTTTGGTGGTGGGTGTGATGCGGTGACATACAGTTGAGAAGGTGTGGCCCTATACCCTGAAGGGTTTACTGCTATAAACCTATGTTACCTCAAAAAAAAAAAAAAAGTCTTACAAATAAATAAATAAAGCCAACCACCTTTAAATGAATAAGACAAAAATCAACTCCCTCTTCCATTCACTAGTATTTATATTCATTAATTAGAGCTTCTTAGATTTTACTTTCTGTCATCACTGAAAGAGCAATTGGATCGCCAATACAATGATGGCATTTTGATGAAATTGCTTAAAAATTTTAGCTGGATTTAAAAATTTGATGGAAAATCATGATATTTTAGCTTTCTGCAATAAAGGGCATTAAACTAAGAATGAACAAATAAAAAATGAAATACACTTCTAACCATTTCCCTTGGTAAGTAAAAATCCATATTTACCTTTCAGTTCATCTCATTTAATGGTCCACCAAAATTTCCAGATTTTGTTACTTTTAAACTCTAAGTATGTTACCGTTTTTGAGAATAAATATCAACCAAGAATAGTAAGTGGACACAAAGATAAACCTAAAATTTTAATGTCAGTTATAAATAAATATAATAAAATAAAAATAAATATAAGTATAAATATTATTATTAATAAAAATATAAATATAAAAACATGAAACTAGTATACCCAATTCCATACCTTTAGCTTTCACAAAATGTGATTATTTTTCTATATATTTTTCTGGATGCCATCTTCTCTCAATAAAAAAGCACATTTCTGAAGCATTAGTGTGAGTTGCTATTTATGCCAGTCAATAATGCACATCAGCTGCAAAAAACATGTTTGTATCCTTTCGACACCCTTTAGAGATGAAAGGAAGGAATTTGTGTATTAAAATGGCTTCTTCATGTGCCCAAATCATGCAAATGCTTTTAGCCATTTCCGAAGAGTTGCAGATGTGTAAATTGCTTCTGTTTTTTTTTTTTTTAAGAGTAGGTATACAACGGTATGAATCTCAAATCAGCTTTTGCACTACCTCATAATTCTGAAATCCCACTCTTCAAATGCGAACTGATTTATTATTAAGGCATTGTGAAATTCTGAATGGTCTAATCTTCCATTTTCATCTTTACGAGGCAACTAGTTAAAAAAAAATCCCAAATGCTGAAGATGTGCTCCTGCGTGAGTTCACACATGCTCACACAGCGGACGTATATATGACGCAGTATGGCGGTCAGCTCCTGTGGAGCACTGGGGAAACTTGAAAGAAAATGTCGGGTTTGGCACCGAATAACAAAAAGAATGTATTCAATAAAATCTGGACAGCATTGCAGGATGCTACAGAAAGTATCTCCTACATAGAAGACACTCAATTAATTGTTTTCTTTTCATCCCCAATCCTGGGATCGCTCTATGTGAGCACATAGAATAAAGAAGGAAGGTTTTAAATTACTACAGATTCTCTATGTCCAAGTTGTTGTATTTATTTTTTTATGTAATATTCTGGTAGCTACTTCATCCATTTGAGGGGCAGCCAGGCACTGCTGCCTGGCACTGAATTTCATGAGCAAGGCACTGAATTCCATGAGGGAATGCTGTTGTTGAAGACAGCCATGTTCCTTGGAGCATCATTACATTGTCCAAGTGAGTTTTGAGTGGCCTTTAAATCACAGTAGAGTTTCTATGTCTAATACATAATAATAGAGTGTGTAGGGTTCAAGAGCTACTCCAATGGGGGAGAAATGGCAACAAAGTGTTGCATGATAGACACTGCATGTTGGTGATACGGGCAATGATTTCCTGAAGAATGGGGATTTTGGCTTTTGGGGAGCCACCTGACTGGAGCAAATCACCATAATTCCTTTGTCTTTTTCAGGGACAGAAACAAAGTGTGAAGGGACCTCTTCAAAGTCCTGTCAGATTTTCTGAGTAGTTATTTTCTTGTTATATTCTCTCAAATAGCCATTCACACTTCCCAGTCATGAATAACATCTATGAAACTATTAAGAACAGTACAATGTCTGAACTGTTACTTGAAACAAGATTTCAGAGACATCAAAGGCAGAGAAGGCAGAAGGGCTGGCTTGTGTTTGATGATGCTTCTATGGTCAGAAGGAATCTCCAAGCATCCCCAGCTGTGCCCTTGGCGGGGTACCAGCCAGTCCTAAGAGGAGCCAGGAAGTCATGCATTGTCAGCGGGCTGGAAGTCTCTGAGGAAATCTCACTGGAACTAGAAATGGAAGAGGTCAGAGAGGATGTTGGTGAAAGGAGAGGAAGAGAGAGAAAGCAACATTCAAAGAAGTACTGGAACTCTGTGGGTGACATTGCTATGATGGTCCTTGAGTTATTATATGGACTTTGAAATGGAATCACCTTAGGGTATATAGTTATATAATGCTATAGCCCTCTAATCCTCCTTGCATTTATTTAAGAAATACCAGCACTGAACTGAGCATCTTAAAAACTACCTTCGCCTTTATTTTATTTATTGATATCTGTACCTTTCTGTACATGGACATCACAGGAATGACATTTACACATGTGAATTTAAATGGGAAATATGCTATCTTTCCTGACTCAATTATTTATGAACTCCTTGTTAAGTATTTGATAAGATAACAGTCAATATTATTCCAGTGACAGAGTTTTTATCCCCAAGAATATTGTGAACAAAAATTACTGCAGAAAAAGAAAAAAGAAAGCTGTGATTTGCAGTGTGTCTTCAAATTTGGCAGAAATTTGACAAGCATTTTATGCCCATACTAATTTGGGGCTAAATATTGCTGTTGAAATTTTTTGGTTTTCCAAAGCAAAATTTTCTTTGCCAAAAATGGCAAACACTTCATTCAAGCATGTTTTCTTAAATTCCATTTTTTCTTGCTAGCAAGTTCTCAAGGACTTCTGACCTACCACAGAAACATAGAAAGATTTCCTCCTAGAATTCCTTCTCAAAGGCATATACCTTCCCTGCCACTTCTAGGCTCTCTCACTTGCCTTTCCACCTCCCTCAGTTTCCACTGCTTCATCTGTCCTCTCTCCCACTTGCTTCTGACGTGGAGGATCCATCACCTGAACACCCAGCTGGGGTCTGCTGAATCACTGCTCCCAACCTGCTCCCTTTCCCCACCCTTCCCCCAACCTGGGCCAGCCATTCATTCCCATCTATTTAACTTCTCTTCCTGACTTGATTGAACTTTCCACCCCAAGTGTGGAAGAATCTACGTTTTACTCTATATACACTGATTTCCTCAGGGGACATCCCTCTGATTTTGCTGTTTATTGTGGGTCTTTTTGTCTTATCCAACTCACCAAATGTAAACACCCTAGGAAACTGTCACTTCCAACTCCACTTGCTCAAACATGAGCTCATCATCTTTCTCCAAAGCAGGCTTCCCTTTGTAATAATACATTTATGTCCATATTGTGGAGTCACGATTCTTCTAGTGCATTCTGGAGTTTTCATTCTTTATCTGCTTTTGTAGTAACAATCTCATCCGGACGTGTGTATGTATTTACTCTACCATCTACTAGATCTTTTGACAAGTTCCAGGCAATCCTAAAGGCATGTCAGTCTCTTAACACCACTCCCGTCTGTCTTTGTCAGGGTGGTGTTGCCCGATACCACATGCATTGTCTTAAAAATTGATGTGTTTGAGCTCCTCCCTCCCCCTCCCCCCGTGACTGTTTCTTCATAATTGGCAGCTGTTGTCCCACAGTTCCTCAGGGTAGTACTACCCAATTCTCATCCAAACCACCTTGCCTGCCAAAGCCCCACATCACTGACTCCTGGCTCCCCCTCCAAATCTAAGACCTCTCCTCGCTGAAGTGATCCTGTCTTTAGCGTACTTCTTCGGTGTCTGTGCTGTGAAAAATTGTCGCACTGGAAAAATAGTTTATTTATTATGCAATATGTCTTTATGCACGCTATTTTTAAAACTTTGTCAACTTTTGCTGGTGCATAAGTTCATATTTTTCTGTATGAAAATGATCCATCCCCATAGATCATAGGTACCTTGAATTATCCACTCAATTCAAACCTTGTGTCTTTCTAGTAATTTTGCAGTCATCTTCTAGGAAGAAGAAAAGCAATCTCTACATCTCTACTTGGACATTATTTTTATTTTATTTTCTCCATAACCTTTCCCTTGAAACAAACTCAAAATCCAAAAATCTCCAGTTATTTCTTATGTCAAGTGACTTCGCACAAATCTAATTCAAGATTCACCAATATTTTAAGGTTTTTAACCTTTATCTCTTATCACAGTGGACTGAGTAACACATTGGTCCATTCTTCATCTCTCTCTGTCCTTTCCCACATCTGCTGACGCCAGCCCTTTCCTCCCCTCAGCTTCTCTCACACAGGCTCCCGCGGACCCTCTCACCTGGCCTCCCGAGTGTCCCCACATCCCCCCAGATTCTCCTAAGGCTCATGTTATTTTCTTTTGGAGCCTAAGCATATTGTTCTAGACCACTGAGGTTGCACTGAGTGCAAGCTCAGTATTGATGTCACTAGAGAGAAGACTCACTCCAAGTCCGAGTCCAGACTCTCCAACTCCTTGCCTCCTGAGCTGGCTTTGTTCTCACATCACATTAGTCACTGGCATGATCTGCCTCTCAAGTCCAGCCTTTATACTCTTTATTGAGCTCTTCTATCTTTGAAACACATGGAATAAAGTTTTTCTGTAATTAGTAGTAAGTTGAAGTAAGGAGGCTCACCAGTCATTTCATTTAATATAAATGTATATTTTTATATACTTTATGGTTTATTGTTCACCTATAGACATAATATAAAACTGTTAATAACCTCAGGTTAATAACATTCTAGAAGATTAGAAAGGATATCTCATATAAGTATATTTTTAGGTCCACAAAGATAAAAATATTCAAATTCAGGTTATCATCTATAGACAGACAAGGAAATGATTTCACAGAAGCTCACCCAGACTCCCCATTGATATCTCTACACCTCAGGCCCAATCCAGCATATTTTAGAGTCTATAGCCTATGGACCAGATTCTCCTAAGGCTTATTTAAAGATCTAGAGATCTTTAAAAAAAGACCTAAATTTGTGACAGAATAGAGTTTCTATTTGGTCAGTCTGGCTCAACATAAAATGACAACCCAGTTGAATATTTCTGCCTTGATTTGCCTCATCTACATTTTCCCATGCTCCTACATGGGAACCCATAATGGGAACTTAACTCCTCATGATGTAATGATATTTTTGAGAGTAGGTCTTCTCTGCTAGTTTACGTAAGCGACACCTTGAACTAACTACCTAGGATGTTCCAAATACCTCTACAGGTGTCTGAGGCTTGCTCTGGGAATAAAAGAGAAAACATGAGACTTTGTAGTTGACCTTTCAGTATAGACACTTCCAACTTAGTATGCATTTGAGTCCACTAGGAAAAAAAAAAGACATCAAAAAAATTGTGGGATACTATACCTTTCCAAAGAACACTGACAGGCTATTCCTCATTACCTCAACTTCTACCAATACTCCTTGTTGGGTACCATCTGGAGATATCTCCAGTATGTGTCTCTAGACTGAGCTTGACATCATGTATTCAACTGCCCAATCTCTACTGCATTTTGCATGTTGGTCATGGGTTATAAACAATTGAAGTCTGCCCTAACCCCCACTCTTTTCTGCCCCCAACACCACCTCCATTCTGTGGAGAGGGTGACAGATACCTTGTTCTATAAAGTAACTCAAGGCAGAACAAAGGTACTTTGTTCACTCCTTCCTTTTCTTTGTTCCCCAGTTCCCATAATTACTTCTTACCTTTGCTCCACTTGCTTATACCCATTGACTTCTATTCTAATCTAAGACAAACTATGTCGTGTTACAGTATACTCTCTCTGCCTTCATTCTTTCTAACCTCTAACCACTCTCCACACTGGAATCCAAGTCATTCTTTTTCTAGAAATCCTCATCCTAGCATTTAATGAGAAGATGAAAATATCTGTTTAACAAATGAATGAACAGACAAGCATGGGATTCATTACAAACCCTTAGAAATCTGATTTACCATTCCAAGAGCTGCAGAACTCAGGGTGTGTGGTGAAAACCCCATGAAAATGCGAGTTGAGCATTGGGGGTGGGATGAATGGATCTTTATCCACTGGTGGAGAGCCAGCCCCAGGTTTTCTTGATGTTGTCCTCTTATATAACAGTGTTCTGGTTAATCACTATGAAGATGTTAACACTGGTGTGACCCTATTAATTGAAATGCAGACTTCCTCTGGCTTTTGCTTCATGTTCCTCAGCTGTTCTTTTCCTGTTCTAGGGCCCCATTTCATACCTCATGCTGTGCCCGGTCCTATGCCGCTCAGTCACCTCTAACCCGAGACAGTCCCTGTCTCTTTCCTTATTTTTCATGACCTTGATGTATTTAAAGCATGCTAGTCGGATATTTGATAAAAAAAAAAAAATTACTCGATTTTGCCTTGGCTAATGCTTCTCACTATTAGATTTCTGTTACAGATTAGGGAAGAATGTTACAGAGAATTTTCTTCTCTGAGGAAGATTTTTGATGAAAGTCTAATGCTCATCTTTTGTTGATGGTTAGATTTTTCTTTCTGGGTATTGTCTGCAATTTCAAGTGATGTTTCCAAACATGGGTCTTCCATTTACTATGCTAGGTCCTCGGTCATCTTTTTGACGTGACTGTATTTTCAAGATTTGGGAATTTCTCTTTTCTTTCTTCTTTGATATTTCCTACCCAGCTTTTTCTTTATTTTTAATCTTATTTGTAACAAGACTCACTCACTGTTTTTGTATATTGTAGCTTGAGCTGCTGTTTTTCCTTGAGTAAAGTAGTTTTGGTAATCACTTATTAATAGGACTGACTATCTCTATCTAAAGTTTAAAAGTAGAAACAACAGTTTTTTTTCTGATCTCTACACATTCAAAACTGAAATACAAGAGACTTAATTTTGGCTTCTTTTTCTTCTTCTTTATGTAATTATTTAAAAATCCTTTGTCCTATTTTGGCCCCTGAACACTTGAAAGCAATGACTCATGACTTCAGAATTCTTCATCTCCTTCTGTGCCACAGCTGACAGGGTGGGCAGAGTAGATGTATGCCTTGGCTTTCTCTCCACAGTTCCAGAAGGACAGGATGCCAAGAACTTGGGACTTCTGACACCCGATGCTATACGCCAAGTGTGCCTGTGTTTTCTCTGGCTCATGGGGAAGATGGGCCATGGTCAACATTGACAGGATGGTTTCGGTTACCAGCTGCTCAGCCTGGGTCACTTGGGTTCCTTGGGTCTCCAGCCACCAGCATGAGGTAATGTTTCCTTTGTCCTCAGCAACACTTCTCAAAACCAAGTTTTAGAACATTGTATAGAAACTAACTTTAAGATTTTCGTTTCCTTATTATAGTAAGTCATATGCAGAAAATATAAATTAGAGACTGTCTTACAGATTTCCATGTCGTGGTTTACTCTGGCTTTCTTATTCCATATTGAGTGACTTAAGAAAAGATTTTTCAAGTGAAATTCTAGAGTCCTTTTCAAAAATCAATCCGTCAAATAAGTACAACTGGCTAAGCAAATTAAGTATGTTTGGTCTAATTCAAATCTGAATTCTCATAACTGGAGCCAACAGCAGATGTTTATAGTTCTTTCTAGATCACTGAGGGGTTGTTCATTCAGTTCCACACTTTACCTATTGGTAAAGTGGACCCTTTCTCCTTCAAGTTGTCACATAGCTTTTTCTATATAAATATTAATACTTCCCTAGTGATACAGGAAATAAATTAAGTTTGTTCCTTTTAGAAATTTTGTTTTAGTAGATTTTCAAATGAGGGGATTCAAACAAACCATTTAGGCAAACACATGGGGATGATTTTATTAGTAAAATGGTAATTGTCAAAATTTCAGAAACCTTGGGCCTATCTCAAAAGATTAAAAACAACTGCTGCTGATATAGTGTTTCTTCAAAGTGAAATAAATCCTAGGATGTTACAGTGCAAATAAATCCTGGACCTTATAACCAGGTAAGAAAGAACAGGCAACTGAATATATTCAGGGGGCTTCTTTCTCTTCCATATAGCAAAAGCCAAACATTTTATTTAGACTCAAAGTTGTCCCTCCTCTTTAACTCTTGGCTCATTTAACATCATTAATTATGCAGCTTTCAGGCTAGACTCAGTGGATAGTCAAAGTTATAAAAAAGTTTAAGGATACTTTTGATACTAGAACACAATTGGTCATTGGGCTTATGATTAATATAGAATGTAAGTTCTTTAGAAGTGAAGTTTATCTGCTTTATTCATGTATGATGTGTGGGGAATGTCCACTTCCATGACAGTTCAGTGTTGTATGATGGGGAAATGTGTAGACTTTGAAGTAATACAGATTTACAGTTAACTTAGCTCTTTTGTAGTTATCAGAGGAATTTTAAAAGTTGTAGTTTCAAAACTCAAGTATAAAGAGAAATATTTATATGTATTCAAATATTTGACTTGAGGACACTGATGATATATAAAAATATGTGTCTTGTGCATTTCGGTATTTAAAAATGTTTTAATTGTTCACAATAACCAAGCCATGAAAAGAACTCAAGTGCCCAGGAATGGGTACATGGATTGAGGAACCATGGTATATATTCACAATAGAATACTACTCAGTCATGAAAAAGATGAAACCTTGCTACTTGCAGCAACATGGATGGACCTTGGAGATTCTGCTAAATGGAACAAGTCAAAGGGAAACTATAAATACCATGTGATAGCAATAATTTGTAGAATATCAAGAAAACCAAACTAGAAGCAAACCCTTAGACTCTAACAACAGAATGGTGGTGACCAGAGAAGAAGAGTAGAGGGGACAGGTAGAGGGGGCCAAATCATCATGGCAGATGGTGACTGGACATTCAGTGGTGGGCATGGTAAGGAAATGTTATCTTGGAAACTATACTGTGTGGTAAATTAACATGAGCTCAATAAAATAAATCTATTACATAGAAATAAGTGAACCTCATGGAATCTAAAAATAAAACTGTTCAATAATCATAGCTGTTGGTTTTTAAAAAATTGTAGCTAAGAATTATAAAGATTATCTCTCTCCATCCTTGGTGATATAAATGATAACATAAAAAAGAGCTATGCTGAGGTGTTAAGAAAATCTATGATTAGACTTGAAATAACGTGATCTGATAAAGACAGGAGTGTGAAGTGAAATCAAGTCAAGTGCTCACACTTTGTGGGAGCTGGATGCTGAGAAGCAGGGCACACGCCTCCCCAGTGACATATACCCCCTCAGTATCAGGGTGCCCTGAGCTGCTTCTCTCCTTTGTCTGTGAAGATACACTCGGTAAACAGCCCCATTTCCCCTTCATGTCTTACTTTCTTCCTTTCATTCTAACAATGACCTATAAGTGCAAGAAAAATTACTGTCAGGTAAAAGCCTTCTTAATAGATCCTGCGATGAAAATTATAATTACTTTAAAGAGGTAAAATTGTAATCCTAACGGTAATAGTCAGAAATGTTCTTCCTAAACACTCCCTTAACTCTTCAGTGATATTTTCTGAAGCTGAGTTTCCCCTCTTAAAGCACTGACATATAAAATATATTCACTCTCCCACCGCAGCTAAGAGCCACTTTAATCCCATATTTTATTATCGAAGGAACAGACAAGTGGAAAGATAGATGAGGTCAGTCTCTCAAGTGGTCAGAGCTGGAAGGGCTAGAATCAGAAGACGTGATCTTCTCCACCTCTCCACTGTGCGGGCTATTATCACGCTCCCGGAGAAGATGCAAAAACACAGCTCTAAGAAATAAGGCAGAAAACCCTTTCCAGTTGTCTTCCCCAAGCCGGAGGCTCGCTGCATGTACCAGGTCTGTCCTGCGAGTGCTCTTAGCGCCTAGGGAGCCGGGAAAGGCGATTGCTAAATGGTTTAGCGCCAAAGCTCTCATGAAAATGAGTCCACGTTGTATTTTAAAACCAATGTGCCAGAACTGTACTGATTGCTCTATAGATCTTATTTAATCTATTCTCCAGATTAAGGTTTTGTGTTATTATCCTTCTCACTTTATTGAGAACCTGAGGTTCACAGAAGTTAGCTTACCTGCACACCTGTGTTCACTGCAGCGTTATTCATAGCGTGCGTGGAGATGCTGTGGCGGTGTCCACGGAAAGACACACAGAGGAGTGAAGTGGGTCACTGCGTCCAAGGGAACGGTGTTCAGCCTTCAAAGGGAAGGGCGTGCAGGCACCTGCTGCATGGATGAGCCTTGAGGATACCACGGTGCGTGGGATGAGCCATCACCGGCGAACTAGCGCCCCAGCTTCCAACCGCAGGATGTACTTAGCGTCACAGCCACAGAAGCAGAAGTGCGTGGTGATTTCCAAGGTGCTCTCCCTGCGGACGCGCCTCGCCCACTGAACTTCCGGCTTGACAATGATTGATCTCGAGCCTTTCACATTTTCATCACAAAACTTTTACATTTCCTCACACAGAAAAACAGGAGGCGAGGCCAGACTGCACGGGCGCACGCCTGGCGTCGGGCCTCTCTTTGGCGCCTGGGCTCGGTCTGGGCTCTCGAACTGCCCAACACTGGAGGAGATTTTCCAAGCATCTGGAATTAAAACCATTTCCACTGAGATCTTTGAAGGAGAACTTGCCTCTAATAAAACAGCAGGCATTATTGATAATAGTAGAATTTGCCTTTTGATTTTATTTTGTTTCCTCACCTGCAAACTGGAGGTTCCCTATTTTGTCAGTACTTTCAGAGCGGATTTTTCACCATACTCTGTGATGCAGATGACAGATGTACGATCAGTCACACGGGATTTAAGAACTATGTTTCGTACTAAACATCTAAAATGTTTTTATTTTACTTCTGTCTAATAAATACTTGTTAAATGCTCGCTGGGTGCCAGGCACAGGCGCCAATATCAGGTCGAGCCCTGATCTGGTGGTCGAATGGGGTGGCGCACTGTGAACCCGAAGTGCCACTGGGCAGGCGCAGAAGGGACAGGGAATGCGTGGGCAGCCTAGATTTGCTGTCACCAGAAGGACATGCCTTGGAGGACTGGGTAGGGCTGAGCCAGAGGGATGTAGAGGTGACCAGCGGTGGAGGGAGGAGGTGACCAGCTGTGGAGGGAGGAGGTGACCAGCTACAGAGGGAGGAGGTGACCAGCTACAGAGGGAAGAGGTGACCAGCTACAGAGGGAGGAGGTGACCAGCGGCAGAGGGAGGAGGTGACCAGCTACAGAGGAAGGAGGTGACCAGCGGCGGAGTGAGGAGGTGACAAGCTACAGAGGGAGGAGGTGACCAACGGTGGAGGGAGGAGGTGACCAGCGGTGGAGAGAGGAGGTGACCAGCGGCGGAGGGAGGAGGTGACCAGCTACAGAGGGAGGAGGTGACCAGCTACAGAGGGAGGCAGCTCCCCAGGGAAGGCACCAGCCCCCCGTGTGTTTCTGCAAGTGTGAGGATGCAGGGTAGGTGGTAGGTGCGGCACCCACAGGGCCCCGGAGGCAGAGGAGCCGAGGCGTCAGCTCTGTGAGGAGAGCGACCCGACCCGCTGTTACTGCAGGGGAGAGTGAGGCGATACCGAGGTGGCTCTGACTTACACTGGTGAACTGCGGAGGAAGTGAGGGCAGATGGCGTCGGGCCCCTCGGCTTTCCGCCCCGACCACTCGGTTATGTGTCTTTGGCCAAGTTCTGCCGTGGAGACCCGCATAGTGAGCCAGGGACACAGGATAATTCAACTTAGAGGAGTGAACCGCAAGAGCCAAAGGAGAGAGGCTGTGGTTTTCGCATCTTGTTTCCGAGCCAGAGAGAGCAGGCGAGGAAGGGGCGGCTGGGAGGAGCCTGCACGCTCCGAGGGCCTTGGCCTGGCGGACCATGGAGGTGGCCGGTGCGGCCCGCGCCCGGGGAGAAGGCAGAGGCCGCGGAGCGTGAGCGCCCACGGCAGCCCCTGCCGACCTTCTCAAACGTGGGACTTTTTTAAAGGGAGAGTCGAGCAAGAGAGAAACAGAACAACTCTCGACTCCCCTAGTCCCAAGACGTGTATGCTCCAGAGGGGGCCGTGTGCGGGCGTCCGGCGGGCGCGCAGCGGGCGTGGGGGCCGCGCTGTGCCGGGCTGAGCCGCCTCTCGCGACCTCCTGTTCATCCCGCGCTCACTCCGTGCAGCCCGCAGGCCTGCTGTGTCCTCGGTCGTCCTGACACACCGCGGCCACCTCTGAGGGGCCCTCCGTGTGCTGCCGCGGCGTCCTCACCAGTGCCCTGCCCGGCTGCCGTCAGCTTCCGTCTCCAGCGGGCTCTCACCGTGACCTGAACCGAGCTCCTGAGCACCGCCGAGGCAGGGAACGGCCCGTCGTGCAGTTTATGTCGCAGGAACGGTGGGGAGGGAACTGCACCGGGGGGCCAGCAGGTGGGAGGAAGACTACACTCAGGAAAAAAGACGGTGCAGACTCCGGGAGAGCCTGGATGGGAGCACTTCGTGGGGTGTCTGCCCTTGTTTGTTTCCCTTTATTTTTGACTCTTCTCCATCTTTACTCATCAGGGGTATGTTGAAGAAGAAGGAGAATCAATGTCATTTTTTACATCAATGACATTTAAAGACAAGTACCCAGTCGAGATCTGCACTTTCCCCCAACTTCTCATCTGCTCGCAGGCTTCATCCTGGTGTGACATGCAGCCTCACATGCTCAGCAGCCGCAGATGGCCCCCGAAGCATTGCGGTGGGGAAGAAGCATCTGAGGCATCCCAGAACACATGCACACACACGTGCACACACATGTGCACATACCAGTCATCACACATGCCATCCATGCATGCACTAAACAGATCGTGTCACACCCGTGTGTCATACAGCATGTGTCACACATCACATAACATATGTACGTTGCACATCATATATGTGAACATGCTACACACCATGCACACATGTGCCACACATCCCAGGTGTGCCACATACCACATATGTCACATGTGTGCAACATGGACTGCACATACCACACAGAAGACATCACATACACACATGACAGACACCATACACACGTCCCAGATACCCCACATACATGCATGCACCTGTGTGCTACATAAAGCACATGCACCCCACACACGTACACATGTGCCACAACCATCACAGACACCGCACACACACACATCATAAATACCAGACACACCTCAGACACACACACGGCAGAGAAGGTTAAAAATACGCCCCATTCAATCCCACTGATGCTTTATCTTTCCACAGGACTTGGCGCTCCCCTCGCTTATGGATGGCGTGCTGCGGCACCGAGTATGTGCGAGGTGTTGGCTCTGCCTTATGTACCAGACAAGCATCATTCAACTTAATTATTGAAACCATTTCATTAATTGTCCTTATCTTGTGGCCCTTTTTCCAGAGAGGGCATGAAGACAGAACTATGTCTGCGTGCTGCTCCATCGTGGTCTAAACCAGCTTCCTCCATCCCTTCAGAGAACAAGCACATCATTAATATCTGGTGTTGCACAAGCGAATCAGCGGAAGCTCCAGAGAGCTTGAGTCCCAGAGACCACGGGGTCAAGCTCCTGAATGAAACCATCTTTGGTAAATATTAACTCGTGATTTTTTTTTATTTGGATTCTAGAGAAAGAATTCCAAATTCTCCCTGGGCACATATTTTGCAGTGAGTACGTTTTTCTCCTTTCATCTGATCGCCTGCTATAATGAGGTCTTTTTTTTTTTTTCCAGATTTATTTATTTCTGCAAACAAGAGCTGGGGTGCAGGCTACAAGTGTGGGGTGGGGGGAGTGAGAAGATTCAGCAGAGACAGAGTGGGGAGCAGAACAGGCAGATGGCCTGAAACACACTGCTGAGGGGAGCAGCAGGGAGGCAGGAGAGGTCTGCTGCGCCCTGTGGGTCCTCTCCCTGGTGGGGATCGAACTCAGGCTGCAGACAGCTTCAAAGTGCTGAGACTTAACCCCTTGTGCCACGAAGGAGGCCCCTAAAATGAGATTTTTAAGCCACAGTTCTGGTCATTGTTTGTAGAGATGTAGTCTCAAATATTACCATAAAATTACTTAAAATGATGTTAAGCTTAACTGCTTTATTGAGAAATAACTGACATACAATAATTTCACAGGTTTTAAGTTATGACATGTGTTTTGCTCCCTTAAAATTACAATATCATCACCCCAAACATCTGTGCATAGTACTCCAGTCAGATCCTTTGCCCTCTTACAATTAGATTTTCCTTTATTTTGAAATTTCTTTGTTTTGGATGCAAGTTATTTATTACACATATAAATTCTTAAGTCTTCTCTCCTGCCTTGCCCGCTGCTCCCCTCAGCAGTGTATTTCAGTTAATCTGCCTGTTCTGTTCCCCACTCTGTCTCTGGTGAATTCTCTCACGCCCCACACCTCTGGCCTGTACCCCAGTTCTTGTACGCATACATAAGTAAACCTTTAAAAAAAATTCTTAAATCTTTTCTTCCAGTTTATGATTGTCTTCTGTTTTACATATTCTATTTGGAATAGTAAGAGTTTAAATTTTGATGCATTCCAATTTACCAATTTATTATTTTTATTATGTTTTTGATGTAGAATCCAAGGCATCTCTGTCCAACCTAAAGTAACTAAGCTTTTCTTTTCCTATTGCAATTTGGGATTTTATACTTTTTTGTAAATTTAGATTTTATATTTTATATGCAGTAAGTTATAGGTTAGAGATCATTTCTTTTTATGGAGATATCCAATTATTCTAATACCACTTGTCTTAAATGCTATCCCTCATGTACTTAATTATCTGTAAACATGAATAAAAATTCAGTTGTTCATAAATATATGTCTATTTTTAGAACATCTATTCTGGTCCCTTGATCTATATGTCTTTCTTTACTAATAATACAACAAAATGTTATTGTTTCCTTTGAAAGTATATTAACCACATTATCATCCTGGGAACTTGAGTTAACCAAAAAGATCATCGATGCAATTATTTATCATTAAAGTTTGAAATTAACCTCAGTAATTCACATTCTGTTTAATAGAGTTAGGACATAGAATTTTTGTACCACATATTTCCAGAGATTCTCTGGGAAATCACCCAATAAAACAATGTCTTCCTGTAGGGGATTAACTTTAGTATTTGGACTGACACTTTGTTTCTTTATGATAAATTGGGAGACAAAGGTAGGAAGTGGGATTCTTTTCGTTGATATCTGTGGTTTCAACTGATAATAAAAATCAGGCTTTTTTCCTATGCTTAAATTAGAATGAGGAGCTCAGAGATGTTCCCCGACATTGCCGGTGCTTCCCACTGCGACGAGAACTTTATGGCACGCATAAAGTTTTGCTGGGAAATTCTTCCAGTGATATCTGAAAATACCACGATGTCTGGATCTTGATTTGTTTGGAAGAGATACCGAAGGAATGGTGTCAGGGAAGCTAACATGAGAAGAAGTCATTATTAAAGCATTCCAGCGGAAGCAGCACGCTGAACAGCTTCATACTGATGTTGAAATGGTGATGGAAGGAACGTCATGTTTCACACCCGAAAGTCCTGTGTGCTTGTAATGTACTAGCTATCACTGCTGCTCTAGAGCCAGTGAATCAGCATAAGCGTTCATTAAAGAGGAAACAGCCCTGGCGTTATTGCGTGTAGTCTAACAGGCATGAGCAGGATAAACGCAGGACAGCATGCCGTCCAGTTCAAACACCAAGGACGCCGAGAGGCTGCGTTCACACGCCAGCGAGAGGAGCCTTTGCAGCACCAGTGGGTCGTGAGCATCTGCGAGGTGGGGGTCACACGATGGGACCAAAGGATGGGGGTCCCTATGCAGAGTCTACAGGAACACAAGCCCATCCCTGCCTGATGTAACCGAGTCTTGACGCAGATTCCCCCGCTTCATTCCGGAGAGAGGACGTCACCCTCAGTGCCCCAGGAGAGCTCTCAGTGGCCCTGCCAAGGCCCTCCCTTGCTAGGACACCTGTGGCGTCCCCAGCTAGCTGGCAGCAGAATGTCAAGGAGACGCAGAAGCTGCACGTACGGATTCAATTTGCTTTGCAAGTGAGATCAGGAAAAGCAGAGACTTCTTGTGGTTTGAGGTTGCGCTACCTCGGGTTTCCTGGAGAATTACAAGGAAAAGGCGCTGCAAGGAGCCAAGGATGAGCGCGAGGGGAGCACTGAGGGAACTGCCACACCTCTCCTGGGCGGGTGCCCAGACACATTCCAGGCAGCTGCAGAGGGAAGAAGCACGGGTTCGGCTCAGCCCTGCAGACCTGCCTGGCTTCCTCAGGGCGCTATCTCAACCTGCATCTTCACCATGTACACAAACTCTTGACCTCCCGGTTATGTGCTTCCTCTGTCAGTCAAGACGTGCTGAGCAAATATTCCTGCAAGTCTGGGCCCGACAGGAATTCTGTTTCCCAGCGCCAGCTGTGATTCTGCAGGAGCGGGAGGCAGCACCAATGCAGCGGCCTTCACTAAAATTCGTCGCCGTTCCCCTTTCGTGTTTATTTGGGGAGCACTCTGCATTGAGACACAGCAGCGCTGAAGAGGCAGGATGCTGGGGTCCTCTGGTTTCACAAACTCAAATTTTTTCTTTGTTTTGATTTCCAGTTACTTGTTTCAGTTGACTTACTTCGCTGCTTACACAACTTAAACCAGTGATTACCTTTTCTTTGAAATTTAAGTTTCTACACTCCCATTCTGACTTTTAAGATTCATTGTACCAGATAGTAGACTCAAAACTAAATGATTGCATGGTCCTCTTTTGCTGCCTTTACTTTATTTTTTGAATGTGGGATTGTGTGTGTGTCTGTGTGTGTTGGGTGAAGGAGAAATTCATCTCTTTCTGTTCAAAGGACACTATGGAAAACCACTTCCAGTTAAATGTTGGTGCTGGTTGTGTTCTGACCACATGTGGCTTACTTTCCAAGAAAAACAAAGTCAAGTTTAGCAGGATTTCTTTACATTTCATACCAATTTCAGCATTTTGGAAGCAATGGTGTGGTAGCTGCTTCTCGCTCAAAAGTTACTCACGGCAGAGATTTCTCACACAAAGTCCGTCGGAGTTCACAGGGAGGAGGTTGGACTTTCACAGAGTGCTTTTGAGCGAAGTCATTTCGTGTTGGCCAGATTCTAGTTGGGTGGAACAACAGACTTGTGATGGGGTCTGCTTCAGCTAAAGCAATGCACAGCTTCCACAGTCCACCTCCGGGTCTCAACAGACTTGTGATGGGGTCTGCTTCAGCTAAAGCAATGCACAGTTTCCACAGTCCACCTCCGGGTCTCAACAGACTTGTGATGGGGTCTGCTTCAGCTAAAGCAATGCACAGCTTCCACAGTCCACCTCCGGGTCTCTGACCATGGCACTGCAGGCCCCACGGGGTTGGCCGCTTGGACCTGGCTCCTCCGCAGGCGCCTCGCCGGGAAGGCATTTCCTCGGGTCTTCTGAACCCGCCAATGAGCTGCGCAGTCTCCTCACTTCTCCCGCCACCACCTGCAGTCCCCTCCCCTCCAAGTCCAGCGTGGACTATGCTGCTGCCCTCTTCCCCTTGAGCTCGCAGCAGTCAGGGGTCTCTGCCTCTGCCGCCACCCGTGCCCCTGGCATGGTGCAGAGACCCTCCAGCAGCCGTCTCCAGGAGCCTGTTCCTCTCTGAGCTGCTGTGCCTGCCCCCCGGCATGCCCGTCACCCGGCTCTGCCCCAACGCTGTCGCGTGACACAGACACCTCTTGGCCAGGTTTTTAATAACCTGTCTGTCCCCAAGAACTCTCCTTATCTCACTTCTTTATTTTTCTTATCCCTTACCACTGCTGAAAATCATACCTATGTATGCACTCCTTGTAGGTTTTTTAATTTCTGTCTCCCGAACAGAATGCAAACGTGGGACTGGGATGGCCAGAGTGAGTGCCCCAGAAACAAGCCTGTCTCATCGTCCACCATCAATATATTTGGCAAACAAATGAATAAACAAGGGGGTTGTTTACTACGTGCTGTATTGGGACACTACAACAACTCCATTTGTAATGGGTGTTGAGTCCAACGTCTTGTAAACTCCATATCAGGTTCTCAGCTCCCATTTTTTCCTTTTTTCTATTCGTATCTTTTGGTCTGGGCCGTGTTAAACTCTGGCTTTTTGGCTATCATTTTTTCAGAGAACTTCGCAGATAAAAAAATCAGAATCATTATACTACAGGGAAAGTTGGAATCTAAAACAAATCTCCATGTTTTAGATTCTCTCTGACGATGAGACAGAGGGAAGAATTGACATCGATCTCTGGGGGTCTTCCTTTGTTAGATGAGTCCCTCAAGAATTCTGGAGACTGAATTGCTATTCGGTAATCAGAAAACATTGACTGTTTTCAGTGAGCTGTTTACCAAGTCATCTGTTAGGCCCCTCTCTCATGGCAAGAGTCCTGGAGCCCATCCTGAAAGCCAGCCTTGTCTTCAAGCACTTGGGTTGTGCTTAGTCTCTGCCTCAGACCCGCTGTGACGGAGTCGGAGGTATCACAGCAGCCGAGCCGAGCCTGTGTCTGTGCTTTCCCTTCTCCTCCTGTGCAAGCAAGACTCAGAGCCGTCACGACCAGTAGAACATCAGGACTGTCATGGGGGATCCGTGACTGGGGGCTCTACTCTGTGCTTCTGAGCTGCTGCAGCTGGCAGTTGTGGGAGAGGACCTCCGTGGCCAGCCTCAACCAGAGGTCAGGGCTGTTGCCAAGCTTTTTTTTTTTTTTAAGAGCTGTATTTGTTTATGCACACAAGAGCTGGGGTACAGGCCAGAGGTGCGGGGGGGGGGGGTGAGAGGAGCCACCAGAGGCAGAGTGGGGAGCAGAACAGGTGGATCTACTGTAACACACTGATGAGGGGGCAGCGGGGAGGCAGGAGAGGTCTGCTGCGCCCTGGGGGTCCCTCCCTGCTGGGGACTGAACTGGGCTGCAGTGGCTGCGGATGCTTCACAGTGCTGAGCCTTAACCCCTTGTGCCACCAGGGAGGCCCCGCTTCCTCCAGTCTTCACCCAGCAAAGGTCTAGGGTCCTCCATCATGCAGCTTCGAGCAAATGATTTGTGCCCACAACCTGGATAAGTCTGGAGATGCAGCCTCCCCAAATGGGCCTGCAGTGGGCACACAGCCCAGCCAGCACTTTGAGCAGAAATTTACTTGAGCCTCGCCGGGACTCCTGTCTCCAAGACATCAAGAGGCAATGGGTGTGTCTGTTTTAAGGCACTAACCTGGTGGCCATTTTTTATGAAGCAATAGAGAATTAATTTAGTATTGAATTAATGCAATATGAATAGTCACCTTACAAAACTGTCACCTCTTCCGTCCTCAGGGTCGTGACCAGGGCCTGAGAGGAGGAAACAGAGTGACTTGTCTCCCCACTAGGAAGGGATTTCCTGGGAGGTGAGCAGAGCCCCCTGCCCACGCCCTGGGGCTGAAGGAGGGGGTGGCCAAGGGAACAGAGGTGGAAACTATATTTTTTTGTTTTTAAAGTACCTATTTGATAAAGTGAAGGGAAAGTAAAAGGTCTTGTTTTATTTCTATTTAATATTTAGAAAGTTGGGACCTCCCTGATGACTCAAGGGGCTAAGTCCCACCACTATGAAGCTTTTGGCAGCCACTGCAGCTAGACTCCATCCCCGGCCAGGGAGGGACCCCAGGGCGCAGCAGACCTCTCCTGTCTACCCCCTGCTCCCTCAGCAGTGTGTTTCAGTGGATCTGCCTGTTCTGCCCCCTACACTATCTCTGGGGAGTCCTCTCAGCCCCGCACCTCTGGCCTGCACCCCAGTTCTTGTATGCATGAATACCTAAATCTTTAAGAAATATTTAGAAATGTGTGCTCATCAAGTTAAGAGAAATCAGAAATTACTTTTCCTCTCTGATTTCAAAAGTTATTTGTTCGTCCGTAGCACCCTTATGTTTTAATCATTTCTTCCAATATAGTTGATCAATTACTTGCGTGTTTATATGTGGACTTGCCTTCTTCCTTTCAGGCTGGGGCCAGAGACATCACGTGCCTGTTCGCAAACTACTATACAGAGCGATTTCTCAACAAACGCCCTGAGAACGGAGGGAGACAAAGTGAACTCTCCTAACTGCTGAGGAGGTAAATTTTATCATGCCCTTTTAGACTCTCTTGTCAGACCCCGGAAATGCTACTCAGGGGTTTGGGGAGCCTCATCTTTCTTTCTGGCTTTCTGACATGTGTTTGACACATTTGTTGGTGGCGGTGGTCCCCTGGGAGGTGAAGACGCCACCAGCTGACACACGTGTCAGACACCATGCCACGGCTGTGCCCCGGCTGCATTGCACAGGAGAGCTCGTCCTCTGAAGGGTCTAGGAGAGAGCAACAGCACTGTTCCTAAGCTCTCACTTGGTAAGGGTTGATGGGAATTCCAGACAACCAAGAGAAGAGCACACAGAGAACATTTTTGAAGCCACTGATCTCTCCTAGCACAGACAGCTGATGTTATATTTGACGTCTTGTCTTGGGAGTCTGCTCATGTACATGTTGTTAGAGGAAACCTAAACTTAATCCTTTCAAGCAGTGGGAGGGATGAGTTTTGTTTTTCACTCTTCTTAAGTGAAGTGTTCGAATTCTTCAGTAGAGGCAGTCTTTGCTGAGATAGTCATTATTCACAAGAATGTTCTGGAAGTTTTATGGAAATAGCCTAATCTTGTTGGGAGTGGTTGTGCTTCTATCTTGCCACCTCCGACTCTAAGGGACAGAGTCAAGTCTGTATGCTTATCCGTTGTCCTTCTTGACGCAGAGACATTTGGGTGGAGACTAGGGCAATATTTTTCCTTTTATTGGTAAAAGTCATAAACAAGAAATAATATGTGAATTTGGTTTATGGGACCAATTAAAAACCCCTCCACCTTTTGGGAAGTTAATAATATGACATCCTAGAAATGTGGAGGTGAACCCCCACTTTGCTTGAAGCAAGTTGGTCCACTCATGGGGGACTTGGGTGGTCAACCATGGCCAATATCTGCTATCACAGACACTGAGCTTCAAGTGGCATCACATCTCATTTTCTAACTGGTGGGCCCAACGAGCGACTCTGAGAACAGCCAAGCTACATCACCATTGCTTTATTTGGCATCCTTCTGGAGCTTCTCCAAGGAAGACCTCCGAACCCTGAGTGTTGTCACAGAACTGAGTCTCAGAACCAGATGTCCTTTCCAGTCTCCCACATGTCCCTCTTACAATGCCATCATGTCAAATCTGCTTGGTTGGATTTTGAAGTCCATAGCAGGAATTCAGAGAAATAGCAACTTTTTATTGGTCTCCAGTATGACAATCCTAATTTGTACTTATTTATAAACCTAGGGGACTTATCTATATGTGTGTATAATGTATATAAAAATGTCTACACACTTCACCTTAACAAAAATGTCTGTATACATCTATTTTCAAATATTTTTGTGATAAATTTCTATTCTACCATATTAAGAGCTGACAGTTTTTTTCACAAAGTTCACACGAGGTTAACAACAGTCGTATATAAATCACATATAATCGTAACTATACATTATAACCTAGTATTAGCTATATTAGTATATTTTATTATAAATTATAAATGAAATACATATTTAGACTATATTCCTACATAATATATTTACATGTATATAAGATCTAATGATATATATTATATAAGTGGTTTCCCAAACATTTATTCTGAAGGCAAATAGGTCAATGTAGGTTTGAAGTACTGTGAAGTTACACAACATTTTTATATTTATTACTTCCTGTGTCTGCTATTTTTCACATTTTTATGATGCCTAATTAGAAACACAAAAGAAAATGGATTTAGCCCCCATTTTCTACAGCTTATAAGCCTCTTCACATTGTAAAAGTCCCACAGGAAGGAAGATCATTTCATCTTCCTAAGGATTTAATAGCTATATTCCCTAGAGCTACTGGGAATAATTTTATAGAACATCATAATGTAAAAAATATTTTTAATGTATTCAAAATATGGCACAGGAAGAACTGCAGCCATATGTACAATTCAGGAAAATAAATCACGTCATTTCTGGCTTTTAATTAAGTCTGGTTAAAAGCTTTTCTCTCTTACTTAATGCATCTTTAAGAATAAAAAGAAAAATAAGCTCATTGACCAAAATGTGCTAATATGCAGTTAATTTAAAAGATGAAAAATTTTTGAATCACTATATATCTAAAATTAATTACTGACAGGGACAGGGTCTTTTTTAGTTTGACAGAAAGAACCAATTATAATTTTGTACTTTAAATGCTGCTTCTTTGAAATATAGAGACTTCAAATTGCATCTGAAGGAACCTGATTATTTCTCAAGAGTAAATTTACCTTGGAAAAACGTGTCTTCCTTTTAGTAGCATACCACCAGGTGAAATTCTCTGCAGAACAGCATGTTTTGGGTGAAAAAGGAAAAAAAATTAATGATTCCATGTGGCCCCATGTTGTGCGCCAAACTGTTACAGGGTAACTTTAGTATAAAATGGGTTTCCCTGACTGGGTCCTCACCCGCGCACTCAGAAGACTTATATACTAAGTTCTAACTTTAGGCACACGTGGCAAAAGTTATTAAAGGTTTTTATTTTACAAAAGAAGGGGGATAAAGTAGAAATAGTACAAGGAGAAGAGAAGTATACAAATTTGTAAATATTTTACCAGATTTTTTGAGCGGGAATGCAATGACGCATTGAGAGCTGGCTCTGAATTAAGTGAGATGACTTTAAAGGAAGAGAGAGCTTAAGGCTCACCTCTCTGGTTTTATAGCCAACCTGGCTGCTTAACTCCACCCTCAGGTCCCAGGGATCCACTTTTTGATAATTATATTATTGAATTTGTGGTTTTGGAACACTGGTGGTCTGGAGTGGGGGTTGGAGTTTATAAACTTATTTGTGTAATTCATTTAGGACTACCTTTTCCCCTACCAATTTCACTGTGAAACACACTTAAGAATCTGATGAAGGTAGGTTCTTTAGAAGACCCAGAAAACATAAGTCAAAGTGATTTCTCCTAAGCTCCTGTCAACCACCCAAGGAAAATTTTGTTGAACTCTTAATGTGGCAGAAAAGAAATGCGTCACAAACATTAACACAAATACATGAACAATTTCGTGTTGACGAAGGAGAAGAATTCTGGTGACAGCTCCTCAAGAATCGAAACCTGAGGTCTGCCCGCTGGTGTCAAGTTAGAAGTCCCCTGGGGGCCAGTCTCTGTTTACCTCAGTGTCGGGGAAGGGTGAGGATACACATCCCTGGAGGTGGAGACACCGGAGGGATGCACGGACGTGAATCCCTCAGCCCACTCATCTTGACAGGAGACTGGCAGAGACAGAGACTCCAGGAGCACAAATGCCTGACCCCATTGGGTCACTTAAGAAGAAATACCCTACTTTGTATGAGAAAGGCTGATGGAGAAGTTACATTTTCAATTTTGACGAGACACCATCGAACTACACATTCAAATTAAGATCGTTTCCATTATTTTCCATATTTTATATCTACATTTCATTTTAATTTTATCCAGACAGGCCAGAGCCCCATGCACGGTTACACCCTGACACCAACAAGTGTCCTGGAAGCATCTAGATGCTTCGTCCCCTGGTCATTTACACTGACTATAAAGGATGACTCGGTTCCTCAAAATTATTGAGTGATGTGACTCGCACTTTTCTTGTGAGTCACTCCATTTTTATAATGATCTCATAAGACAATTGAGTCCTAAATAATCCTCAAAATGGACTTCTCTAAATAATGATTAATGGAGTGGAAGTGCCAGTCTGTCACTCACAGAGGGAAAATCCAAGAATGAACACATATTGCATGATTTATTTTATTTTATTATATTTATTTATTTTTTCATAGAATGTTTGCTTTCCTTTCTAGGAGGAGTCCCCACAGAATTCCCACCACCAGCTCACCTGTGCACCGTCACCATAGTCACGTGTGCTCTTCCAGTCCCTGCCTTAATCCCAATCCCTTCCTCTTCCCTGAAGAATGTCTCTGATTTTTGTTGTCTGTTTATTTTGTTATTGTTGTGGGTCTTTTGTTGCTGTTGACATTGTTTTTTTTTTTAACTTGATCCCCCATATTCCTCCTATAAGAAAGGCCATCCAGTATTTTTCTTTTTCCTTCTGACTTATTTCACTGAGCATCATCCCTTCAGGCTCCATCCATGTTCCTATAAATGGCTCTAGTTTATCTTTTTTGATTGCTGAATAACATTCCATTGTGTATGTAAACCAGTTGTCTATTTTTGGGCACTTTGGTTGATTCCAATACATGATTTTTGGATTGATCGAGAGCAAGCCATTGACGCCAAGCAGAGAAAGGTTTTTGGAGTGACTCTTCCATGCAGGAGCCTGAACTAAGACCCTCGCTATCAACTCATTAATCACACATGAGCTCACAGAGTGTCCTCAAGAAGGCAATGTTTGTACCTCCATGTCGGTGGTTGGCTATCAAAATCATGTACTTGGCCCCAAGTTAAAAGGTAGTGAGCTTGGAGATAAAATTTAGCAGTCAACCTGGAAAACATAGCCCCTTGCCTTCTGGAGAGTTACTTCCTGCCCAGAGATGAAAAGCTAAAGTTCTGATCACATATTTGAATAAGCAAATAAGCACAATTTAAGTAATCCCATTTAATTTCCACCTACCATGTCTCTTCTCTGGGAAATTTAACACCATTAAGGAGATCTAAAATACAGCTGCTGCCAATGTAGGAACTAAGTCCAGCACAATTTGGCATATCACCTCGTTATCATGTCGAAAAATATCAGGGTAGACAAATAGAGCAGCGAGAAAATAAGACCATCCGCAAAGAAGATAAAGAAAGTTGTACAAAGCACCTTTATAGAAACGGATGGCTGTCAGGTGAAAATCAATTTCCTGTGGACAAGACCGAGAGCAAGGCTAGAGGAAAATAAACATGTTTCAGCCATTGGTGAGTCCATGATTTAAATGCAGACCCTTCTGTTGTATGGTGTGTATGGAATCAGTTCCAGGGGCGCGATAACAGACGTCACGCTGCGTTTCAGGAGGCAAAGGAGAGGAAGCTGGAGGAAGAGGAACGAATGCATGATTGATGCTGAATATTTTGGGTTGCCTAGAGCGAAGGAGGTTGGGGCTGCATAAAACTAGATCTATGAAGATTTAATAGATTCCTCATTCTCTGTCAGTCGGTCCTTTCTGATTTGTCAAGACTGAGCTCTGTTTTTCCTTACACTTAGGTTTTTCAGCTATGGCTTTTAGGCTAAAAAAATTCAGGTCCAATTTAAGCTAATGGACAATAAAACTTTAGGGTTAGAAGGACTGGTTTTATTCAGCAGTTGAATTAGGATCTGCAATGAATTAGAATTTTTCAAATGAGTATTTTTTTTGATGACACAAGCTGTATCACTATGAAGGGAAATATTTGATTATTAACTTTTGCACAATAAATTGGAATGGGTGGGTCAGGCGAGAAAGAAATGCAAAGACAAAACTGATGGTCAAAGTGAAGGTTGCTTGTTCATACTGGAGGCAAATTTCAAGTTGAATTGGAATGGGAAAAAGTGTCGCTAATTATTTTCCTGTATAGATGGAATGTAAAACCTACTGTAAAAAATTCATGAATGAGACCCAGGAATTGGCATCACAGCAAATTCAATGATTTTTGAAATGCATGCCTCTACAAAGAATGCACTATTATTCTGTCTAGACTTTATGGCACAGTAAAGTAAATAAAGACTGACAGCATCAATATATTTCATAAATACATTACTGGAATTTGCATTATTTCTGACTATTAATACTTTCTGGGCTACCATAGGTAAAGCAATGTGCACATCTTATAAAATGAAATCTATTGGTAATGTCATTTGTTAGCAGACAAAGAAATAGTAATGGCATTTATTTCTCTGGATATATTCATCTTCTTAAGTAAACCTAGGAAATCTGAACTCGGACCCATAGATAATTCATTAGCTCCAGTCAATGGCTTTGTTTGCTCTGAGGCGTCTCATACATATAACATCCTAGTGCAGTTTTTGTAAAATTGCTTCAGGGATCTTTTTTTCCTGAAAGAGTATATCTCATATAAAATAAACTATGATGGGTAACTTGTAAAGCTATCGATTGACATGGAGCTGAAATAACTTCTTTCTGAGAAGTTTCTGCTGGAGATACACACGTTTTTGTAATGAAAGCACAGATGGAAGTTCACCAACCCGACTCAATTTTTTTCAGTGTCACATTTCCTAGAGCTGTGGATATAGAGAAGGCAACTAAAAATACAACTTTGGAGAACAATTAGTCATTCTCAGGAAATCTATAAATACCCTGGTAGAGAAACATGGTATGCACGTTCCGGCCCACAGGAGAAGACAAGCTATTTTATGCTTCCTAGGTCCAGATTTGCAATTTTCTGTGATGCAGACTCATTTCACCGTATTTCTTACTCTTATTTTAGTAATCACCGGAAAGGAAATGGTCCCTCTGGCTAAAATCATTTGCAAAAAATTCATGAACACACCTCACGGCCTCCTGACTCCCCTAGTTACCTTGCTCGCGTTACTCTCCGTAAGTGGTGAAAGTTCTGTCTGCATTGTACCTACAACTTCCGCCACAAATGCGCAATTTAATGGTAACACACAGACAAGCAAACAAACAGTAAAGAGCTGGGGACACCAACCACAGGGAGTGTGCTGGTTTCCAATGCAGCCAGCTCAGCTTCTCGGAGATCCCTGGCTGCTGGTTGGCATTAGCTTGCTCGGGTTTGGTGCAATCGCCATGGGTGATCCATGACCCAGTGCACCTGTCTTCCCACAGGTGGGTATTGCCTGGATTCTCACCTTTGGAAATTATAATTCAAAACCCTGATTATTAGAATGATGTGTGTCATTTGATAGAGCCAGTGTTTCTTCACCAAGTAGAAATTGCACATAGCTCTTCTTAGCAGTTGCTTAGAGGGGCAGTGGGTAAAATGATTCATATGCTGCATTTATCATTTTAAAGCCAGCTTGTCTATGCTCCTTCCTTTATTAATTTTTAGAATATCCTCACACAACCCCATAAATGGTTAACAGAAGTCTGTATTCTTAGGTTCAAATCTACCCTGATTTTTTTATTGAAATGTGAAGCTCATGTCCAAGATAGACACATGAAGAAGAAAAAAACTGATTGGCCCTTAAAATACAAACTAAATGACTTTGTCCTCGGAGATCCGGAATCACAGCACTTGGCCAGACTGGGAGGTCGGGCAGGTTAAGCCAGGGCCTCCCTCTCATCTGGGGTTGACCTATGAGAGCCTTGGGCTGCCTGAATCTGAAGCCTCCCTGAAGCTGGGGATTAGAGACTTGTTTGTTTGGGGCCTTTTGATTGGCATTTTATGCTCGACCTAATACTTTCTTTTTTCTAGTTGTGTTTGCTCTATCTATAATAAAAGAGTAGCTTTTCATTACTTTTGTGGGGGAACAAAAACATGTTCTCAGTTCTAGCATTTACCCTACAACAGGCTAATGGATTTATTTCTTTAAAATGTTTTCCTTGTAAACTCTTTTTCCCTAACAAACTATCGGATCTTTGCAACTCAGCCCTAATTTTAACTTCTTGTCAAACTATGCACAAATTTTGTTGTTTGTCGTTGACTAAAATTTTAATGCTTCCCAGTAAAGAACATATTCTCAAGCCACTGAGTTAATAAAAAATAATATAGTAGTTACCTGTCTAGGTCCTCAGTACTAATGGAAGCTTTATAATATCTACCTCAATTTTTTTAAGTCTAAGGCATTTCTGCTTCAGGTGTCAAACAATCTGTGAATGAAAGAATTATCATGTCTTCACGTCTTCATTCCTGTGAATGCATGCAGACCTTGTGTCAGAGGTCAGGGAAGGGTGTAAAGAAGCTGACATGTTGGCTTCTTGGAGTCTTACCTCGCTCTCCCAGTCACTAAATGTGTCTTGTGTGCCTTTTAGACATGAAAAATCACACTCAGCACCTCTGAGACATGACCAACCAAGGCATGGATTTTGCGGTATAGCCAGGTCGGCGTGCCAGCTCACGTGATCAGTTTTATTCTCCACTCAGTTATTTACACCCTTGGTGCCTGAGGGCATTGTTTCCTTCCATCTCCAGGGTGCCATGCTTCAGACTCACGTTCAAAAACTCTCCCTTCTCCACCCTCAGACTGATCCTCCCCTAAAACTTTCCCTCTTGGTAAATCTCAATTTGTCCAGATGCTCAGGCTGAAGATCTTGAAGTTATTCTTGATGCTTCACTTCCTCTTACACAATTCATTCAAACTCCTAAAAAAAAAATCCTGTCTTTAAAATAGGCCCCAAATCCTTGTAAGCTCTTATCTGATAAAAGGCCCAGTGATTTCTTAGGGGGATGTAGTTATAACTTCTCATCTTTCTGCTTCTACCTTTTTCTTCTATGGTTTAAAGTCCATAAGCCTACCAGCCGGCCTTTTCAACAGACTTCATTTTTAGAAGCTTTAGGTTCACACCAATATTGAGCTGAAATTACAGTTTTTTCATAATCCCTTGTTCCCCCACCACTGTCAATATCCGCAACTAGAGCAGCGTGTTTATTATAGCTGCTGAACCTGTACTGATACAGCCTCATCACCCAATGTCCTCACTTTACAGTGTATAATGTCTGGGGTCCGCCATTATGGTCTCATTCATAACTAGTCATCTTCTAGAAGTTATCTCATGTCCCTAGTTTGCTCAAAACCCTTCCATGGCTTCCCATGTCCCTCATAAAAGGAGTTCCAGTGCTTGTTGCCAACACAGGGCTTCATCTGATGGGGTGCCCCATATCCCCACAATGTCATCGGACTTTCCACTGCCTCTTGTTCACTCTGCTCCCCACACTCATGGCTGTTATCAGCCCTGCCCTGCCTTTAACCACACAGCTCCTTCCCCATCTCAGCCTGGCTTATCCTCACTTATCACTCCACACCTACCCACCAGCCCCATCCCTGCTCACTCTCTGGACCCGACACAGACAAGTTTCAAGCAAGCTGGGACTTTGCTCTTCTTTTCACCACCACATGTGGTTATATAAACATATCCTCCATGTTTTTCATCTGTAAAATGGATAAAATAATAGAACTGATAAATTAAAAGGAGGATTTCTAGGGTGCTTAAGTATGTTACTATTGCAGAGCAATAGTAGATTTATATCTGGTGCAAAATGTTTACTATATATATATATTTTTATTTTTTGTCAGAGTTAGGATGATAGAAAGAGCCCAAGTCTTTGCCTCTGCTTCTTCCTCCTCTTAAACTTCAGTCTGTTCAGACAGCTTCAAATAAGTGTGTGGGCCCAAGGAACCTCTGTCTTTCTGTGTGTCGGCTCTGCTGGGCCCCTACATTGGCAGCAGCTATCATCGTAAAATACACTAATGATGTGTTAAATGACATGTCTCTAATAAAGACATTGAGAGTGGTTTCCAGCAGCCTTCTGCTAATACAGCAACAGCAATCCCACTTTATATCAAGAAGCTACTATGAAAAGAGTCATGATTCTGTCCAGATCCCTGGTTATAATAAGAAAACAGCTACAGAACAGCATTATCTTTAATGCAGGCAGACTCTTCTTGAAGGTGGACACCGCTCGGTATTGTTTTCAGATGAATGAAGAAACGCATTTTGAATGTCTTGTGTTCTAAATTATTCATTTAGAGTAACTGCCCTCATATTTCGCTCAGCATTCTCAAGTGGTGGTGGGCTGGAGAGACACAGGCAAAAAACGAGTGTTGACAAAGGAAAAGCTCGATGCGGTTCTTCCACCACTTACACCAGTAATTGACGCGTGTTTTTTTAAGATTTATTTTATTTATGCATCCAAGAGCTGGGGTACAGGCCAAAGTCGCGGGAGATGAGAGGAGTCATCAGAGATAGAGTGGGCAGCAGAACGGACAGGTGGACTGAAATGCACTGCTGAGGGGAACAGTGGGAGAGGCTGGAGATCTGCTGCGCCCTGTGGGTCCCCTACCTGGCCGGGGATCGAACTCGCACTGTTGTGCCGCGGATGCTTCACAGTGCAGCGCTCAACCAGCTACGCCAACCCGGGAGGGTGCATGACGCGCCTTTCTTTCTAGGCTGCAGGCCGAGTCCGGTCAATGTGAAGAAACTGAGAGCAAGACTTGCGGGGTGACTGCCCCCATTACAGAGACGGGGGTGACGCCAGCATTCACGACTGGGTTCCCTTTCAAACCTGGCACTTTAAGGGGTGCTTTGCTCCCGGAGCAGGAGCGCTGGAGTTAAATAGTGACACACAATGAAACAAGATCGACACATTGAACTGTGCAAAGTACAAAGCCATCTGTCAGCCTGCTTCAACCTCGGCTGAATTCATCATTGTCATGATTCAATGTCTAAATTTTTCAATGTCTAGACCGCAGGGTAATATCACAGCGGGTTCAAGATATGTCTACACCTGTGTTTTGCTTGGCTGATACAGTGTTTTAAAAGCACTTAAATGAAATAAAAACACTAGGCACACACACAAATACGCTTAGGCCCCTGATTCCAGCGCGCCCGGGATCTGACAAAGGAGGGTCGGTCACTGCAGGCGGGTCATCGCAGACGCCCCGGAGGTGTGCGCGCTCATGCGCAGGCTCCTCCCCGCGGGCACGGCCGTGCTCCTCGCCCCACTCGCCCCACCTGGCGGGGGGACCTGGGGGTTCACGGGTGCGTGGCCAGTTACAGCCCCTGTGACTTTCCATGAAATTGCCTTTTCCACTTCCTTTACGTCGGACGCCTCTCCGCGTCCTTCCTGGGCTGTTTTCACAGCAGCACACAGTGTGGCCACAGGGTCAGAGACTCGGCCCTTTCGGCCCTGGTGCGAGTAGGCGCGTCCACCGGCCGCCGGGGGTCAGCACGGCCGTCCTCGTGCACGTGCTGGGCCGCTCGTGTGTGGTTCGGGACGGGGCTTGCTGGCGGCCCAGTGTCAGGTAAAGACCTGCGGCTTTTATCTTTGGGGCGCTGGCCAATTGCGCCCGCTTGGGGCGGGTGAGGGCTCTTGGCCCCAGGAGTGGGCGTCGCTCCCTGTGCTCAGAGACTCCGCAGCTTCTGGCAGAAGCATGTGCACCTTCTGAACAGTGAAAGACGTTAGCATACACTTCACGTGTAAATCGATTGTAAAACGCCGTGTCCACATGGCAGCTTCGGGGTCAGCCCACCGGAGTCAGCCCGCTCCGGGGCCAGTGGACTGAGAGGATAGTGAGAGGGGAGCTCTCACCGTAGGGCAAACCCGGAGGGAAGAAGCCGCAGGAACTCCTGCGCGCCCCCGCCCCCCCCCCCCCCCCCCCGTTTTGTAGGAATTAGACTAAGTGGGCTTCGTTAACCGTTCTAGTATAGTGACCTATTGTCTGAGTAATTTCAAGGGGGGGAAGCTCCTGCCTGAGAAGAAAATATAATAAATGCCATTTAGGAAATACAGAGATCTAAATATCATTATGAGAAGAATGTGTTATTTCTGCCAAATTACTGGTGGAAAGCTAAAAAGGAAATTAAGGCTTTTTAAAGCCCATCAAAAATGTTCACTTTACAAAAAGTAAATCCTGCTTAAACCTAAGCTCAGGTGAGATTTGTGGAAGCTCAGCCTGACATCTTTTTCCCAGCAGATGAGGCCTAAGTGCTGAAGATGTAGGCCCGTGTCCTTGTGCCAAAGAATGACCTTCAACCCATGCACTTCCCGTGAGAACAGAGCAAAGACCCGTTTGTCCTTCTCTACTCTCTCTACAAGTGTGTCTAACCTCTCCAGCACACGCAATGCACAGTGTGTGCATTTACCTCTTGCTATTATATGTATATTGTATACATTTCCCTCTTAATATATGTTAATAAATATCCACACATACCCATCAAGCAGAGATTGACCTTTACCACCAAGGTTTAAATAGAGTTCATTTTATTTTCAGAAAGTAAGTTTCCTGTTCAACTGATCAACTTTACACAAAACAAAATGCAACCGGGCCTCCCTGGTGGTGCAGCGGGTTGAGTGCCGCACTGTGAAGCATCCACGGCACAACAGAGTTCCATCCCCGGCCAGGGAGGGGACCCACAGGGCACAGCAGACCTCTCCTGCCTCCCGCTGCTCCCCTCAGCAGTGCATTTCAGTGGATCTGCCTGTTCTGCTCCCCACTCTGTCTCTGCTGAATCTTCTCACCTCCTGCAACTCTGGACTGCACCCAGCTCTTGTGTGCATAAATAAATAAATCTTTTTTTAAAAAATTGCAACCTTTTTTAAAAAATTGCAACCTTTGTCACAGTGGAGCACATTGAGTCAAGGATTTTAAGATAGAGAAACAGAAATTCTCTACACTATATTGAAGCCAATTTTTTCATATCTTCCAAACTACTACTTTTCTTACCTTCCTATGCCATATTTTTACCCTTTCAGTTCTCATTTGCCTATGAGCAGTTAATGATAGCAAATGACTTTTATATGCTTTCATGGAGATTTAATCCAAAACATCCATATATTATGCTAAGCTTTGATCTGGCAAGAGGAGATTTCACAGATTTTCTTTCCCTCATATCTTTTGCAAATTGAACCAAACCAAAAGAAATTTAGTAATAAATACAGCACTTTATAAATGAAAACAAGTGTGAGTCTTATCAAAGTGTACCATCAATCACGTTTTACTCAGAAGAACCTAAATTTAAGACTCTCGCTACAGATTGAGACAATATTAATTCATTCAGGAAGCACTTAGTGGCGATGGGTGGCCAGAACACCACAGGCTTTGTGAGACTTCATAAAGGATGTTATTTGTCAGTGTTTCTTCTTAAAACCTGAGCGAGAACATCCATGTAGATAACATCAGGGAAACCCTAATATCGACCCCCAACCTGAATCTCCCCTAAAAGAAAGCTATCAGTGCCAAGTGTCCAGTTCTCCACCTAGTTTAAAACTGATCTTCTTCTGGTCAGGTTACAGAGAGCTGGGGACTAGCTACAGACCGAAGATGAGGAGTCGCCGTGAGGCTGCCAAAACCTCTCAGACAAGTGTCTCTTTGAAGCACCTGTCACCATCCCCAACTGGGGTGAAAGTTAAGTCGTGGAGCCCTTTATGAATACCCAGAAGCAGGCAGCCCCATCAGTGGGGGTGCCCGTGAGCTCAGCACACAGTAGGTCCTCAAGCAAATGTGCGGTGTGAAGGAACACATGGTCCTCTCCCGGCTACTTGTAGAACACTGAGGAAGAAAGGGAGCTATGCCCTATTCTCATTTTTCCATGGAGGAACAAAAACCCCAGGGGGATGAGGGAACAGAAATGTGTTTTCTCAGGATGTAAATTTCCCAAGTAGAGACAAGGAGTCAGCGAGGGTGACCCCAAACCAGATGTGGCTTTGTGCTGGTTTGAAGTTTCTTGGAACCAGACACGGCTTTCATCTACCTTCGTCCCCGGCTCCTTCACACTTGGGCTGCTCTTGGGGGCTCCACAGCCCCTGGCCCCCACGGCCACCTTCTCACACCAGGTGAACAAAGGGAAGCAGCCTGAGGGGGAAGAGAGCAGCTCCCGTGTCTCCCTGCCTGGGCTTCTTCCTTCTGCTACAGCATCTCTCAAGTTCACTTTCTGAACTTCCTCTAAATGGTGCTTTTTAAAGTGCATATTTCTGTCACCAAATCTTGGAAGTACTATAGATAACAACCTCCTACTGGAGAGTCTTAACCTTCTATAAACACAATTTTCTTCTAGGGGTAGCCACCGGCAGAGTTGTTTCGCCTGATGTAACCCATTGCTTCCCGACCATACGTGAGAAGTTCCGTTGCATTCAGCGCACTCTCCAAACTCAGTGCCCCTCTGTGTGGCACACTCCTAGAGAGTCCATGTTAAAATACACAGGAGGAGGGCCCCACGGAGGGTGGCCAGAGCTGCTAAAGGCAGGAGTGCAGAGCACAAGAAGATAAAACAGGTTTATAAATGGCTCCAAATACATACCCATCAATAATCATTTGGGAACAGATCAAAACCCCAATTGAAGTACATGGAGTGGGAGGTGGATAAGAGAATCAGACATGGGCTGTCCACCCCATGGGTCACCACCCAGCTACTAGAGCAAGGTGGACTCTGATCCAGTGGACAACCAACCCTGAGGAAATAAAGCTCAGTCCCATCAGAGAGGGAAAGAGGCATGTGATCGCATTGTGAAAGAAAGATGGAGAAAGCAAAGCAAATGAACTAGAGAAAATGCACCTGGGACCCTGACGGCAGAATGCGCTATGCAGCAAGAAGGGAGGGGTGCAAGGGGGAGTGGGGTTAATGGTGGGGAGGTGAGTGGAAACTAGACTCTCGGTAGTGACAAACGTGGTAGATACAGGTGCCAAAGTATAAAGCTGTGTGTGGGAAATATAGGCTATCTTTGACTGATGTTGCTCCAAGACCAGGAAGAAGCACAAATACAGTATTCTGGCACTCATTCCTTGGGAAAGAAACGAGCAAAAGTCCACCTTCCTAAGGGGCAATAAAAGACTCAGCCCAAGCTTCCCTTTGGGGTCACCTGGGCCACCAGTGGGATCAGCAGGAGATGGGGGTGTGAGAGCTGTTGTATCTGCAGCTAGACTCGGAGGGAGACAGCCACTTTTGCAGGAGTCTCTGGTTTTCGAAGAACTCAGCCTGGGATGAGGGTCTCTTAGAATGAATGAAGGAATGAATGAATGATGGGAAAATACAGCTAGGCAATGTTTAGTTAAGGTTTAAAACATTCTAATTATCATAAAATGTACTTCAATGGGTCTTTAATTTCATTAGGATGGGAACCTGTCCTATGCCAGAGCAGGCTGACAGTAATTACGTTTGCAAGGGAATTTAATTATTCCTCCAAACTTTCTCACCAGAGCAAACTTAATTATGTTTTTGCAAGTCTTCTGTGCTGAATTCAGCACAGGTAGCCCGAGAGGATTTGAGCTGCCGCCATCACAAAGGAAGAGTTAAAGGAAGGTCCAAGCAATTTTAATGATGTCGCTACATCATCGATATCAATATTGATCTACCATAAAGCAAATGGATGACTATACAATGGAGCCATACTATCTATGCATGTATCATACAAGTATATAGTTTATCAATTACACATTTACAGAAAATTAACTACAGAAGAATTTTATGGCTTAATCAGAGTCATCTGAACATCTCTTAAATATATATATGAATATATATTGATATCAATGTCAATGTTCAAAATTCAAGATACAGCTGATCAATACATATCCCATCTAAATACACTAGAGCAGAACATACGCTGATGGGTCCGTGACATTTTTTGGAACTCCTATCAATGAGTCCGGAGTTTTCCACAGCCCTGCACTGGTGTCTGAAACCAGAGGAAGGTCCACGGTGACCTAATGAAGGAGCCTGTTTGATTTGTTCATCACTTTCTCCACTATTTACCTTCTGCTTTTCAGGAAGTCAATTTTCATCCAAAACATTTATCTGCCGTTTGAGGAACTGTAAGAACGAAGACCTCGCGTCATTATGACGCATCAGAACTGCTGAGGCTCGGCCCAGACGGCGCCTCGGAGGACACTCGGGCTCGGAAGCATCAGACCAGAGGCCGCGGCTTCTGTCACAGCAGCTTTGGCGGCCGCCCCTCTCCGTGGCCTTGGGTCGAGTCACAGAAGCTGGCCCCGGCACCGTCAGGGTGGGGCCACCTGAGATCTAAAGCGCTGGAAGCATCTTGCAGTGGCTTCTCCCCGCCCGAGACGGACGAGCTCGGTGCCCTGTCTTGTGAGCACCAACGGAGGAAGCAGGACAAGACCCACGCGAGCGCCCCCGGGAGACCGAGGCGCCTGGCGCTGGCCATGCTCCTCCGGCTTCCGTCCCGGGGTGCCCGCCCTCTGCCAAGCGCTGTCAGGACCCGCAGATTCCACGCGCGCCCTTCGCCACCGGTCTGGTCCCCGATACTGAGCCAAGTATGCAGCTCAGGGGCGCGGGCCACTGGTCAGCGGGGCCACACCGCCGCTCTCTCGCTCCATTCCGGGGACCTGAGCGCAATCGCAGGTATCCCGAAGAGTAACAGTCCAGCTTAGAGCAACGCTGCGTTTTCTTGGAATGGTGCCTCCAGAGGCCTCGTCTCCTGGTGGATGGACGCTGCCACCCCAGCCCTCTGCTCCTCCCGTGCGCTTCCCGGGCACTGCTCACCCTGTGCGACAGAGCCAGCCCTTCGCTTCTCTAAGAGGAAAGTGAATTGAGTTTTTATTTCCATTCGATTTCTTTTTTAATTTTTCTAGCAACTTTTCAGGCATTTTCAACTTTTACTGGAAAAGGAGCAAACACATGCTACTTTCCATGGAGCAACAGTATGTGCGCCAGTCGAAGGATGCAACTTCTCCTTGAGCTCTGATTTAAGAACTCGCCGCCCCGAGGCACTTGGGGGTCCTGGCTGTGTGTGATCGAATGTGACGTAAGCAGATCTTATCGCTGTGACGGGGAGCCACTAATGCTGTCTCACGTGGGGTTACCGAGGGGGGCGACAGGGAGGGCTACTCTGTCACTTCCTCTCCCACTGCCCCTCCGGTCTTCAGGAAGTAGTAACCTTTTATCCAAAAAGAAATATATATATATATATATTCTAATTTTTAAGTATTTGTAGGCTAGATATCTATGGCTGAAGAGAAGTCACTGAGAGAAACTAGTTTAATCATTATCTTCAGAAAATCATTCGCGACAGTTTTTAACATACATTCCAACTCACCTTCTTCTCAGAAAAATCTGTTGAACTTTGAGAAAATCCATCTTCTGAGTGAGAACACTCTATCTGCCAAATGATGATCGTTAGCATTTGGAGAAAAAAGTAAACAGAAATTGGAATGCTGAGATAATTATTCTTATAAAAAGGACCGTAAGTAACAATCAGCTGAAGTTTTTTTCTTCAATAACTTTGGACTATAAATAGGCTGCCATAAAGGGGTGATGGGAAGGATGATTCCAGATTTCTATTTGAGATACACCAGTTACAAAGATGTAAAATTATTTCATACTCTTGCAGATATTAGTGCAATTAGCCAAGAGCAGATGCCATTTTTTTATGGCCGCTTGCTCATGTATTGAATGAGAAAGATATAATAATTGGCTTTATCCAGATGTCCAAGTGAAGTAATTGAGATTCTGAAATGGTAACATTTCTAAAGAAATATGAAAAGGAAACCAAATCAAAACTTTTTATTTTTTTTACTTGAGAGGAAATAAATTCAAGCAAGGAATAGTATTTCGGCAATTGTGTGATTTCAATATGTTCATTAAAAAAATTCAGATGGGTGGGGTCACAATGAACGTTGCAAATACACTTTGTTTTTATGACTTTTATTGGTCTGAGACTGAAACACTATTTCCTCAGAGCAGATGATTCCCCAGACATGGTAAGATCCAAAATGATAATAAATATGTTACATTGTAGCTCCAATTTTTCAGAAATCTAGCTATCATTCATTTCCAGTCTACAAGCTATGGCACAAAAATTCCGTGCAGTTCCTTGTTCTATCCAGGCTCTGACGTTATAGTTCATTATTCCCAAGAAATGTAAATACACAGCCTGACATCCTTGTCAGGCTGGGCCAACCCTTTGCCAATCAGGCAGCTAGTGGGAGCAAAAGAAGTGAACTAGGGCAACAGAAACTGAGCAAAAGTTAAGCACAGGCACAACGGAAACTCAGAGAGTCTGCAGGAAACCTGCACAACCAGGTTTGAGAACGAGGTCTAGAAGGATGGCCAAAGACAAAAGAATTGCGGTCTCATGGAAGCTGAGAGTTGGGTCACGGCAAGCCCCATGGGCCACCGCCTTCCTGGGCCTCAGGCACCACCAGCTCCATGGGGTAAATTCTAAGCAGTCCCTGCCGCCCGCCCTTTATACATGTGAAGACCAGATGTGTCCTTGTGAACGTCTTCACGTAGCCCCCCAACCCACCTCCCCATCCAGCAATGTCTTGGAGAGAAATTATCTGCTGGGTCCTATCTCCCTCCCTCCCCTCTCCTCCCTACTCTTCCTCCTTCCTTCTCTTCCTGCCTTCCTCTCTTTCTCCCTTCTTTCTTCCTTTTCTCCCTCACTGCCTCCCTCCCTGCCTCTTTTGCTTCCTTCCTTATATAACGAGGAAGATTCAGAAAGAAGTCTCTGTGACACTGGGCATACAGAAAAATGAAAAAATGTTGGTCAAATACAGGCCTCTTCCCACTACACCTGCCCAGAGGCAGGGAAGCAGACTCGTACTGCTGCTATTTCACAGTCAGAAGAGATGGCACCGTTGACTGCATTTTAAGACAGATTTATAAAATAAAACTTATATTACTGTTTCATGTGATCCTTTAGAATTGTTGGAGAATATAGCTCAGAGAAAGAATAGCATTCATAATTCGTTCAATCAGAAATAGCAAAAATTAGCTACATGTTGTTCTGCATCTGAGCTGTTTAAAAACTCTTAAGAAGTTTGTAAAACTCCTTTAAAAACATGGCTCTCTGTGTGTGTGTGTGCATGCATGCCTACATACATACACATCTATACAAACAAACACAAATACTCATTTGGGTATCTTGAGAATATAAAATGATATAACTTAAACATTTTTCACATCTTTACATTACTTCTATTTAGTTGCATAAATTCCACTATGGTAGAATATCATCATTTAATCCACCTTTATTATTATCATTCAGGAAATTCTCCTCATGTGTTTTTCTTATTATAAACAAGCCTGCAATGAACATCCTTATAAAAGTACATAATTATGTTCTTAAGACAAATTTTGAGATTTGGTTTATTATAGGATCAAAGTGGAATATCAAATTGCTTTTTATATGAAAACAAGAGTTCCAGATTATCTCTGGCAGAACAAGCATCCTGTATTTTATAGCTGTTGGTATACAGTTGGACCTATCCAATAATGTTTTTTTTATAAACCTTAAACATATTTACAAGACTCGAGTATATAGTTTGATAAAGATAAAGCTCAGTAAGAAATTCAACCACTTAGGGCCAGTCAGGAGATTTTCAAAATGGAGTCTAGCATTAGCAAGCTAATTTAGGAATAAAAATATTCTCTTCCCCTTCTAATATGATCTTTCCATATCAAATTTCATTTATCCTGCAAAAGCCAGCTCACATACTGCCATTCACAAAACATTCTCACATGGAATTTATCTCTCCAGGTTTTCACTTCCTTAGCATCATTTCCAACACAATCCACCCAATCCCCAAATTTTGCTCGGAAAATGTGGTCACTCAAAACTTGTGTTATCCATGTACTCCTCCATATATTCCTCAACCAAGATGCTTTACCTCCCATTCTTTCTCAACTGACCAAAAAAATACTTTCATACCAAGATATGTGCTGAGTTTTGAAAAGGTGTGCAATTAGACAAAGGCATAATTAGAAGGTAGCCATGCCCTGTAATCACTCCCCACATTGCATCTGATTCTGAGGTACCTCTGTTCCAAAGGAGCTTTTCTTTTGTCGTCCTCTCCCTCCTTCTTATCTCAATAGGCAATAGTCTCCCCAGTAAACATCACTCATAACCAGCCGACTCCACCGCCACATGCAAGTGATCCCAGCTCCTTTCTTCACCTCAGGACATGTGCTGTCAAGTGTCTGCTGTGTCATGTGGCCGGCACGGGTCTGCCTTGGTTCCGGCACCAGAGTGGTTCCGGCACCAGCACCTCTGCTGCCCCAGATGGCTCGGCCAGCGCACTCCGGTTCTGTGAACACCCTCATGCACACCCTCAGCTCCTAGGGGCTTGTTGACTGCACACATATGCCGGTGTCTTGATAAAATAATTGAGCGAACTGACTTGCTCTCATTGACCTCTACCATGGCGGAAGAGACAGAGTCAGCTTCTGAGAGTGCTCTGCTCACCGTGAAGAAAGAAGTCACCTGTCAAAGAGAGAGGGGCCGATTGTCACATCTGTTGATGCTGTCATGCCCCTGACTGATGGAAAAGTAAGGGGACTAAGGTAGAGCAGCTTAACTCATCAGTTACAAAGCAACCACTGCCTTCAGACACTGGCTCACGGACATGCTGACGCAAGGGCACGTGAGCCCCGGCCGGGCAGAGGCCCCAGCACAAAGTGAGCAGGTGAAAATCAACAGGTGCTTCTGACAATCCATCTCTGAAAATGGCAAGTATGGGCACTGAGGGGTTGGAGATGACTTGAGGTCTACATGTGGCGAGAGGCCCTGGACCGCCGTCCTGAGAGGTGACTAGTCCTCTTCCTGCATGGGTGACGTCCAGAAACTCTGCTCTCCCCCCATGACCAGTTGCCACTGAGCTTTGCCAAGAGCTTTGTTACTTTCCCCTTTGCTGCCAGTCAAATTATGTTCTAATATAATTATAATGTGAACTCCCCAACAAATGCATAGTGCAGTTGCATGCATCTCTACACGTGAACCCCCTGCCTTGTGGGGACACCTGGCGCCCTGAACCTGATGAGCATCGTACTGCCAAGGAGGGCACAGGCGGTAGGGACGAAGAGCAGATGCCCTTGGCTCCTCCCGTGCCGTGGCCTGGCCTTCATGCCCCCTTAGCTACCTCAGGTGACTTCTGTGCTGTCCACTCTCTGCCAGAATGTCTTCTCCTCCCAAACTCTCCGTTCAGATGAGGTCGCTGATTTGATAACAATTGACATGATCCCGTTGGTGTTCCTTAAGCCATCCTCGTGGATACCCAGGGATTCACAAGTAGTTTAGTCCCTGAGCACAACTTTCAGAGCCCTCCATATCCCCCAGTGGCTGCATTCTACTCACAGCCTCACCTCAGCCAGTTTTCTCAAAAAGGGATTCATTTCCTTAAGCTTCCATGACTTAGACTAAGTCATTCTCTCAGCTGGAACATTACGTGTGCCTTGGCGTTTCCCCGCCCCCTGGCCATACTAGTTATTACAGCCTCTGATAGACAGAATTGAGCCTGAATCCGCATTTCCATGACATCCCGCAGATCTCCCTGGAGGTGCACATCATGTGGGTTCCTGGATTCTGTTTACAGTTCAGTCTCCCTTGGGTAACAGTGAGTTGCTAAAGTTAAATCTTAGCTTTATAAATCAGAATGTCTAAGAAAGTGCCTGGCATCCAACATTAGCTCAGTAAACATTTACAAATTCAATTTTCGTACACTTAGAAACAGAAATATTTCAGGCTTGCTCATTTTCTTCTTGCTAATCCAATCAGCTTCCATCACAAACGTGGCTGGTGAGACGCCGCAAGCTTCTCCTGCCACTGACATGAAACAGCTTTGCAGTTACTGGTTGGTTAGCGTTGCTGAGAAAATAATTTGTACTATGAACATGATCTATAGTTTTTATAGACTATTGTCTTCTGGTTAGACACTTACTGAATATCTAAACACAAAGCACAGAGGTTGCTGGCATCTTGTATGAATGTGACAATAGGGTGATTCTCTTCTCTCAAAAAGTGAGGGTTCTGGATGCTCACCACAATGAAAAGCCATACAGAAAACATCTCTCAGTCTGCGAGGTGATGATTTCTCTGAACAGACCATACAACTCCAAGTTGCAATGCACTCCATTAATTAAACAAGTCTGCATGCCCATAATTTAATTTGCTGAAAGAATTCACAAGAGGGATGGGAAACTGGGTTCCCTTGCTTCCCATAAATGTAATTGACATAATGAGCAGCTTTCTCTTTGAGTCACAGTGCCTTACAGTAATACCTGCCTCACGTGATTCCAAGCTCTCTTGCAGCTGCACAGAGAAATAATTTTCTAAATGCAATTCAACTCGCTGGAGCTGGAGATCACTTAGCATCAGAGCTTCATAAATAAAGGAGATGAAAATGAGGTCAATGAACTTGGTGGGTGGGAACGGCCAACCCTGAGACAAACAATCATTCATAAAACACAAACTACATATTTCCCTTTCTAGACATTTGCAAAATTTGAAAAAGAAGGGAAAATACCTTAGACTAAACTGTGAAATGTACCACATCTTGTTTTGCTTAGTTGTTTGCAAAGCACCTTTCTAGGTCTTAGCTTGGTGGTTTACGCATCAAAAGTTTACGAGTGAAACGTGTTTTATGTCCTCATCATCAACTCCTTTTACAAACAGTAAAACAAAAGATTCAAAGGATTTAGGCACTTGCCCTTAAGAGTGCTCTGTTTTTTCTACTATGTGATTTTAAGATTGGTTCTGCATTAATAGCTAAGCCAGGAGCACTCTAGATGTTCAGTGATTCTCTATGGATATGCTAGAATAAGAAATAACTTTGATCATGTCACTTAATTTTGCCAGAGGATTACTTTATTTCTACTACTGACCACTACAAAATCAAATTTCCTTATAAACTTCAATCTCCGTTAATACTGCAGCACCAGACCTTTTGATTTTTTCTTAGTTCATTTTAAAACAGTATTTTTAAATTTCTATGTCAAAATAACCAATGAAAGAGGAGATGTGAGTCTTAGTTTTTAAATGCACTTTATATCTCTTACTCTATTAAAGTTTAATTTCATTTGTTTGTTTCTTTCTTTCTTTTTCCTGTTGGCCATTTATTTCCAGTTAATTATTTGTAGCTTTTGCAATTTCAAATGCAATTCCTTTCTACCCTTCCTGGGCTGCGTTGTTCACGACCATAAAGAAAAATAACCAGGGAACTAATAAATGTCATTTTTCACATGCTATATAAAGTGTTTGTAAAACAGTAAGCAACGTTAAAATATCCTTAGAATTGGCCACTTAAGACTTAATATCCTGCACTGAGAAAAATAGTACTTAGAGAAAGACTTCATTTTATACCTATAGAAATTTCAACATTTTACACCTTAAGCTACTGATAGCTTGTGAACATTTACAAGTGAAAGAAGTAAATTAAATGACAAACATTTACCAGTGTTCAAAAGATACTATTCTAGTGACTGCTTTATTTATCAAATGAAAACAAATGCTAAGCAACTACTCCATTATCTTAGTATGTTGATTAATTTAACCAGCTTGGTTAAGACTCCACTCTATGTAAAAATATCTATTTTATATTTTCAATTAATTCAGCCTCGTTCTCAGAGCGGTAAGGCCCTACCCCAGAGTCTCTGAGGACCACATAAACTGTAGGTTTGCGTGGACACATCTGGATCTGTAATGCGTATATCCTTTCTTCCAAGGAGGTAATTTGGAAAGGCGAACGTGAATGGTTTACATTTACAAAACATCTTTTATCTTCCCTCAGCTCCTCTCACTTGTTTTAGTTCTCACCTTACAGATTAATGCTGATGTGGGAATTAATTATTTAACTAATTCTAATTCAGGGAAGGAATACTACCTTTTGATCACCCTTTGAAAGAAAGATTTCAAAAGCACAGCCTATCAACTCAAAGGGACCTCGGGGTGATGTGTGATCAATCACCAAAGATCTATAGGGGGAGGCCCCTGAGGACCCTGTTCCCCCCGAGGCACTAGGTGCTGAGGAGAAACTGCAAGAGAAGGATGTACAATAGGCGTGCCTTTGAACTTCTGAGATGAGTCTCCTCCTCTCCTCAGGTTGCCCTGGCTCCTCCCCCTTCACCAGGAATTAGGTCAAGGGAGCAATTCTGGAACCTAGATACCTTTGGGGATATGACCTTGCCTTGCCCTACTTCCTCCTGGAGATGGTAAAGAAGCAGCCATCTGGGCCTCTCAGAAGAACCACGTCGGAGCATGATGTTAAGTCAAGGGGGGCCTCCACGGGCTCCCCAGAATTCACTGGTTTCCTAGAGCTCCCGGGAAGCAGCCAGAGTTAGTTCCCTGTGTCCTCAGGAAGGACATACACCTGTGGGGGAGGGTGGGCAGTGAACGTGTCGCGGCCACTGAGGAATATGGCTGCAAAGACCAGGCAGGCCAAAACCAGGTGGCTTGTGAGGTCAAAGCAAGCTCTGGGGGCTTGGAAGGGCCGGGACACACCCTGCAAGAGCGTGTCCCGTGGCTCACATAACCCAAGCCAGCGGTTTACCCCTTAGAGTGCCACTGTCTTGACTCCCAAGAAATATGGATTATTCCTGGAAATAAAAGTAGATGGAGTAGTCATTAATTAGCTACATACAGTTTTTTGCCAGTGAGAGAAATGAGCAGTAAAAACGAATTTGAAAGAAGGGAGTTTTTGAAAATTTGCCCTCCCATGGCTTTGCTCTGACAACATTCAACTCGGTCTACATCTGGTCACTCTGAATTGGAGTGCAAGGAAATCCAGAACCATGTTCCTTCAGGACAAAGGTCAAAGTCTAATAAATAGTTCAAAATAAAATGCAAGATAAGGATGAGGTGAAAGTGGAAACATACCTTACAAGACACACGCTGTGTGTAAATCACCATGGAGTTTGGCTCTGATAAAAGGACTGAACTTCCGGTCCCATGCGCGGTAGGAGACGCTGAGCTCGCCTTCTCCTGTGAACACCGGTGTCCACGGCTGCTCCTGGGAGGACCGCCCCCGACAAGCCCGCAGCCGGGTCCCCGCTCACGGAGAGCAGAAGGAACCCCTGGAAGAGGGAAGAGAGGCCGAGCCCCACCTCAGCGCCAGCCGCACGCCTGACCTGGGGCCAACTCCAGGAGCTACGCAAAACCGGAGCTTGTCCCTGAGGCCTCAGGTCAGAACCCCACACCTGGCAGCTCAAGCTTCAAGACCCGCACCTAAGGCTGCCCCGGAGACCTCTGGCTTTGAAGACCAGTGAGCTCGGGTTTCCGTGAGACGCACCGACACTGCAGCAGCTGCGGAACCTGAGAAAGCGCTAACAAAGGGCCCAGCAGAGAGACTGTTTGGAGAGCCAGATGGACGTGGAAGGGGACCACCTACTGGCCTGCGCTCCAGCGGGGCAGTGGGCGCTGCCTGCCCGGACACTCTCGGGAAAGGAACCGGCAGGCGCGTCCTTCCGTGCTCCCGCCGTCTCGCGAAAGCCAATGGGCGCCAGCTTTTATTTTTTCTTCTATTGGGGCAGCCCCCCAAGCCCCATCACAATGCAGAAGGGACTTTTAGATCCGTCGGTATCCATGATGTGAACTGGACTTCTGGCGGTCGGTCATTAAGAACAAAACAGAGCGTATGTAATAACTGCGTATAACCGTTATTTAGCACGTGCTTGTTTCCTTACCGAAGGTGCCCAGGTCGCTTCACAGGGGAAAATGTGTTGCTTCGTGTGGGTAACAATAAAAAATGTTTGAAACCCATTATTTTTAAAAAAGTTGTATTTTTATGCCACTGTGATAATGAAAAATCGACTATGAGTTGTTGCATATTATTTTATGATGGTATTACATCTATGCTTAAGGTTACTTCTGAAAAAAATATGAACATTGGACAGACGTGAGATTTAGAAATCAGAATGTGGTTTGAGAGGTTGTAGGCTTGTCCATGCAGGCCTCCTAAGGAGGTAAAAGTGTGAGAGGTGGCTAGGGATAGAATAAACAGCGCTGGGTTTGACTGTAATGAATTATAGGGAAAGAAAGTTATCACAGAGTGCTTGGATCTCCAAAGCCAGGGTGCATGTCTGGTATTACAGAAAGAGCGAGACTGGCCAGCTGGTGATTAATAGCAGGGTATCAAACATCTTTGATTTTAAGTGATAGACGCTAAGCTAAGATGGCAGGTCAAAATAAATTAAATATTATCTGAAAGAGATGATAGTTGAATAGAAGGAAGGAGGTAGCATGGTGGGATGCATGACTATGGGAGAAGAAACTGGCGTGTGTGTAAGGAGCAGGGAGAGAGAGAGGTGCGCAGAGAGGTGGGCAGAGCCAAGGAGACTGGCAGAATCCAAGGATGCCAAGAAACACGGTTGTCTCCAGTGACTGCTGAGAAGCAGGTCAGCGGAATCGTTTATGTGACTCACGAGGATGGGTTTGGTCCTGAGACACAGGTAGGTAATAGAAAAGCAATTAGCAGAAAGGACAATGGCTTTGCTGTGCCTGTTCCTCCTGCTGAGGAATTTTCCATGAAGACTTGTGCTTTTTTGTTTGTTTCTCATGTTTGCTTTAAATACAATTTCCATGCCTAGTGCTTCATCCCGAAATGTTTATTTTCCAAATGATTTTCCATTTTAAAGAGACTAAATAAAGTTCTAACTGAGCTGCATTACTGGGGATTCCTAGATCTTTTTATAGGAAGTTATTTTAGTCAGATGGAGTTGAGAAACAGATTTCAAGTTAGAGAGAATAACAGACCAACAAATCCAGGATGTAGCCACAGCAGCCTCAAGTTAGTGAAGAGAGAAAACGTTGAGTCATAGGCACATTAGCTCGTGTACATACATCTGGATATTTTAAAATGTTAAAACAAAAGCTTTCTGTTAACCAAATTTTTATTTCGTGTAATGAATTGGGAGAGAAAGGCCATGCCAGCCCCACCATGAATGCAGCCACTTAGCTGGGTAGTAGAGGGAATTAAATCCTCACTGCTGGAGTTGCTGCATAGCTTGCGGTTGATTTGTTAAGCAGATTGTGTTATTTTTAATACAGATGCCTTCTCTTTTTTCTAACTGCATATGGGAACTTCCTCCCCTTGTCCTGTCTCTCTCCTCTTCTGTCCCCTCCCCTCCCTGTTCCCCAGTCCTTGCCCCTCAACCCCTCTATCCCTCTCCTCCCTCTCCCCTGCCTTCTTTCATTGACTATTATTTTTGTATCCCTTTCTAAAGACCCATGCTGCTATCAAGAGGTAGGGCTGGGGCCTCCCTGGTGGCACAAGGGGTTAAGCACCTCACTGTTCAGCATCCGCAGCCACTGCAGCAGGAGTTGGATCACGGGCAGGGAGGGAACCCACATGGCACAGCAGACCTCTCCTGTCACCCAGCTGCTCCCCTCAGCAGTGGACTTCAGTGAATCCGCCTGTTCTGCTCCCCAGTCTGTCTCTGGTGGACCCTCTCACCTCCCATATCTCTGGCCTATACCCCAATTCTTGCATGCATAAATAAATCTTAAAAAATAAAAAGAGGCAGGGCTAGTACCTCGTGCTCTGGTTCTTTATTACCAGACAGTCTTTCCTATTATTCCTCTTGTCACCTTGCCTGGTATCGGCTTGAGGTTTTGACAAAAATGTCACACTCTTCCGAAGTGTCTTACTTGGAAGGTGCCCTCCGACAGCTCCAGCTTCAGAACAGCTCATCACCCTTTACTGCTGTTTCATTTACACCCACTTCATGTGTATGACTGAGTCTTATAATCACATTTAATTCCTTTCTTTCACTTGAAAGTGCTTGGGTCTTTTAAATCTGAAATTCTCTTCCTGCATGAGTCAGGATTTCACCACCAACGATCACCTCATGCTCTGCTCACTGGCGGCCGCCACCTCAGCTCTGCTCAAAGAAGGCTCAGGGAGGGGCTGCCGCGAGCTGGAAATGAGCCCTCACCGGAACAGAAGGTACCTGAAGTCACCGGCAAGAGTTGTCTCTCTTAGGAGGGAGAACGCACTGAGAGAAAGAGAAAGTGAATCCAGTTTAAAATAACTCTCAAAGGAGGGATAGGAAGAAGAGCGAAGAGGGGCGCTGCACTGTGAAGCATCCATGGCACAGCAGCGCGAGTTCGGTCCCCGGCCAGGGAGGGACCCACGGGGCGCAGCAGACCTCTCCTGCCTCCCGCTGCCCCCTCTGCAGTGTGTGTCAGTCCAATGCCTGTTCTGCTTCCTGCTCTGTCTCTGGTGACTCCTCTCACCCCAGTGCCTCTGGCCTGTACACACAGTTCTTGTGTGCATCAATAAATAAATCTAGAGAGAGAGAGAGAGAGAGAGAGAGCAGGAATTCATTGAAGGGAGAAGAAAATCCAGGAGCATTTACCATTACTAACGGCACAACTAGATGTGACAAGGTAGGTTCTTTGATTGCAAAAAAAAAACAGAAAACTGAGGAGGTCAACCTCAAACAAGCTGATGAGGAGAATAGTCTGAAGAACACAGGACTTGACAAACTAAGGAAACACTGAAAATGTCGGCCATGGCAGCAGCAGAAATTACTCCCAGTCGGAATGTGTGTGTGTCTGTGTGTGTGTCCGTCTGTGTGTGTCCGTCTGTGTGTGTCCGTCTGTGTGTGTCTGTCTGTCTGTGTCTGTCTGTGTGTGTCCGTCTGTGTGTGTCTGTCTGTCTGTGTCTGTCTGTGTGTGTCCGTCTGTGTGTGTCTGTCTGTCTGTGTCTGTCTGTGTGTGTCCGTCTGTGTGTGTCTGTCTGTGTGTCCGTCTGTGTGTGTCCGTCTGTGTGTGTCCGTCTGTGTGTGTCCGTCTGTGTGTGTCTGTCTGTGTGTCCGTCTGTGTGTGTCCGTCTGTGTGTGTCTGTCTGTCTGTGTCTGTCTGTGTGTGTCCGTCTGTGTGTGTCTGTCTGTGTGTCCGTCTGTGTGTGTCCGTCTGTGTGTGTCTGTCTGTGTGTCCGTCTGTGTGTGTCCGTCTGTGTGTGTCTGTCTGTGTCTGTCTGTGTGTGTCCGTCTGTGTGTGTCTGTGTGTGTCTGTCTGTGTGTATCTGTGTGTGTCTGTCTGTGTGTGTCTGTGTGTGTCTGTCTGTGTGTGTCTGTCTGTGTGTGTGTCTGTGTGCATGGACCCACAGGCCTGTTGTGACAGGCTATGGCAGAGATGGATACCCCCCAAAAGAAACATGTTCAATACCTAAAAGCTACAAATCTACTTACCAAATTATTAAGAAAAACATATTATTTTCTTCTAAGACAAGCCTTCATATGGAGAAATGCATACAAAACATGATTTGTGCTACTGAAATTTAAGAAGACATGAAAGACCAAATCATTCTGCGCATGCTTGGATTGATAATGTTAATTAAACACATGTAACTTATAAATTAATATATAACTATATATGTAATTTTCTTACCTTCATTCAGAAAAATTACTGATTAGATAGTTATGGCCATGATTTTCATATAATTTGATTTATACCTAGATGAAATTTTGAAAATGGAACTAGTCAAACTATATAAAATGCAAAGTATTTTTCATCAAATCATAGAATGCACCAAGTTGAGGGAGTAAGATAATTTTGCATATTCCTGAATGCCATCCTTCTTTGAAGGCATTCAAAATGATCTTTAAAAATAAAAGGTGAAATGTCATTATAGTTAGCACCAAAATATTAAATCTAAAAATAATTAAATATTATTAAAGCATTAAATCATTTAAAAGAATTAAATCTCATTAATATTGATAAACACAAAATTATTTATACTTCTATAACTTAGAAATCCCCCTTCCAACATGAGAGTTCAGCATCACCCTACACATTCTGTAAATGTAGACATACATACATCAAAATCCGAGAAACAGGACTTGTTGAAAACTACATCTGACTCAGGCAAACACACACACCACACCAGTACACACGCCCACCAGGGATTTCTTGCTAATTAGTGTATGCCTCTGGAACCAGGGCTTGAAATACGAAAGAAGCAAGAAAACAAGTGTCTGGCACGACTGGGAGACAGTCACTCATTGTCCTCCTTCTGACCTCTTTCTGTTTCTATGCCAGCAGCAGCATCATCGATGGGCCTTTCTGACATCCAGACGCAATCATCTTTGCTGGAAGAATTCATGGCAAGAGGCATGGGCAAGAGCGTCCTTTGGCTTGATTGTCATTAGTCATCTTTGGGATGCTGGTAGATGCTGTCCCTGGGATGAGCACGGGGTCCAGTGTACGGGGCACCTATGTGTTCCCTACCTAGCCCAGGTAGTGAACTGCATGCCAGATCAGTGGTCCTGGGTGGAAAACTCTCTAGAGTAAAATTAGGGTACGCTAGTGAAATAACAGGGACAAGTGGAGCTTAAGCACAGTGTTAAAAGAGAGAACGGGTCAGTTGATTGAACGTGGCTTAAGTCATTTAGGAATTGAATGTGGAAGTAGTCAATTGAACTTGACAACATGGATGTAACAAAGACTTTGGCAAGATCTGTTTCACTAAACCAGAGATGAAAGAAATTCAATTGAAGGGGATGGGAAGGGAGGAATAGAAATAGTGAGGTTTAACAAATCTCTTGAGAAATCGTGCAGTGATTGGTGAATAAAGAATGGAACAGCCATCTAAAAAGAGTATCATAGAGCAGAGCTGTGTAAACAAGAAGATCCTAAAGCAATATATCAGATTGAAGGTAACAATCCAGCATAAACAGCTAGATAGATGGTACAGGAGATCATGAGGTTAACTAAAGGAGCAAAGTCATCCAAGACAGTTGACAGGTAAAGGTTAGATGGACAATGGGAAGACTGACTTTCAGCAACAGAGAAACGTGCAACCAGAAGACTGAGTGAAATACATTGCAGACATGAACAGAAGAATATCGAGGGAACTAACACTTGGTACATAGCTGGTAAGTTATCTCGAACCAAAGCATAGTAACAGGGGATGAAACTAAACCAAAACGAACCGTAGAAATCTTATGGTAGAATAAATGAAGGGAAAGGGGCCTCCCTGGTGGTGCAGCAGGTTGAGCGCTGCACTGTGAAGCATCTGCAGCATAGCAGCACATGTTCGATCCCCAGCCAGGGAGCTAACCCACAGGGTGCAGCAGATCTTTCCTGTCTCGCGCTGCTCCCCTCAGCAGTGTATTTCAGCCGATCTGCCTGTTCTGCTCCCCACTCTGTCTGGTGAATCCGCTCACCTCCTGCAATCATGGCTGTATCCCAGCTCTTGTGTGCATAAATAAATAAGTCTTTTTTAAAAAAGTGAAGGGAAAGGTGAGGAGCACAGTGGTTGGCAGGCATAAAGAGTCGTGGTGGAGACTACAGGTGCCTTGGTGGCTGTCAGGTATGTTAACACACATCCGAATCACACAGTGTTATAAACCAAAATTGCCTCTATAAACTTCATTGATTGATTGATTGATTAAAATATTTCCCTCTACAAAATTAATTATGGGTCCATGATATTAAGGCCAAAGTCTCTAAAGAGTGAATCAACTAAGAAGGGTGAAGGCTCACTCGCGTATTAACACAACGTTGGGTGTCCATGCACCAAGGACAGCACATGACCTTCAAATATGAGAAAGAAGTCACAGATACAGAGATGAGAACAGTGATACTCCACAGAAGTGAGAAGGCACAGGGGACTGGGTGCAACTGACTTCAAGTATCCCGAACAGGATAATGAGATAACCAAGCAGAAGTAGCTTCCGCCAACTGAGTTGAAGACTAGCTGCTTGAATCTGGAAACAATCAGCAAATAATCGTCATCTCCTCTCTAATGCGCAGTGCATTAAAAAGTAACATTTTAATTCTGTATGTGGATTGTAAACACTTTACAAAAAAACAAAATATTTTTCTAAAAATAGATTCTTACATGTTTCCTTAATTCTACATTAAAACAATTCCATCTTGCTTTGTACTTCTTAATAGAAAAGCATTCATAATAAAAAAATATACACTGGAGAGTAGAATCATTTTTTATATATGTGTATGTAATGAGTTTAGCTTATTAAAAGCATTTTTATTTGTCTCTCAAAAGTACTAACCCCACTAGCTGTGTAAAGTGAATTTTAGTAAACTGGTCTAATATTGCAAACAGAGACTTTGCATTGTTCTGGGAGATCTTAAACCTGGTTTATGAAGATGCTCAAACATTGACTCCTAACTGAGCTAACATAATTTATGCTGTTTAAGTTATTGCTGTGTAACTAGGTGATAAAATTTCAATCCACATCTAATTGGTGAAGCTTAAATTATTACATGTACTGTTGAGAGATTCAGATTTTAGCTTTAAGTATTTATAACAAAAGAATGAAGGGAACCAAAATAAAAGAAGTGTCAAATAGGAAAAATACATTCAAAACATATACTTGGAGGAAAGAATCTGAGGAAATACATTGTCTGAGATGGTGGTAGTCTTAATTCTGCCTCTTGGAGTACGGAAATATATTCAAGAGAGGGAAATGAAATACATCACATTTAACATGAAATTTTTAGAAGTTAAAAACTACACATGAATAGGACTTCAAGTTTTCTATTAATGGTTTGGAGAGGGTGTGATAAAATGTTATTCTTTCTCCCATCATGAAACTTGAAAGAATATTTTCTTCTATTTAAGTAATCTTTACTTTTAGAAGTTTTAGCTTTTCAGAGAAATTGAGAAACCAGAACAAATTCCCATAGATTCTGTACCCTGTTTTCATTCTATTATTAACAGGCTACATTAGCATAAGACAGCTATTATAGTTAATGGACAAATATCGCCCAATTATTTCTAACCCAAGTCCACCTTTTATTCTGATTTCTTTCTCACTGTCAAGTGGGTGATCCTCTACCTCTAAATCATATACAATGCTGTAAACCAATGTTATCTCAATAAGAAAAGATAATAATTATAATAAAATTAGCCAGGAAAAACTTTAATAAATAAAATCAGCGACTCTAGTAAACCCACAATCATATAAATTAATGTTCGCTTTCCTACAAAATACACATTATTCCATGAAACATCATTTAAGTTTCAGAATAAAAAAAACATATAACAAAACTTTGTAGAAAATGATTAGCCACCTCCATGTATTCACATTCACAACCACCAAGCAGTGTAACAATTCGGACTACACAAACCGAGCAGACGTGAGTGAAGTTTTACGCACTCGCCACCCGTGAAAAGCGTGGAGGTTAAAGTTCCAAAAAGGTCCCGGTTGTCTGGGGATCCACCTGTCTTCTCAGGCGAGCGGTCAAATGCGTGGGCAGAGAGGGGTCAGAACTGACCCCAGAGCGCGCTACTCTCCTTGACAGACACCCATGAAAACTCACGGGGCGTTCGGCAGAAGCCAGTTCAAGTTGGCCGCAGGGGCCGAAGCTGAACTCCACTCCCTGACCTGTTTGTGAAGTTACGGAGCGGGTGATTCTGCTCGGTCGACCTCCATCCACGCTGAAAATAGACCTAATCTCTCTGCTTCTCTGCTTGGCCGGGCCTCCCGGCTGCCTGCATTGCCCACGTCTGGGCCTCCCATGGCACCTGCGGGCTTGGGAAGGAGCGCCCGAGACTCGCTTCTATGGCACGAGGGTGCAGTGGGAAGACAGCAGGGAAAGTCGCGACTCCTTCCCAAGTTTTCTTGTTATCTCTACCTTCCGGAGGGAAGCAAGGCACTTGGACTGGGGGAGGGGGGGTGGGGGGTGTCGGGTGTCGGAGAACACTTTGCTCCCCAGATGTGAACAGGGTCGAAGCTCCGTTGACTTTGGGGAGGACAGAGGCTCTGGGGGAGACAGAGCCCCGGCGCGCGAAGGGCAGACCCAGCCGCAGGGGCCTGCAGGAGTTTGAGGCTGGACAGGAAGTTCGGTGGGCCCGGCAGGTGTGTTTAGAGGGGCGCCCCGCACAGCCCGGCCTACGCCCCGGCAGAGAACGTGGAGACCAGGTTTTTGGGCCTGTGCTCGCGCCTGAACCCAAACCGCTGAGCCCACGAATCTTGGGAACCGGCGTTTGTAACCGTCTGCCCTGCGCGGCGGAGGACCGCACTGCGGAGGTCAGAGAGCTCAGAAATGCCCTTCCAGGAAATCCGAGTTGTCCAGAGAAGTGACCAGCACTCCGATCTGGAGTTGCGGCTGCTGAGGGCCGGGCCGGGAGGACTGCGGCTGAGAGCAGGAGAGAGCGCGTCTGCCAGAGGGCGGCGGGCCTCTGTCCCGGGAACAGGCCCCCACGGACGCTGGCGTTCTTACCAGGAGCAGGAATGTGGGGGTTTCCTGAATTCTGGGGCTTTTTGAGCATTTTAGAAGGAGAGAGAGAAACAAGATGCAAAAGTCCACCTAGAAGAAAGACCTCCCCAGGAATTCCTGCTAATGCAGCACCGGCATTTCCTCCTGCCGGCTCAGGTGCCTCTTCGCACCGGAATTCAGCTTTGTTTCCAGAGAGGGCGGGGCCCAGATCGCTGAGAGGGGGTTCAGTGATGGCTTTTGCTGTGCTCCCCCAGGAGTTTCACTCAGAGTCTGCATCTCGGCCCAGCGTCTCCACCGCCCTGTGCAGCCTTTGTGAGTGACCTTGACTCTGTTTAGGCTCCCAGGCCCTGGGGGGGCCCCAGAAAAGCCCCACTGACCACCAGCCTCCCCTGATCTCAGCTGACTGCGCGCCGGGGTTGCCACACCCAGGCGGACAGGCTGGGGTGCACCTGCCCAGCCCCAGCAGCCCAGCTCACCCAGCGGCAGGCGGTGCTTGGTGCAGAGAGCGCCTACTCGGGTGTACTCTGATCCCGTCCTGCCCTCCCTCCGTTCGCTAAATTAGCTTTCCTGGTTCTCCCTGATTATCACTGGGATAAAATGTGTCTTATTCTCCCGGTACCGCAGCATGTGCCCACAGTTAGGAGCGGTTGGCTGTTGCACGTTGCATTATGAATACGATCACTACTAGCTCAACATCGCAGACTGTCTGCGGGGGCCTGGCACAGCCAGCTGCTGCCCTCTGCTTCGCCGCCGCCATTGGCCAGCTCATCCGCCAAGATGCAGCGTCAAGTGGTCCAGCGTCCTAAGTTCCCTTGGCTGTTGACACAGGTCCCTCCGGGCAGGAAGAGGACTCAGCCGAGTGAGAAGGTTCATCTGGGCTTGTGACTGACCTACTGAGAGTGACTGAAGTTTCCAACACATCTGTGCCCCTTGTGGACCGCATGGACATGGGGTGGAATCAGATGAAATAAATGGTCTGGATGCAGCTATTCTTCAGTGCTGCTGCTGGGGTGGAGGTCTAAGGAGAAAGGAGGGTGTCGGTAGCGGGGCGGAGCTGCCAGTTACGGGGCTCCGTGGTGAGCTCTGGGGCACGTGTTGCTTGCACAACCCTAGGGGGAAAGGAAGGGCAGTAGTGTGGGTGACCCACCAGCAGAGCCGAGCGTGGAGACCAGGCAAGCCCAGTGGTCTCATCTTGCCGCAGTCCACTCTGAGGGCAGCCAAGTGACTGCTTGAGTCTGGGAACTTGGCAGTGTTTTGTTTCTTTAAATCAGGCCCCCGTCCTTTGCACTTTGAAAATATGTGTACTATTGATTGAAAGAGTGACTCCCAAGGAAGTCATAAAATATCCATAGGATTTAATTCCAGGCCACTTATTCAGGGTGTGCATTGCTTCCTTCTAAATTAATGCAAAGCTTATTCTCATAAATCTCTCAGACCCGTCTTCTTGGTCTGGAGTCCCCACCCCCACCCAGACTGTTTCCATTTTAAACAAACTGGAATACTATACACCTATTAAAAAGACAATCGTCCCATATGAGACAAAATGGATGGAACTAGTGGAATGATGCTGAGTGAAATATCAGAAGGGGAAAGACAGACACTGGATGAGTTCACTCCTATATGGAATGTCGAGAAACTAAACAAAGGAACAACTGCAAAAAACCCAAAACAAAATCTAGATACCTGGCCATAGAACTGAGGCTACTGGAGGTGGGGAGCAAAAGGATAAAGGGACCGATAGACTGTGGTGAAGAACTGTGGGTCATCTGGTAAGAAGTGACACACATCTGAAGGGTGTGAACCTGAACCCCTCAATCATACACTGCTACAAACCAGTGTTACGTCAATACAAATGTGTCAGAGAGGCAGGCACTTTACCTTACTTATTCATCACACTTGATGACATGGGAGAGATGAGCTGCATGCTAGTTGCTGGAGAGCAGGAGGCCAGGGCTTGCAGGAGAAACGCAGGCTTGCAGAGAAAGCCTCCTATTCGCACCAGCCCAACCTTTCCCAGGAAGAAGAAGTTTCTCGCTAATCCCCCTGCTGCTCAGGCAGCGCCTTCCATCTAAACACTCAAACCACCTTCGCTCTGTTTACAAGCAGGAGCCATCTGTGGTCGTGGGCTGCCCAGATCTGACCGCCGGTGCATTAATCCACAGAGCTTAAGACAGGAAGGAAAGTGGAGAGTCAGGAGCCAGGAATTTTGCAAGTTGACTTAACATGAAAAGACAAGGTTCCCAGGCAGAGGAGGGAGTGGCACGGAGGGTGCATCCTTGCCCCAGAGTCCTCTGCTTCTTTCGGGTCAGTGGCAGCTACGCTTTCTCCGGAGACCGAAGCATCGCTGCCTTGTGCCTTCTTTCCACTCGCTCCTGCCCCACGTGTGGGTCCGTAACCTTTTCTGGCTTGTCGAGCCAAGTGTGCAGGGTGGTCCTGAACTTTGATGAAAGGAGATCGCTGCACTACGGTATTTGCTCTCCCAGAATCCTGAGACTCAGGTTTGGTGCAGAGAGAGAGGCTACACTGGCTTCTGTTTCTAGAAAAGTGAATCTAAGAAAGGTTCTGGAGCCCTTGAGGTGCTGAAGAAGTGTGCAGCCCTGGAATGTTCTGTTTCCAGAACTCCCTCCCTGGAGGGCTTCTGTGTGGTCATCCACTACTCTGTACAAAATTCTAGAACTTTCCAGAGATCAGTGTCCGATCCTAGAGAGCACATGCAGCTGAGTGCCAACAGCTGCATATCACTCACTCAGTACATGCCTGTTTCCCTGAATCAGAACCATCTTTTCATAATGAGGGAAGACCCCATCAGGGCCAACCCGTGCCTGGGTGGTCGTGCTTTTTAAGTGACGTGATGCACGCACAGATGATCGTTACACCACAGGGGACTGCGTGATCACAGGCGCGCGTGGTGCAAAGCAGAGCATGCCAGGCTGACCTGCTGACTCGCTGAAGGTGGGACACAACCGGAAGACTGAAAGCTTCAGGGAACAACTGGTAACTCCCAAGGCCACACGCACCTGACTCCTGTATCCCGCTGACTGCACCGCACCTTAGACAACATACACCCTCGCTGCTCGGGCTCAGACCGTGGAGAGGGCTCTCCTCTGGGCCCAGCAGCGTAAAGTTCCCTGTGTAAATAAAGACCTTCCCACCCCTCTCTGAGAGCTGCCTGGTGGGCGACCCTGCTGTAACAGTGTGAGCACAAGTAGCCATTTATTCATCACCCATTCATCCAGCATCTTAATTAACATTAAGCATCTATATGCAAAGGTACCACACACTCATGACTGTTCTGGCCTCAAAGACCTCAAGAAGTGAACTCCCGCCTGCCCAGAGCGTGCCAGGTCTCTGCGCTCTGCAGAGCACGCCGCCTGCCCTCCCTCTGCCCTCGGCACAGCGCGCCAGCCAGTCTGGCTACTGAGCCCTCGCCGTGCGCTGGCCGCTGGCCCTTCGTCTCCCATTCACTTACTCAGTTCTGGCAGTTGTGAGTGGTCCCTGCGGGTGCTCCCTACAGCCCTGGCACTCACCTGCTGGGGCTCTGGTTCCTGGGGGTGTGGGCCACTCGAGGGCTCCCTGGGGGCTGCGCTGGAAGATTCCAGTGCGGGTCTGCCCGGTGGAGCTCAGCACCAGCCAGGTGGGCATTGCCCCACTGACGGGCGAGAGGTCCAAGACCACAGAGCTTCAGGAGCAGCCCGAGTCCGCACAGAGGAGCCTGGACCCTCGAGGGGACCCAGGCTTCCAAGCCCCTGTCACCACCCAACCTCCAGCCACCGGCCCCGCCAGAGGGAATGCAGTGGCAGAGCTTCCTTTAAAGGTGAATTATCTGAAACAGTTAAGCCTCACAAATGACTCCCTTTGAACCGTTTTTTTCCAGATTGTAAGAAATCTTATTTATAGTGTTTAATTTCACTCCTCATGTTATTAACATGACTGAGGTGCTATTTTTCCTTTTCTGTTATAACCTGCTGATTTCGTGGGTCGTATTATTTTATGATGCATCCTTTAATTTTTTCTATCATTTCACACTGAGTGTTTAATGGGTTTTTAGAAAATTTCCATTTCTTTCTCAGAAAAAGACTCGCTTCTTGGAAAGGTTGTCTTTGGTGCACTTCCAGCTGAGGAATAGTCTCCCAAGGTCCATGAAAGGTCTTTAGCTCTCTGTTCTCTCCTATCAGGCAATGGAGATGAGCTTTTAATATTTATTTCTAAGGGCTGTTTTCTCTGTTTATATCCTGCTGTTGAAGTGAGCAGTTCAATAAGCTTCTTAATGAAGGTGGTTGAAGCATTTCCTTTTGCTTTCATTTCTATTGCTTTCGAGTTGACAGTGCAATAAACAGTTTCTGTGCTTCTAAAACTTTCTGTGAACTTGAGATGCCCTTATAAATAATCCTGTAATCATTAATTGGCATAAGAGTCCCTGAGATTAGAATTATATTGTTTCCAGCAAACAAGCATGCTTTCAAGCTTATATTATCTCCAAAATAAATTCTCCAGTTCAATCTCCACAAGACTTTTGTGATAAAGGCTACAGCAGGCATTAGGTTCAGTATGGATCGCATTCCGGTGTAATACACAGCTCCCGATCCTGCGGCATTAAAGCAGTACTTTAGCAAAAGAAAATTGTTAGAGGGAGAGAGGGAGATTTTCTAGAGTCCTGTGAGAATCCTGTACGGTATTAGTTTGACTTCTGAATATTTATTATTTTTTATTAGGTCCCCCAGTGAATTTCAAACAGGTTCAAGCGCTTTTCAGAATGCAGGAACTGAGGAAGTTAAGACCTCGGCTCGTCTCAATCTGACATCGACTAATAGATATTTACTGTGTATCTGCATTTCCCACGAGTGAACTAGTCCTTGAGAATAGATTGCCCTTAGGAGACAGCTTGAAACTTAGGAGGGACAGGAGACAAATTTGGTCCTTAAGAAACAAAAACAAGCTAAGCTTTCTTTCTACAAAGACACTGCATGGCCTGAAAGTAGACGGCCTGCCTCCTCAGAGGTAGGGGTTTCAGCAGGTTTGGGTTGTTGGCTTGGGATGGCCATGCCAGGTAACAGTGCCCACCCACCTCCTGCCTGTGCATAGTAATCTTCCTTAAATCTCTGGTCCCTCTTTATTGTCACCTGGTAATCTGCCACCTCTACCTTTTGATCTATGCTCCATTGTTATCATTTCTATCATATTTATCATTTATTTCTCTGTATCTTATCTGTATTTATCTATGATCTACCATACCTTTTTGTACATTTTTGCCTATCATCTTTATTATCCTCTCTATCATCACTTGAATAGGGTTGTTTATTAAGAACGTGTCACTACTGGGTCCTCCCTGGTGGCACAAGGGGTTAAGGCGCAGCACTATAAAGCTATCCACAGCCACTGCAGCACGAGTTCAATTCCCAGCCAGGGAGGAACCCACATGGCGCAGCAGACCTCTCCTGCCAACCGCCGCTGCCTTCAGCGCATGTTTCAGTCGATCTGCCTGTTCTGCTCCCCACTCTGTCTCTGGTGACTCCTCTCACCCCCTGCACCTCTGGCCTGTACATAGCTCTTGTGTGCATGAGCAAATAAATCTTTTTTAAAAAGGAGTTTTACTGATATATCAACATCATCTGTGCGTGTGAAATGTATGATGATGGTTATGTTACAAATTATAAAACATCTAAAATACAGAGTTAGCTAGATAGGTAAAAGCTTTGTCTCTCTAATGGCTTATGATCTCCTAGAAACTAAAACACACACAGCATACACTATAAGAAGATGGTGCTAAAACAGCTACTGGAAATGCAGGGTGCTATGTTTCAGGAGGGCACGGGCTCAGAACGGCGAGTGGCGAGAGCCCACAACTCACCCTCAGTGGCGAGTGGATGTGCGTGCCTGGACCATCTTCCTCTGAGGCCACATAGTCCCTAGGTGTCGCTGTCAGCGGGATTGGGGCAGCGAGGAGGGGGTCTCCACTCGGCCCCCAGGGATGCCTCAACAGGCCTGGCGGACCCCCCGCGGCCTGGAGTCCAGGCCTGACTCGGCCGGAGGGTGGCCGGCACAGATGTGCCCCCTGTTCTGTCCTGCTGGCAGTCCTGCTCGAGGGGTGGCACAGTCAAGGGAGGAGGCTGTTTCTGATCAGGGAGAAGAAACTCCCGGATGCTCTCATGATGATTCCGTCTCCAATCCCACGATTTAAAGTTCTCGGTGACACCCTCCTCAGACCTCTGTTGTCAACGGTTTCTCGTGGCCCAAACCCACCCTCTTTTCTCTTCATGGCTCAGCCCTGGCCCCACATGGCCCGCTGATTTCCTCACTGCAGCCCAGTTCCTCTTCCTGAGGCCAGAGGCCCGTAAGCAGTGCCCCTGATGGAGTGCCGTTCACTGCACAGAGGTCACCATGCTTATTTAGAGCTGCGGTTTCCACGAGTCGAGGCAGTGCCTTGAATCAGCGGCTTTGTCTTCTGCTCACCTGTGCCATGGCAGCTACTCTTTCACCTGTTTGGAAGCATCTGGGGCTTCCATCCATGCACCAGGCAGGAAGACCCCGGCCCTCTAGAAGATACGTTCTCACAGACTCCATCCAAGGAGAAGAAAAATCTCCCTGTCCGAGAGGATCTCAAAACCACCAAAAGGACAAACACAAATTAAGCCACACTTAGGTAAACAGGAACATTTAAGCTGTAATAAAAACCTCTTCCACCCTCAACGCTGCTACAGGGATTGCACCGCATGCTTGTCGCAGAAAGCTTGCAGAGCGTCCGAACAGACCCATGCCTAGCTCGTGGAAGGCAGCTCTTCTCCCCAGAAACGGAGGGGACTGTCAAGAGCTCGTGAGGTTGACAGAACACATAGAGCCACGGAGGGGCCCGGCACGCGGAGGAACTCGTCCAGTCTCTCAGCCTCAACCACGGTCCGGGCACATGCTCCCTTGGGTTCCTCCTGCCTCTCATAAACCCACATGAGCCAACTGTCCTCATCACCCCACAGAAGCCGGCCTTCCGGCCTCGCTGGACAGCGCTGCCCGGTGCTGCCTCCGCGCTCAGTCTAGACGCCTTTCACAACGCTGCCTACTTCTTCTTCTCTTCTCCCATCAGCAGCATCCTCCACATCAGGAGGATTTTCCTGGGGCAGGAGAACCCCAAGTGGGCCAGGAATCGGAGCATTAAATGCAGTTTTCTGTCCCATGGCACTGAGTGGCTTAGAAGAGTCACGCTGTTGGCGTTATCAGTGGGTGCGATGCCTTGGCCCCAGTCAGATCTGCCTCACGCCTGTCTGCTCCACCCCAGGACGCTGGCAACGTGGCTCAAGCACACCTCAGCCGGCGAGCACGGCCCTCGGCCAAGACCTGCCCTCGCTCTTTCTTTGACTCGGGGTCTGCTCTGACTCCCGTGCTGATGCGCCTCCCGGGGGCACACGTGACGCTCGCTTTGGGGAGCGTTTGATGAATGAGCACCTTCTCCTCGCCAGCATCTCGGGTCAAAGAGAACAGCACAGTTACAGTTTCTGTGTTCTGAGACCTACCGACTCAACAGAAGCCCAGGGCCTGTGGCCTGTACCTGTTTGAGTCTAGACTTGCTAGAATAGCAGTAGGCTTGTCCGAAGAGACGTCCAGCGCTTTCCTATCCACGATGAGTGAAGGGGATTTGTATGCCACTGGTCCGATTATGCAGAGGAAAAGTGAATTCTAAGAATTCAGAAAGAACTACAACTGCAGCATAATTTCCACTGCAAATAATCCCATAAGCCCTAAGACCACCCCATACTCTTTTAGATAGTGATGAAAATTATATCAAAGTGAAAATGGAATTTTTCATAAACTATCCTGTTTTACAATATACAGGATAGATAAAACTCATTGAACTAAGAGACTTCTTTGGCAGTGCTATTGTTAGAAGAACAAAAATAAAAATTTGTGGTGCTTTCAAATTACATTAGATATTTTATGTTATTTACAACAAAGGACGAAAAGCATCACATTCCCAGAGGAATTTCTGTCTGCAAGTGAATTCCATGGCATCAGGAACTGAGAGCTAAGGAGCCTCAAATGGGAATTTTAGTTTCTGCTACTGAAAAGAGATGGAACCAGTTTGGAAGAGCTGATGGCAGAGTTACAATGAGATCAGTGCTTAGAGGAGAGCTAGTATTTAGAAACATCTAGAGCAATCAGACATTACAGTAACAGTGCACTGCATTTTACAAGAAGGGGAGTCTTCCTTGGGCTAGAAATTTAAAAAATGAAGCAAAAATTAGCCTTCACCACTGACAGCTGGAAGGCCCCTCTTGGAGAGGTGGCTGAGGACCCAGTGCCGTCAGTGCTGCACGCAGGGCTCCGTGACCAGACAGAACCCGACACCTCTGTTCTGCCCCGGCCCTGTGCACTGAGGTCCCTTATTAGACTGTCTGTGACTCAGCTGGCCTGTGAACTGGGGGTGAAAACAGTACCTACTTTGAATGTTCCTTTGGGAGAATAAAATGAGATAATGTTTATAAAGAAATCAGCATATTTCCTGAGTATTTTTCAAAACAACTTGCTACCGCCAGTGAAAAATGCACAATTTATACTCAGGTTGGGCCTTCTACCGAGTATGTGGAGAACTTTCGGGAAAAAAGTAACTTGATATCTTTTCAGAGGATTGATTATACTGATCTAATAGTTTCGGTTTATATATGGATATTAGAACATCTAACAAATGAATACCTTCCAGCATTAGAAGCATAACAAATTCATCCTGAAAAACACTGTTCTGTGGCTAACCCTGTAAACAGGGTTAGTTTATGGAAAATCTTTCCTCTCCCAGCTACAAGAAAAATATAAAATATACAATATTTATAGTACATATAATAGGTTGTGTGTATATATATTTGCAGTTCTCAGATACATTTTTCTTGCCATTCTTGGTTGCATCAATGCACTGCATGCATACCAATTTTCAAAGCGACTCTCTTACATGGCAGTAGGTAATTTGCCACATCCACTGGAAGTCCGATACTCCTCAGTAGACCTGTCCGAACGACGCTTTATGGAGCCGTTCCGCAGACCCCTCAGTGAGGCGGACGTCTTTCCTGGGGCCAGTGAAACACAGACCCCATTTGTTCCAGAGCCTTGTGTACTGCGTGCGCCGTGCGTGAACCATCCTCTGTCCCTCCACCGGACCAAGGGCCTGCCCCCACCCACGAGGCAGGTGCAGGCGGCGCGGCCAGGTCAGGCGAAAGCCGCAGTCACTCGGCTGTCGCAGACGCCCAGGCGGAAGGCAAGCTGGGCCTGGCGATGCGACGCCTCATGCACTTCTCTTAATTCTAGATCATATTTGATTACCGGATTTTCTTTTAATGAAACATTCATAATCACTTCCTCTGCAGCATCAGTGTGCTGGATTCCAGGAAAAATAGAGATTCATTGAATTACCAGATGCCAGTAATAGTTTTACTTAAGCCGGTAATGCCATCGACATACACAGACCCACAAAGTGTATTTTAAATGATCGGCAAAGCTGCCTGATTCAAGACGAGAGGATCAGCAGAGGCGCCGTGTACGAAACAGAAACACACATTGTCTGGGGAAGTTTGTCACAGGGTGCAATGGACGTGGGCAGATTACTGGACAGAGGGAGACTGTTATAAGTACGGCCACGGTGTGGCTTCTCCGAAAACCTACCTTCGACGGCTGTTCCCCAAAGGACGCTGCGGCGGCCTCCCCGCCCCTGCGGGGCCGCGGTGACCCACGCCCCGCTCGCGCCCAGCCGCGCACCTCGCAGGTGAGTCATCCGAGTAACGGGCCGGTCTACCCGGAAACCCTGGCGTGCTCGGTGCACGCTCTGAAAGCCTCGGGTTGTGTTTGCCATGGCGGGGATTTAAGCCTGTCTGAATATGCCACTTTCTAGCCAAACAAACCAAACCCAAACCGAGGGAAATCTGCCCAGACAAACATTCAAACCCCAAGTTTAAAAACATTGGAATTACCGTCGAGCGGCGCTCCAATGTAAATGTTGTCCTATAGGCCAGACTGTCAGCTCGGAGAGGCCGGAGTCGGAGGAGACGGAAATCGTTGGGTGTCGTTGACTGTTCCTTGTTGACAATGGCAGTGAGCGCCGGGTGCCGGCCCCAAATGCCTTCTCCACTTGCCTCCTTTAACAAAACCCTGAATTTTAACTAGACACACCATTTTTTACCCCAGAGACTAGCTCCCCAAGAGCCCTTGCTCCGTCTTAACTCCCCAGGCATTTTTTTTAAGATTTATTTATTTATGCACACAAGAACTGGGGTACCCGCCAGAGGTACAGAGGTGAGAGGATTCACCAGGGGCAGAGCGGGTTGCAGAACAGGCAGACTGACTGAAGTACACCGCTGAGGGGAGCAGCGGGGAGACGGGAGAGGTCTGCTGTGTCCTGCGGGTCAGCTCCCCGGCAGGGGATTGAACTCGTGCTGCAGTGGCTGTGGATGCTTCACAGTGCAGAGCTTCACCTCTGTGCCACCCGGGAGGCCCCAAGTCCCCAGGCTTTGGATGATGGGCCAACCACCTGCAGCACATTTCCAGCTCTTTCCATCCTGTCTCTCCCACCAACATCTTGTTTCTCATATCACGGAGGCAGCACTTCACGTCATCCAAATGCAACCATATGTTTCCTGCACTTAAAATTCCCTAAGATGGGGGCTACTGAGTTTGCCTCTTTCTTTGGGTGCACGAGATCCTCAAACATCTTGTCAGCCACCATACCAACCCCATGCCCTCTCATTAACCCTGTCACATCCTACCGTGTAGCAACACGGTTGACGAGAACCCTCCCCAACAGACCAACCCCTCTAAACACATCATCACTTACTCTTTGCAAAACATATTTGTTCATCCTTCCTGAAACCCCAAAGCAGCTCTTGCCATTATCTATTATCCTGGATAGAAGCCAAGATTCTTTTTAATCACTTTTTATAGCGCTTATGACACTTTTTTTAAAATAGCTGGTTGTTTTCAAAAAATTACACCGTCTCGTCATGAAGAAAACGCTCATTTCTTTTTCATCCTTACCATCTTGGGGCTTACTGTGGAACCTCAGACAATGGAATAGTCAGTCTAGATCTAGTACTGAAGAGGAGATCATCTCTGCAGCACCGACACCTCTCCTTTATCTCCCCTCCAGAGGGCTCCCGTTCTAGAGGGCTCAGAGAAAGACCGAAGCTCAAGAGGTCGATACAGCCCTCTCCACCTTCATGCAGAAGTCACCGTCTTTGACATGCATCCCTTCCCAGTTGCCCGACTTGGAACTGAGCCACAGAAAGCTTTTATGATGGAGATGGAGCAGGATGGAGACTCTGTGGTCAGAGTTATTGAATGTAATTAGCTTAATTGATACTCAGAATGAGCTTGTGAGTAGATGGTCTTATTATTCTAATTTCATCATTATTAAAATATCTTTTATGGAGTGATGGCCAGTCAGTAGCAGAGATTTACAACCTGCAGATTCCAAAATGCTCTGTGTGGAAACCACCCATGAACTGAGGTAGCTGTTTTCTTTGAAAGGCGATTCTCCATCTCTTTCACTTGGATTCTCATGTTTCTTTGCACATCTCTTGGAGGTTCATCCTCTGCGCTCCATGGAGCCCCTGGTGCTTCAGGACGGGAAAGCGTAACAGGAGCTCCCCCACCCCCTACCCCAACCTGTAGCTTCAGTGTATCTTTCGGAAAGTCAAACTAAACAGAATCAAATACTCAGCACCCTTGACCACCCTCTCTCCCTCACCACCACCCCCATTTGACTTACTCTCCAACTGCCCTCTCGAGGAACTTGGCGAACGAATGGTGTCACTTCTCTGACACACCCTCTGTGTCCCAGAGCTGATGACACCAAGATGAGCATCTGCGGGGCTGGAACACTGTGCTAAGGAGGAGAGCACTGCATGCCGTGAAGAAGGCGGCCCAGAGCTCCGGACCTGGGAGCACAGCGCCCTCAGCCCGTCAGGCCCGCACATCCCCACCTGTCCCGGCCCATGGCCACGGCGCCCGTCCATCCAGGAAGCCGCTTCTTCTAGGGTATGGGCACCACTGATGCCTTGGCGGTCACCTTGTTAATAAAGCCCTTCGTGCAGGGACGTTTTGTGTTCAGAATTTGACTTTCTGGGCAGCGAGTGAAATACCTGGTCACGTACAAAAGCAGGTTTAATGGAAAGTCATGTCCTGATGATGACCAGGTTCTCCTGACCCGTAACCACGCTCGGTCGGCAACTCTGAAAGCATCACTAGAACTTCCAAAGCTGTACTTGTTTCTTTTTCACTTTTCCCTCATTATCGCCATTTTATTTTTAATGGGTTTTTGTTTTTTTAACAAGGTAATATTGATCGACAGCACATGTGATTCAGAGGCACAGGTCACAGAGGCCTGTCCCCACTGCCAAGGTGCCCTCTGTCTCCGCCTGCCCCCTGGCCCCTCCCTCTCCCCCTCCTCCCCCCTCCCTCTACATTGTTCTTGCCCTCCCATTCTCCATGATGTGCTTGAGATTCCAGACACTTGGGCCTGCCAGGGCTGCTCCATCCCCACGTTCTTCTCCACTGAGTTATCTCCAACCCTCAAGTTCACTTTCAAGGTTTGTGCTAGGAAAAATAGTGGTTTCTCATCCCAGAAAATCTGACAATGTTGATGTTGGGCTCAGGTAGTCATTGTAAGGAATGATGCATTGTCTGTTGAAGCCCATGCCAATTATCGTGTTCATCGTCTGTATCCTATTTCTAAGTTATCCAAACATTTTTGTTCTATTTTGTGAGAGTTTTGAATCTTTAAGAATTCCCCTTAAAACCAATTATCACCCTTCAAGTATGACTCTATTGTCCATTACTCTTGCTTTAATCCATTGGGTATTAATCCATTAGCTCCCTTTCTAGAGTTGTCTCAGCCCTTATCAAAGCAGAGAGAGAAGGTTCAAAGATAAGCAGATGGGAATGAAGATAACAATGCAAGGAATGACATCATTATGAGGTATCCATGGTACTTCAGGAATTAAAGATTTATTGAGTGTCTATCTCATGCCGGTCACTGTTCTAGACAATGCATGTCTGTTACTAATTTCATCCAGCATCTCAAGAATAATTGCTTTAGTCTGATTTTATAGATGAGATAACTTGGGTTTAAAAGTATCTTGCCCAGGACACCAAGTTAGTGTAAACAATAGACCTAGAATTTCATTTGGAGTCTGAAGTTGTACTGTCTGTTAAGTGCCATTGGGTCTGGGCAAGGGGTGAGCCAAAGCTTCCTAGTTCCTACACCGTGAACAACCCATCTGCCAAAAACCACTCTATAAAGAAGAGAATTCCATAAGTCCATTATCCACTATGCTTTCTTTTTCTTTTCTTTTTTTTTTTTTTTTACAATAAATGCTTATTGATCACTTCCTTGTTGCCAGTCCCTTTTGTAATTTCTGGACATAAAATTACCAGCAAAATTGGAAAGTCTTTGCTTTTACCAAGATATATAATTAGCAGAAGTGCACTTGGTTTTATATGCATTGCTTTCAGCTCTGTCTATAAATATTGCCAATATTAACAAGACATATGCACTATAGTTTCTCTGGTGTGAATATTTGAAAAATATTTGAATATTTGAAAAAACAATATATTTCAACAATATATTTCACAAGTAGGTAACAATTAAAATGTACTTGTGCTTAAATTTAAAATAAATAAATACACAAACAAACAAATAAATAAATAACAATGTTTCACCTGCAGAAAAACCAGGAAGAGGATGTGCATTGGCTTATTAAACTGAAATACCAGCCGGACTGTCACGACTATAGATTCGGCATGTGCTGGCTATTCAGACACGTGGGTAGTGCCGTGCCCTCTAGTCCTCCAGCCACGGCCGAGCGTGTCCACTTGCCCACACCACAGCCGAGCCACTGATCACATTTAGAGTCTTTTTTTTTAAGATTTATTTATTAATGCATACAAGCACTGGGGTACAGGCCAGAGGTGTGTGTGTGGGGGGGGGGGTGAG
>JAGFMF010011662.1:7381791-7458531 GCA_019455555.1 Galemys pyrenaicus
ATCAACAGAAGTACACTGCTGAGGGGAGCAGCGGGCACAGCAGGAGAGGTCTGCCGCGCCATGTGGGTCCCCTCCCTGGCTGGCAGCAGGGATTGAACTTGTGTTGCAGTGCTGCGGTTTGCTTCACAGTGCATTGCTCAACCCACTGCGCCACCAGGGAGGCCCACATTTAGAGTCTTTTAAAAGTGACCAGGAAGATGGCCTCCCTAGTGGCGCAAGGGGTTGAGCACTGTACTGTGGAGTTCCGTAGCCACTGCACTGTGAGTTCCATCCCTGGCCAGGAAGGGGACCCACATGGCGCAGCAGACCTCTCCTGTCTCCCCGCTGCTCCCCTTAGCAGTGGATTTTGGTTGGTCTACCTGTTCTGCTCACCATTCTGTCTCAGAAAGTGAATCCTCTCACCTTCTGTCTCTGGCCTGTACCCCAGCTCTTATATGCATAAATAAATAAATCTTAAAAATATATATACATATACATGCCATATACATCAAAAAATGTAAAAAATGAATTCAGAGCATATCCTGCTTATATAAAAAGCACAGTATAAGGCCTCCCTGGTGGCACAAGGGGTTGAACCCCCCACTGCAGTGCCAGTTCGAACCTCAGCCAGGGAGGGGACCCACATGGCACAGCAGACCTCTCCTGTCTTCCCGCTGCTCCCCTCAGCAGTAGATTTCAGTAGAACTGACTGTTCTGCTCCCCACTCTGCCTCTGGTGACTCCTCTCACCCCCTTCACCTCTGGTCTGTACCCCAACACTTGTATGCATAAAGTATTTAAAAGTTTTTTTTAAGAAGTGACTGGGTAGATTTTTCATCTCAGTTGTGTGTGGCCCAATAAGTGCAATAAGTGTCTGCCCCTGTTATGATCATAGTAACTGAATGCATTGAAATACAATCATTTTTTAACAAAGATGTAATTTTTCTTGAACAGGAGCGATGATGATATGTCTTAGCTCCAATTTGCATTCTCTTATTTTAGTGCATTTAGGTTTTTTGAAAGAACTTAATAAATAAATGTCACGCTAAACTACTACTATATGAAGGAGAAATAAATGGTTTTCTTTAAGTTAGCGTTTCGACTAACCGCTCCCTCATATTCATTTTATTAGTGCTTTACTATAATAAAGGATGAGAAAATGGCATAAGCACTAGAAAACTAACTTCAAAAGCTGTTTTTTTAAGCTTAGGGTACTAAAAGCAAGCCCACTTTTCTCTTTATGCTTCCTAATTTACATTGCAAATCTCGGCAACTTAAAAACACTGTAGAATCTCAGAGAGTGCAAATAGTTTAACAAATGTTTCCAAAAAGACATTCTACTCTCCTTTCTATAAAATGAAGTATTATAGTAACTACATAAAAAGCTGAAAAACATACCTGTTTTCACATAAGCATTCAGCAAACTCATTAACAATCATACTCATTGCTTTGTTTTATACATACATGTATACATACATATATATATATAGAGAGAGAGAGAGAGAGTGTGTGTGTGTGTGTGTGTGTGTGTGTGTAGAAGAGGAGGGGCACAGGCCAGAGGTGCAGGGCGTGAAAGGATTCATCAGAGACAGAGCGGGGAGCGGAACAGGCAGACTGACCAAAGTACACTGCTGAGGGGAGCAGGGGGCGAGACAGGGCATGTCTGCTGTACCCTGTGGTCCCCTCCCTGGCCAGCGATCGAATTCAGGCCATAGTGGTAATAGCAGTGAGACTTAATGCTTAGGCCACCAGGGAGGCCCTTGCAGTTGTATCTTTCAGTTATTAAGGTTGCTCATTTATAAGAAATCCATGATTTCAATCCATGCAATTGTATATAAACTCATAGCTCTTGCATTTACAAAGACCCCAAACCTTTCATTTCACATGCATGAGTGTCAATTTTAGGTGAGTCCTAACTCTTAGCTAAAATAAAAGGAAAATAAAAATACTGACTGAAGCCATAAAACTACAAAAAAGGCATGTAGGAAACACACACCAAACACCTTCCACATGAAAATATCAGCGCAGTTGTTTGATCTTGGAATTGTGGGTAACGAGAACTCATTTATTTGGGGTTTGGATTAAGACATAACATGATAAAAATGATGGTTGAGAAACCAAAGATTTGTGTGATGAATCAGGAAAAGCAGAAAAGCCAAAGACACACACTAAGTGGTTATTGCTATGATAAAGGAGCCAAAAAGAGCCTAAGGGGATGTCGTGGAGAGCGGCCTCACCAGCCTTCACGGGACAGTACTCTCGAAGCATCGTGACGTCCACAGCGTGTTCAGCTTTGCACTGACTACTGTCTCCATTTTACTTGGGACTTAGAAAAGAGAGTTATCATTAAGATGTTCCACATGTGCTTTTCAAAAGCTCTTGTAGCCAAGCCAATAAGCCAATTAGATCAGCCTAAACAAATTCTTAACCTTTTGAGAACTTCCTGTACCTTAGGCATGTGTAAACATTTATGGCATTAAAAAAAATGTAAGAGTAGGGAACTGCGATTCAGGCATATGTTTGTCAAGTAAAGTCACTCTTAACTTTTTGTTTCCACAAGTCTCATAAAAATTTTCATGGAGACTTATCAGTCGATGAAAACAAACAAAAATTCCAAGTAGTTGCCTATCTGCCATATGAAACGTAAATCGGAATAAACACTGCCAACCATTATGGATCCGTCTGGGCATCCGTTCACGAGCTGAAACTCCCTTTTCTTTAGAAAGGGTCCTAGTTATTTGAAGAAAGTGACGGATGTTCCTCCACAGGTCTTGAAAAAGAAATAGTCGAACAAAAGGTGTTCTATCAATCCGAAATGAAAAGGTAGATTTTCAAATGAAGCACTCTAGGAAGGCTCATTACAAGAACCACATGTTCTGTGATTTGCTTTTTCCTTTTCTTATTAAAGTTTTTTTTTTATGCATACAAGAACTGGGGTTCAGGCCAGAGGTGTGAGGTATAAGAGGAGTCACCAAAGACAGAGCAGGGAGCAGAACAGGCTGAGCTACTGAAACACACTGCTGGAGGCAGCAGCGGGTGAGGCAGGAGAGGTCTGCTGTGCCCTGTGGGTCCCCTCCCTGTCCAGGGAGCAAACTCGTGCCACCGTGGCTGCAGATAATTAATCCCTTTTGCCACCAGGGAGGCCCTGATTTGCTTTTAATGAACTGTTCAGCACACATCTGTTCTGGTCGTGACAAAGGTGAGTAGGCTGCTTCTGTCACAGCCAAGACACCAACTCGCTCTCCTGAGGGGAACGGCTTAAGGGCACACAGTCGTAGACAAGCCTGCAGCACTCTCCAGTACGGCACACTGAAGCTTAGCCTCGCCCCACCAAGATCACCCCACACCACCACGATCACCCCAATCAGAGTCAGGACTAAACATCCCAATGAACACATAGCACTTTCTGGAAGGCTTACTTTGATCCTAAAAACATACGTGAATTTCACATATTCTGCCATTATGTATAATGTGCCCACAATTGTTTTGCTCTAACTGGTTTCCCTACTTCCAAATCTTCCACGAACACGTAGCTTGTTGATCATGTGACTTTGAAGACACCAGAACACGTGTCACGTGGCCGCAGGAGAAGCAGTTCAATGTCAAACAGCAGACCCCAAGAAACGGAAACAAGTAGCTGGCTAACCCTCCCTACTCTGCCTGTGAGCCCCGTACCCGTTATCCTCCTGGCAGCGGGCAGGTTCTATTAAGAAACGACTCCCAAAGGGAGCAGAGCCTCATCCTTGCAGCTCGCAGTGCATGCAGACTTCTTTCTGAGGGTGAGAGAGCAGAATGCAGGAAACAGGAAGAGTCAAGAGGACAAGATCCCCAAAGAACAAAAAGTGGGCATGCTATGTGAACAAAAGTGATTTCGATTTCTTGCGCTCCCTAGTTTTCAGTTCTCACTTCTCAGCTCCACCGTCACTGGCGCTCCCAGTCTTCACACATCAAAGTGCATCTCTTTTGTCAGTTGCACAGGACCCTTGCTCCTCCTCTAGGTGAGATGCTGATGATTCTCATTTCCCTGGCTTTGCACTCTCTTCTGTCAATGCAGAAGCTTCACAATTAAGCACACAAGTCACTCGACAACCAGGCGACTGACACGACTTGACCCGTGTCTTGCCTGGAACATCAGCAGATCAGCCCCGTCCTTGTCCCGGCTCCCGTGACCCAAACCAGACGTGAACCAAACCAGCTCCTCATATCTTCTGACTCCCTTCTTCCAGGAACATCCGGAAGTTACCGCACGGGATCGGATCTTTGCTTTGATCATTTTCACAACGAGCCCTGTTTTACGTTCTACCAAGATAGCGCCCTCTGTTTATTTGTCGTCTTGAGTCCTGACGTCATGGCACTAAGTGCCCTGGACAGTTCAATGCAGTGCACAGCAGATGTCCTAAGACATCCAGCCCCAGTGAACAAGAAATCTCACGACAGTGGAGCTGAGAAGTGAGAACTGAAAACTAGGGAGCGCAAGAAATCGAAATCACTTTTATTCGCATAGCATGCCCACTTTTTGTTCTCACTTGACTCTACCGCCATGGAAGCTTCAACAGTCTCAGAAGTTAATTCAGCCACCCCAGGCCACTGTCTGAGAGCACGAGAGCCACACTCAATGCCAGGGCAAATGTCTAGGAGGCAGTGCTGACCGTCCACTGCTGGAAGCACCCCACACGCCCCATCTCCGACCATTCCCTTTCTACTGTTGTTCCAATTGAAGTAAATTTTTAGTAAAAATTTAACAATTATCAGTTTAAGTAAAAAAAATACTAGGAGGGCCTCCCTGGTGGTGCAAGGGGTTGAGCATCGCACTGTGAGGCTTCTGTAGCCACTGCATCATGAGTTCGATCCCTGGCCAGAGAGGGGACCCACAGGGTGCAGCAGACCTCGCCTGTCTCTTGCTGCTCCCCTCAGCAGTGGATTTTGGTCGATCCACCTGTTCTGCTCTTCATTCTGTCTCTAGTGAATCCTTTCACCTCCTGTGTCTCTGGCTTGGACATTAGCTCTTGTACACATAAAAAAAAAATAAAGTCTTTTTAAAAAAAAGCATAACATTTTGATAAAGAAGACTAAGAATTTTTAAAAGGAAAGCTCTATTAATAAAGAAGAAAAGTAAACTTCCAGACAACCTGAGTATTTGCCATTATTTTAACTTATTTTCAGAAAAATCATTGATAAGAAAAATATGCATCAAAAATGTTAACCTCTGGCACACAAAAAAGAGAAAATCTCACCAGGTTGGCTGTAAAAAGATAGTATGTTGCTTTTTAAGTATATTCCTATCATAAATTAAGTATAAAAAGTCTTTTCTGTAACAAGAATTTTTAGGATTTTTTTTTAATTCCAAGATGATTTTTGATTATACTTTTATAGGCATAAGAATTGAGGTATAGCTTACGGAAACTGATGAAATTTTGTTTGGAAAACAAAGGACAATAATAAATAAGAGAACGAGGGTGTCTGCCTGAGTTTATGGTCAGAGAGAGAGAGTAACTGAACCTAAAAGCTGTCCAAAGAAAAAACAGAAGTCACTTGTCTTTTCCTTCTGAAGCTGGTCAAACTCTCCCTGCGGAATTAGAATTGGGGCTGATTGCAGAGTGTGTAAGGAAACCTACAAGTTCCACCAGGTTGAAGCTGAAGCAAGCTAAAGAGACTTAGAAAAGAAAAAGGAGTGCTGAACACTGTTCCCATCTTTACAAAAACGTGTGGGTAGTAGTTTCCTTTATAAAGGGGCATATAGCAATTTCCTAGTCACCAAGTGTTTCGGACAACACCATATATTTATGGCTAGTTTTTCATCATCGCTGCTGGGACAGCTGCCATCTTTCCCACCTGCTCTGTTGATGTGGAACTTGTTTAGAGTGATACATTGACTACGAAGGCTTATGTGCATTACCATTTGGATTGTTGCAGTAACGAAACTTACATTGACAATGATTTCTTAGCGTTAAATAGTCTAATACAAGAGAAAGCAAGACAAAGAATATATGTCAACTGATTTTGTGAAAAGTGCCCAAAACATTCTAAAACTGGAGATATTCATTTTATACATATTTTAATCACATTCTTGTGTCATTGCTTCAGTCTTAAAACTATTTCCATCCATGCTTACTCTAAGATGGTTGAGTTAAATCCAAATTAAACTATTTACATGTTAAAGATTGAACATGTGTGCTCTTTCTTCAAAAAGAAGAAAGCAAATATCACAGTCTATTTTTTTAGAAAGAATTGCCTAAATGTATTTGCTCTAAGGCACTAAGAAACCAATTGCTTACATAGTAGTATACTCAATGCTTTCCCACTGGGAAAAATAAAGGTTCGTATTATTTGTTCATGATTTTTTAAGACTATTCATACAAACAGATGTGATCCACAAGATATCTTAAAATACCTTCACCACATGGTGTGTATGTGTGCGTATACATGGGAATGTAATATATATATATAAATTTGTTATATGTGTGCCTGTTTGAAACAATTCTATCTCAATTACTAGTTTACTTGTTGACTGACCACAGACAAATTCATGAGGAGACGCATTATGCAAACCTTCTCCAAGGTGCTGTCTGCAGCAGCTGGTTTTTGGATGTGACTCACATTACAGAGAACCCCTGGTGTGTAAGTGGAATACATCACTCAACCACTTTAAGGATGATCTATACGAAACAATATGTTTTCCATAAGCATTTTTGGTAACATTGGAAATGTACTTAACCTATTTCCAAGATGCTCCCATCTCATTTTATGCCATTGCTAGAACTTGAAGTTGAACAATTTTAGAGCAATAAGGCTGAATGACAAAGCAGTATGAGCAAGGGGAATGAATGCAGAACTGGGTGTGACCATTTATGTGGAAAGATTATATGGCAAACAAAGTAATTCCAGGTTGTGCTACCTGATCCACCTTTAGCTTTTCCAATTTAACATTAAAATTATCACAGGTGGGTTCCCCTTACAATTCGATAATGGCTTATGCACCAATCTTGCTGTCTACCCTAGAACCTTGTTCAAAAGTCAATACAGGTACCTAAAAGTGAGAAGAGTCCAAGATGCACTGGAGAAAGTGCCACTCTGGGCAGCCCAGATGGTTCGTCAACAGTTAATTAAGTAGCAGAGCCCGAGTTGGCTGTGACGCTGCCATCCCTAAGGCCATAGTCACTTCCAGCCTCTGACAGAAAAGACTAGAACTTCGCAGGAGCTGGCATTACGGCTCCATGACAACACAGGAACCATGAACAACAGTGCATGCATGCACGCACGCACACACATCCTGCAGAGCAGACTGGAAGGAGAAGGTTAACACCGAGAGCCTGGATGGCTGGGGACTCGCATCATGAGAATAAAGTCCTCAGCAGAGCCTCAGACTTCGTCAGCATCTTTAATCTTGTCTAACACAACTGGGAATAAGACTCATTAGCTTCTTCCATCTGCTCACAGATGTATATAGAAGAGGACTGGAGTCTACTCCCAGGCCTGCATACCCCTGTCTACACTCATTAGCCCTGGAGCCCCTAAAACCTTTTGTGTAAATCATGGACACAGGGATTTTATTTGAGATTAATCAAGGGAGCAGTTCGTGATAGTTAAGGCAACTGGTTCTGAATGAAGATGTGGGCACTGGGCCTCCCTGGTGGTGAAAGGGGATAAGTCACAACACTGTGAAGCATCCACAGCCACTGCCATACAGGTTCAATCCCCAGCCTGGGAGGGGACCCACAGGGTGCAGCAGACCTCTCATGCCTCCTGCTGCTCCCTCAGCAGTGTGTTTCAGTGGATCTGCCTGTTCTGCTCCCTAGTCTGTCTCTGGTGAATCCTCACACCCCCTGAACCTCAGTTCTTGTATGCATAGATATATCTTATAAAAATGGGGGGGGGGATTCCTTAGGCTTTCTGGTCCTGCATTCTCCAGTCATAAAGCACCTACAAGGCAGCACAAGACAGAAATGTGGTGAGTGTGAAGAGAGGTGACCTGCATGAGGACGGCGAGGTGCCCGTTATAACTCCTGCTGGGGGGAGGATGATGAGGGTCCCAGGATGCTGTGTCCTCTTCCCCAGTTTTCAACCTACCACGCCGGTGATGCTCGTGAGCATCTGGTGATGACCGTGAGTGAAGGTGATAAGGGTTCAGTTCACAGCTGCGTGCATGGGCTCAGTGCAACGGCGGCGGGCTGTGGTGGGTCTTCACGCCCATGGCACAAAAGATGAAGCTCCTCGCCGAGGGCTTAAGTGGGGAGTGTGACCAGGCAGGCGCCAGCCTGGCAGGAGAGCAGGTCCCGGCAAGGCCCATCAGCTGTCACCTGATGGATGCGGCTCACCTGCGGGCAGGAGCAGGTCCCCTGCGGCGGGTGCCCCTTGCGCCCAGGGGGGTCACCGCACCCGCGTGGCTCAGAGCTTTCTGAGCGAGCATCACTGTGAGTCTTAAGCAGACGGAGCTAGGAGCTCGCACTGGCGTGCATGAGGGAAGCCAGGGGGGGGCTTGTTCTGGCCCCAGGAGTGGCAGCAGCCAATCAGTGAGTCTCGTCTCTGCCGCCTCCGGGGTAACAGCTCAATGGAGCGACAGGCTGCCTCCTCATCCTTGGCTCGGCTGCCCTGCGGCCGGCCCAGGCCCCTGGGAAGGGCAGGCCTCCTCGCCTCTGCCGACCACCATGAAAACGCCATTTCACACTGAGAAGCGTCATTGTGCACGGGAATGCAGCGCCTCTTCTTTCTTCTGCACTGGGGACGCAGCCGCCCAGATGAACCTCCCCCACGTGACATGGAAGCGCCAGAACCTGAGCTGGTCTGACTGGAGCTGGTCTGACTCTAAAGGTGCGAGAGGACCCAAGAGAAGACCCTACTGCTCGCGGCTCACCCTCCAGAGAAGACACTCAAGGCCTGAACTCCCCATGCCTACAGTGACACTGGCGACAAAGTGATGACGCCTCGCTCGCCGCAGCTCTTACTGTGCGCCCGGGCTCTCAGCCGTGGGCTCGGCCCTCGGGGGTGCGGGTTAGTGCCTGGCCGGGAGCCCCCGGGAGGTGGGGTTGCCTGCTGGGGTCTGAACTGGAAGCTGCGTTCTCACCGGTTGGCACGGCAGAGGCCGCGCTTTGCGGGCATTGAAGCCGCCCATCTGTCTTCCAGGAGCCATGAAGACAACTGAGGAAGGTCCTTGGAGCCCCGGAAGCCACCCGGTGTCTGCTCAGAGGCTGTCATGACTATAAACTGCGGCCATGTTGGAAGGTCACTGCATTGTCCACTGTCAAAGGCTTTTTCAAAGATAGAGTCACCATATTACTCAATATGCCTCCAGACACATAGGGAAACTCAGACAAACTTACACTGCCTTTCGTTAGAAAAGGAAACCAAGAGCCTCCCCGGTGGCGCAGTGGTTTAAGCAGCGCACTATGAAGCAAACCGCAGCCACTGCAGCACGAGTTCGATCCCTGCTGCCCGCCAGGGAGGGACCCACATGGCGCAGCAGACCTCTCCTGCCTCGCCCGCTGCTCCCTCGGCCCTGTGCTTCAGTCAGTCTGCCTGTTCTGTTCCTGGCTCTGTCTCTGGTGGATCCTCTCACCTCCCTGGACTCTGGCCTGTACACCAGCTCTTGTATGCATAAATAAATAAAAACCTTTTAAAAAGAAAAGGAAGCCATCAGCCCTCTGGGTCTCCGTACTTATTCCAGCCACGAGGAAACTCTGAGAGGAACTGTGAGATGGTTGCAGGAGTTGGCCGAAGGGAAAGCACTTGTTAGGGTTAGTTCTCTCCCTTATTCTTGATTACCTGACTCATTGTTATTTTCCCTTTAATGCAGTGTGCAGTAATGGAATGCAATTGCCTTGATGTAAGCCTTTCCAGCTTTATTATTTATGCATTTTTAGTTTGTCATCTCAAAATAGACTTGCTCTTGCAAGTGGAGCTTTTTGGCTACTCCTCTGGCTGGATGCTGAGTGATTTGCCTAGTCAAGTTCAGGAAAGGCTTAGTGTTTTCTAGAATTCCATCAGGTAGTTTCAATTGAGGGGGGAAAAATGCAAGTTTTTCTCTTATTTTCCACCACACTCCTCTTATATTTCCAAAGCATACTGGACATGTTTCATAAAATCCCAAGAGATAATAGGACCATAATAAATTAAGGAAAAGTCGCACCTATAAATCAATCTCACTAGGCCATAATTATAGTCCTATTCACACCACACTAATGAATGGCTTGATCTTTGACCTATAGCTCTAGGCATAATCGATCCACAGTGCAAACTGCAATGTAAAGGCTTTTGAATAAAAACACAGTATGGGAATTAGTTCTTAAAAATGTATGGGGGATTATTTGTCAGACTTCATCAAAATAGAAAGATACTTTATGAAACTTGTGAAAACCAGAACCTCTTGACACATTTCTTTATTAACATAATATTTATCATCATGCTTCTAAATATTAGTGAGAAGAGTTCAACACAAATACAAATAGCAAAAGTTAGAAGAGGTCTTTGTGGTATTCTTTCTGGTTTGGTTCAGTCCTATTAAAAAGAGAGGAAAGAAAAGCTCTTTCTTATATAATTTATTGTCACATAATCTGAGAAAGATGCTTTTTAGAAAGGAAAAAGTATATATGTCTTATGGGCAACTATTATTTTTGTTTTATTATTTTTAAAATATTATTACTACCAGTAGTAGTATTATTATTCTTTTATTTTCTTATTATTAGAAATCATTTTTTCACTATGAAAAAATAAGGCTTTACTTTGTTGAGTAAAAATTAAAAATATAACTAGATATTTTTCTTTCACTACTCAAATGTTCTTTGAAAAGGTAGGAATGACAAAATTCTAGTATGCAAGTCTCATTGCCATAGTCAAACAGAAACATTTAGCATCTCATTTACACAGGAAACAGACTGTATAAGCTAGAAAATAATGTCTCCTGAAACATTCCATTGCTACTCTCAACATACCTTAATACTCAGCATACATGGTAATACTTGGAGGATCTAAAATAACTAAGGTGCAAAAGAGAAAATAAGGCCCCCTCCAGAATAATTATGTCTTAGCACGGCTTATCTGGAGGAAGAGAAGTGGGATTGCACTAGTGGGAGGAGAGGCAGGAAGGGAGGAAAACTGTGTTAAATCTACTCACAGCAAATAAAGTACAATTCTAGAACTGTTATTCAATAGCTGTTTTCCTTCATAAGAGATCTTATACTTTATACATGATTTTTACCAGTAAATGGCCCTGAGATCCTTTTTTTGTGTATAATACTGTTTGGTTGTTACATTTATCTGAGAAATCAATCAGATTCTGATTGGAGGATGGCCCCAACCTGAGGAATTAAGCCATGGTCCCCCGCAAAGAATAAAAACATGAATTAGTATAGCTAAATACAGTTGAAGAGAGCCTAAATAGGCATGATTTCTTTGAAGTTAGATACAGGAAAAATATATACAAACTGCAAAAATTCTCAAAAAATGTATGCAGCAATTTCAACCTTAACCATGTTTCTACAGCAATTATCAGAAATACGTACAAATAGATTTCAACAAATAAATGCAGTAGTTAGAAAAACGGAAGCAATACAAAGGAGCAGCAGCTGGGGTTAAGCTGAACACATCTCTGTGCACTAGAATATTATGCAAACCCTGTATCCTTTCCACACAGAAGGAAAAAATGGTAATGAGAATTACTCATGCTGGATTTTTTATATGAAAGAAGCCAGATAAAAATTAGCCTTAATTAAGACCTATATTAATGTTGCATTAGCTGATAAATGCGCCCCGGCACTGCCCGACTTCTCCAAACAGAAAGTTATCGCTTCGCTCCTGAGGTCACATTATTAGGATGTTTCACACAGTCATGTCGGGACCCGTTTTGGCAGAAACTTGGCGTCTTCGAGAGGCTGCTTTTTCTAGGCTGCTCTGGGCAAGAACACCCCGCCGGCAGCTCGGGGGAGAAAGGTTAGAGCGTCCCCAGCATCCGACTACCCCGCGCTAAAGGCGGGGAACTCACTTGTCTTTCCCTGTGTAGTCCAGGACGCCGGTACTTGACCTTGCAAAAGAGTCAATAATTTACCCAGCAAAGCACATTTTATATATAGACCATGGGGCCTTTATACTGATTGCCAAGGTGTGTGTATTTTGCACGTATGTCCGCGTGCATAGCTGTATGTGGACATGCATGTTAGACCCCCAGGAATGGCCGTGGAGATGTTCCAAGTCACTGCCTCTGCTCTTCACAGGGGGTGGCTGAGAGCTGCCAAGCCAGGCAGAAAGCACAGCCAGGAAAGGGGGCGCTACCCCCTTTCTTAGGAGCCATGGCTGCTTTGCAGGCCTGCGATCAGGGAGGCACCGCGTGATCTCACCGAGCAGGAGAGGGAGGAGGGGAGCCCGGGGCCTGGGTGGGACTCTTTTTGGAGCTTTGAATGGAGCATTTTAGAACAATGGCCACCTTTTTACTACAGAAAAAAAAAAAAATGGTACTTCTGAGGAGATCAAAAGGCCTGCGCAGCTCTGCCTGGGTCAGGCGAGGGAGGAAGAAAGGGGCCTGTGAGACCCGAGGGGGTGCAGGGCCTGGGATAGGGCGCAGGCAGCCTCAGAGGCCTGGGTCCCCCTGGCAGGACCAGGCCAGTGCTGCGCTCAGGGAGCGGGAAGCTGAGGTGCCCTCCGAGGCCAAGAGCTGCCTGCGCGCCCGGCCCGCACTCCCCTGAGGGGCCCAGAGCAGCCAGAGCGTGAGCACAGAGGGCAGGGAAGGTGCCCGGGTCCAGGCGGCGGGCCTGTTCCTCTGACTGCACAGCCTGCTCGGAAGGGACACGAAGCAGCCGTGCAGACCCCGCCCCGCAGGCCGCCAGCCAGTGCTGCTTCCAGAAGGGGCGACTTCTCCTGCGGGAGGGCTTCGCTTCTACCCGCCGCTGGGCCGGGTGCGGGGGAACCAGGGACACCCGCGCTGAGCCCCCAGCACAGAGAATCGGCCTTAGGCTCAGGCCGCCTGTAGAGCGGCGGCTCTGGGGCCCGTGCCCTGCCCGGCCCTGTGCCCTGGCACCTCTGGGCCCGGGCGTCTCTGAGCAGCCTCCCCTCAAGGCTCTCGCCCGCGCCGACGTCTCCTCTCTGCCCAAGTGCACCGCCTCTCATCGCCACCGCCAACACGGGCGCCCACCGCGCACAGCTCGGGCCGGGCTTTTCCTCTTCTGGTGCTGAACATTTTATAATTTTCCCGCGAGTGTTAGGGGACCCACAAGTGCGGAAACACCGACGGGACACATTCACGATGGGAAGACGCGGACGTTTCCTTGTCTTCTCTGAGAGAACAGTGCAGAGGACCTTGGCCAGGCCAGCGCCCTCGAGACCCCAGGGACTAAGCAGCTGGTGCCCGAGGGGGAGGGGAGACAGCGGGGAGGGCGAGGGGAGGGCAACCTGGAAAACCCTGTTTGATTTCCCCCCTGAGCGACCCTATGGGAGAAGCAGGAAACAGGTGCGGCCGGTCTGGAATGGACTCTTTTTAGAAGCTATGAAAGGGGCAAGTACATTCTAAAACAAGGGTCACCTTTATACTGCAGAAAAAAAATAAATAAAATCTTGACAAAGGACTAACATTATCAGTGGAAGGTGCTGTGTTGAATGAAATGCCAAAAATTGTTCTAAAATTGTCAAGAAATATTAAGTGGCCTTATGGGCAATTTGTTCCCTAAGAAACAAAACGAGGCCTGGGCACAAGGTGCATGAGGGTTCTCTTCCTTCCTTGGTGAGTTGCAGCTTTGCCCGTTCACAAGCTCCAGGGTGAAGGAAATGGATTGAGGAGCTCGAGAATCCCACACCTAAGAAAAACAGAAACTATAGGAAAGTGCATTTACTTTAAACATCTGTTTGTGTGAATCCACCCAACCTGGCACTTCTCTGTAAGGTGGGTTCTTATGCATCTGGCTAATACAAGGTCAAATTTCCAAGTCAGCATCTATTTTCCAGGAGACATGCCAGGTCTTTGTTTTAAACTTTGGCTCTAGGTGTGCTGTTCCATAGAAGGTACATGAGTTTGTCATTTTTAGGACAATTACGTGGTCTAGGAGGCTTCCAGGGGATATTTTCGTACTGTGTTCTGCTTCAGCTGTGGCTGAGCCGCAAGAGGGTCCTGCGAGGCTGGCCTTCTTGCGTCTCTCCAATCACGGACGATGCCAACTCTCAGCTGTCAGCCGTGCATCTTAAAGCCAGGCTGAACCGGAATGCAGGGCCCGGGAGGCGGCCAGGGATGGGGGTGCAGGGCCTGGGAGCCGGGCAGGGATGGGGGTGCAGGGCCTGGGAGCTGGGCAGGGATGGGGGTGCAGGGCCTGGGAGCCCGCAGGGATGGGGGCGCAGGCAGGGCCTGGGAGCCAGGCAGGGGTGGGGGTGCAGGGCCTGGGAGCCAGGCAGGCATGGAGTGCCAAGCCTGTGTCCTGTCTGTGCTCAGGCGGTGAATCAAGGTATAATCTCAGGCAAGTCACTTAGCCATTATTAACGTCTTAATTATTCCATCTATAAAAGACAGTTTAGGACACATGGGGCAATAAAAAACTTCAGAGAAAAATATGAACCCATATCTATTCCAGGAGGCATTTGAGCTGTACCATCAGAGGAGAGTAGGGAAGTGTAGCTCGTACTGATTTTTAATTCCCCTGAATTGGTCTCTGGGCTGGAAAAGGGCTTGGAAGTCCCTGGGTTGTGACTCTGCCAATTCTTCGTTTACGGACTGATGGACGGACGATAGTGTCCTGGTAAATCAGATCTTTTATTTCGAGCTAAGGAAAATTTTAATATTATTTTAAACACCCTAAGTCAGCCTCACGTCTCGGTTGAGAACAGAGTTCAGATAACCCTCCCTCCAGTTTACAGACTGCAGCAGGCGTTTTCCACAGGAGACACACAGTTACTTCAAAAGTAAAAATAAAAGACAGGAAGATTATTATAGGTGAGGACCTCAGGATATATTAGATATGAAAATCACTAGCAATCCTCTTAGTCAAGTTGACTGACTTCTAGCTTACCTGTAAGGGGAATTGCTAGATAAAATGCAGGAAGCCAGTTCCACTTAAGTTTCAAATAAATGATGGGTTATTTTTAAGTCCAGTTTTTCTCACACAATTTTGGGGAAAAACTTAAACAAATGAGGCTTCATTTATAGCGATATAGATGTTTATGTCCTATGTAGATACGGACGGGAAGAGAGATGTAGAGCTGCAGGTACAGGCAGAGGTACAGGTAGGTCCGTAGAGCAAGATGCCCTGTATTCGTCAATATTGGACGTCAGTTGCAATTTCTCGGGACTAAAAATGGATTTGAACATCCGTCGCCTCTTCCTAACTGGGAAATCCAGCTTTGCTAACTTATTTGCTGGTGTGCAGTTAAAAGGGAGAGTTATTGGTGCTTCTGAGGTCTGCACGGCGGTCACAAACATCTGAGGAAGTGTAGTCCTGAGACACGTAGAATGTTGCAAATCGACATTATCTCAATGAGAAAACACAAAGGAGAGGCTGGTACTTACCACACAGCTTCTTGTCTGTCCCAGAGTTAGAATTCAACAATGTAGCCAGCATTTTTATTACCACAAATTCAAGATTACTTTTTGAAGACAGTGTCACCATTTACACTGGCCATGAGACATTGCTTGAGTGGAGGAGAGAGAGATGGAATGGCGGTGGATGTCAGCCCTCTGTGAGGGAGCTTCCAGGGGGATTTCACACAGTGTGACAGTCACGGCCAAGGACATGTCCTTGCCATGGCCAAGGAAAAGGGAAGAAAGCTAAGAATATTCCAGAACAAAGAATGGCTCGGAAGTTTTGTTCACTTGGATTATTAAGGAGACTCCTTACCTTGCAGTCTCCACACCCTCATCTGCAAAGCAAAAACATCACCTTCGTTTGAAAAGTGAATAATGCCTTTTCTAGGACACCCAGTGGAGTGTCGCCGCATACCAAAGGACCTTCGAGAAAGATGAGTTTCCTTCTTTCTCTTCCTATGCCCTTAAGTCCTGAGCTCTGTGTTCTTGTCTTAGCTCTAAGTCTACCTGAATGAGCCATGTTGTCTCCCAGGCAGGGAATGCCTTCCAGCAATACCTCCTCGGGTCTGGCCAGCCAAGGCCAGACTCTGGAGTGTCCACCTTCACATGCTCAGCTTGTTCTGAGTCCTGTTCATCAGGCAGCTCCTGATGTAGCCAACACAGCAGAGCCTTCTGGTCATCCAGAAGCTGCCCATGAGCCTGACCAACCTCTCAGCCACCGCCAGAGGAGCCACTGTGTCCCTGCGCCTCTCACTTCCAACGCCTGCCTGACTCACTGACCGCTGGGCTCCCACGCTGCTGCATCAGCCAGGTCTTCCTTGCTGGCCTCCACCCTCGTGCTAACCTCAGCTGCCCACCCAGTGTATAACTGTGCATAGAAACTAGGTAGTTTGAAACCACTTTGGAACCGCAGAAGTTAGGCTTAATTTATATGAATGGTTTAGGGATTCAGAAAGTGATAGCATAGCTTAAAAAAATGGAAAAGAATAAAATTAAAAATGCAAGAGATTAAGCTGAGTTTCATATAATGAATGATCTCGACGATGCCTTTTCTTTGAAATAATTAGAGATACCAAAAGCTACTTAAAGTGCAGCTCAGATTCCCTGGTATCCAAAAGGTGTTTCTGTAGGAATAAATATCTGAACATATATTAGAAATAAAATGTTCCAAGATGTGGTACGTGCCTCCTGATAAACTCTATATCAATTCTGCCTGTAGCTTCAGTTGCCTATCTTTGAAAAAAGCTCCCGGTTATGTGTGAAGTAGAAGAATGGCCGGTCTGAAGATGGCATGGTGATAAATCACTTTATTGTTAGAAGTGGTAGTGAGACAATGTTGAGTAATTTGAATATACTGATTTAAACTAATTTTAAAGTGCTGATTAGTTGCAACAAACAAAAGGGTATTTCTGAATAAATTCTAAAATTTTGTGCTGAGTGTATGAGTCATTTTCACCCAAATTTCAATAATTCTTGGCTTGGTCAGATTTCTTTCCCTCACATGTTCATTAGGAGCTGTCACGAGCTCTGACCTTAGGTGACCTTCTTAGTCTCTCACTATTTCTCCTTCCAAGTATGTAAAGTTAGACACTGGATTAGAGCCTTTTCAAGCCATGAAATGCAGAGACGCTAACTGAATCAGTTTTGAAATACTTGTGGATAGTCTTGCTTTATAATAACATACTTGGACAGTTAAGTATTTAGACGGAGCTTAATGAAGAGGGTGTAGAAGCAGCAGAAGCAGACTAGACCAACTCAGGCACGAAAATCACAGCGAGCCAGAGAGGCACACCTGCCTCACTCTGGGAACAAAAAGTGTGTGTGACTAACCAATAATCCACCCCAACATTTACAAGGGCGATTAATTAGCTGGGAATGCATGATCCTTGAATGCAAACTTGTTTTTATTCAATGTGAGTCACACAACACAAGTTAAGGTTGTCTCGCAGACGCATCGCTCTGAGTCGGTGCCGGGAGGCCGCCGTCCCCCACCGCTCGGCATTTCTGAAAGGAGAGAAAGCAGTAGATGACGCGACCAGGAGTGTCAGCAGCTCTGTCAAAACTGACTCCAGCAGCAGCCCTTCCAGCCCGCGCCACGTTTCATCCTTGTCACACCCTCCCCCTCAGTCTCCATGCCCTTCGGCGTGCAAAGGTATTTAGGAAGCAAGACAACTTCACGAGGGTTGGCGCATCACCAGAAGTGCAGACACTGAGTCTGGGGCACCAGCCGCAGGGTGCAGGGAGTCAGGAGGGCGTCCAGAACCCCAGGGCGCCACACGGGTGCAGGCTGAGGAGGGGCCTGTGCACCCGGGAGGAGGCGTCTGTGGAGGGGATGCTGAGGTGGCAGGTGGCCACCCCAGCCCTGTCCCCGGCATGACCCACATCCCCGACATGCAACACTCAAGCTGCGTCTTCCACGTGAGTCCATCAGATTCCAACAGTGCCCACGTTCCTTGGTCAGCCTGGGCCGGAACTGAGGCTAGAACCCTGATCTCCTGATCAGGAACCCCAAACTCCAGCCAGCCTGAGAAAGCAGTGCAGCAGAGATGTCCCCCGCCTGGAAGGTAAAGCGTGGAGCTCCCGTCTGCCAGACCTAGGAGAGCCATGTCGGCGGCGGCATCATGGTGCAGGCAGGAGATTCTGTCATAAGGTTTCTGCCCGGGTATTTGGGTAAAATTTTAGTCATCCAGCTGTTACCCTAACATTTAAATTATCTGAAGATCGGAATGATACTTTAACATCTATACACTTCTACAAAATGCATTTGCTTTTATTGTTTGGGTAAAATTGCCTCAATTCACAAAATTCTGTCTTAAAAACAGTAGAAACGCAGCAAAGAAAGACAGTGAAACTGACGTGACCCCCAGAAAGCCGCAGGCCCCGCCCAGCCAACCGGGAGGCGGCGGCCAGGCTTCGGGACAGCGGGTCTTCGTCGGTTATTCGAGCACTGGGTCCCGTCCAGGAACGCAGTGATCCTGACGCTGGACAAAGCCAGAGCGCGGTGCACAGCTGCTGAGGGCGAGTGTCCAGCTCTCGCCCAAGGCCACCGGTCAGAGCCTCTGGGTCGCAGTCACTTGTCCCTGAAAAGACGCGAAACAGAGAAGCGCGTCAAGGAGAGCCCGACAGGAGCCCAGGCCGGCTTCGTCCGGAGCTGTGCTGGGGACTCCTGTGACGGGGACCAGAGAAGCTCCACTCTGAGAGCAAACCCTCGGGGGCCTTCTCCTGCCCAGCTCCATCCGACGCTGCTTCCTCCCTGTGCTCTCTTGGCGAGCCCTGACGTCCGCACCGGCGCCGTCCACTCAGCCCCTGCTGCCGGCTCCGCGGGTGGGGCGCGGGCTCTCCGGCATCGGACCCAATTTTAGCACCCGCTTTAACCACAGGCGCGCGGGCGACGGCCGTCGAATGGGCTTCGGTTTACAGCCGCACCTCGCCCAGTGCAGAACGGCTTCGTCCAGGTGAGGCGGAAGCCGCTTGGATCCAAACCACCGGCCACAGCACCAGCCGCAGGCACAGCACCACGAGGACAGCGGCCGCTCGGCAGCGGGGTGGAAACTGCGCGCGCCTCCCTGAGACGTGGCCACCGCGGGTGACCAGCGTCCCGCAGGGCCGAGGGAGAAGTGGGTGGAAGGACGGGCCGAGGCGGTCTCCAGTTACCGCCTCCCGGTCTGGTGCGGCCGGCCGCGCCTTTCCGAACCCTCACTGCCTAGGCGCCGTCGCCCGCAGGTGGTGTTCGTCAGGTCTGGGGATGTTCGAGCTGCAGGGAGAGAACACAGCTCCCACGGCCGCTGGACTTCAAGCCGTCAGGGACTGATTCTGGGGTTAGAGGGAGGCAAGTGGGGTGCAAGCGTGCCCGCCATTCGGCATCCGGGCATGGGCACGGCCGAGCAGCTGAGCCAGCCCACCTGGAGCAGTGGCCGGGGCTGCCGGTAGCGGCTTCCATCCCTGTGTCTCTCCTTTCCTCAGTCCCATGTGTCCACCAGCCTCTGCTCTTCCAGGGAAACTGAGTGACACTCCCTTGGAATGGCTCCTGCCCAGGGCCCGTCCCTCTCTCGGTCACACAGCTGCCCTCAGGCAGCCTGGCAGCACATGTCTGGTGTCGGCCACGCTGGAAGGAGCAGGCGGCTGAGCGCAAGGACTTAGCGCTGACCCTGAGGCTCACTGGGCGCAGTGCGTTGGCTCCGATCTAAGCCAAGAAGTGCAAGACAGAGGCCGCAGGGCTGATGTTCCGATGCAGGGTTTACCTGCACAGCGGCAGTTCCCACAGCTACAGAGTGGGGCGCCCTGCAGTCTCCCGTGGCCCGGGACCCATGGCCTCTGTCGCCGGGGACACTGTTGCTCCTGAGCAGCAAGTCGAGGCTGCCCGCTGAGCCACTGAGGCTGCGCAGGCCCCAGCAGCTCCAAGGGCACGGCCAGGAGCACCTGCCAGCTCCGAAACCACCTAGACCCACCGGCCGCTCCCTCCTGGACCCCCCGGCCACTCCCTCCTGGACCCCCCGGCCACTCCCTCCTGGACCCCCCCGGCCGCTCCCTCCTGGACCCCCCGGCCGCTCCCTCCTGTACTCCCCGGCCGCTCCTTCCTGGACCCCCTGGCCGCTCCCTCCTGGACCCACCGGCCGCTCCCTCCTGGACCCACTGGCCGCTCCCTCCTGGACCCACCGGCAGCTCCCTCTGGCAAGGGAGACCAGGACTTCCAGCCGGTGTGAGGATGGTCAGAGCAGAGAGCTCTTGGCCGTCCTGTCGCCCTGCTTTGGGCCCGGATGGAACGGGGCGCGGGGCTCCGGGCCTGGGGGCTGCTGTGGCCTGAGCAGGCGGGTGCTGCAGCCTCAGCCTCAGGGGGCCGCATCCTTCCCTCCGCCTGCAGGCTCCGGCGTGCCTGGGCCCAAGGGCGGTGTTGGCCCAGCCGGCTTATGGCACAACCGCAAGGTCTGGGCACGAGGCCACGGCACACGAGCCGCAGGCCGGCTCTAGGTGGAGACCGAGCACGCGCGGCTCGCCGGGAAGCCAGGGCGGTGCGGTCACTCTCCAGCTGCAGGTTCACCCGAGGGGAGCTGTCCGGGAGATGCCCTCCCCAGACACGGGCTCGGCCCATGAGGGGGGCCAAGCACACGGGGGTCCCCGAGCCATTTCAGAGGTTCTCTGCCGCAGCGTCTGCGCTCTTACAGGCAAGGGCTGAGGGGAGAAGGGCCAGTGAGAGGACCAAGGCGGAGAAGGGGGAAGCACCGCGTGGACAAAGCCCACCCCTCGGCCTTGCTGCCTTGGGGTTGCTGTTTCCTGGTCAGTTCCTTTCTCTCAGCGGAACCCTTCGTTTCTGATACACAGCAAATCGCGCCAAAATGCCTGAGAGTGGCTCTGGGTTGATGGGTCCGGATTCTGCAGGTTGCTGCATTTCTGTCTCATCCAGTGTGAGCGTCAGACACGCCGTTCGGGACGACGTCTGCCTGAGACCCAGCTGCCGGGCGCTGGGCTGCTGCTGACCACCGGTCCATGTCCCAGAGGACACGGCTGCGTCAGAGTGTCCGCACAAGAAAGAAAAGCCCGCCAGGCTCAGCACAAAGGTGCTGTGAACGAAACCAAACGCTGACCTTGGCTGAAGGAAGCCGGGCCTGGAAGTACCACACAGGAAGGTGCAGCCCTGCCTGACAGAGGTGTCTCCCCATCTGCGTGGTGTCTTCAGAAGGCACTTCGCCGTGTCCTCTGGGACATGGACCGGTGGTCAGCAGCAGCCAGCCCCGGCAGTGGTGCTCAGGCAGACATCGTCCCGCGGGCAGGTGGGGCGGGTGGGGGGCAGAGGAGAGACGCCCAGCTGGACTCGGAAGGGCCTGGTGGCCGTCTTGCTGCCACCGCTTTGACCTGCACGACCTCGGGAGGCTAACTTTACACACCGCCACAGCCCACGTCTTCCTAAGTGTGCCTGGGTGGCGTTCTTCTCTGATAGGCTCGCTGCAGCACAGACTGAGCATCTAGCGTGCAGAGAATGCAGTGCAGCACACAGGACGCTTCACGTGCACGTTTCGTGCAGCAGCCGTCTTGCAATCGTTAATATGTTACAGCCCAAATACGACAAGAAGAGGAGTTAAGGATCCCAGTCAGCCACTGACTAAGCAAATGCACATCAGCCTCCCCCCACTGCCCAGTTAGCGCCAGACCTCTGGGGACCCCTTATCAGAGGACAGCAAGGGACACAGGAGCCCAGACGGCCGTCTCCGCCCCAGCAGGTGCCCGCACCCGCAGGTCGCACACAAGCACCGCGCTGGCCCCGCACATGGCTCAGAGCGTCAGCGCTTTATCTCCAGCAGCAACCTGGAGACCTCAGACCCGGGCGCTTCAGCGGCGGCTGGGGGAAAGGATGAAGGCGGGAAGGCCGCCGGGCTCTCGAGCGCTGAGCTCATGCGTCCGGGCGCTGCATGCAGAACCAGCGTGGGGGTCTGGCGCTGACCTGGCTCCGGAAGCCCAGCCCTCGCCCGAGCGGCAGGGCCGTCCCCGCCAGCAGGAGCTGAGACTTGAGCTCGCGTTCTGACAGGTAGGCTTCCTTCAAAAGCGAGACTTACTGTGTTTCTCATTCCGGGGAATAGTCAGGAAAAGAATTCTAGCTTAAAGCAGGAGTTCGAGAAGCGAGGTGGTCCGCGCGCACTCACCTGCTCACGCCGGGGCCAGGACACGGCTGCGGCTTCTCCTCGCATGGCTGACTCTCCTGCAGGTCGCCTAGCTGCCCCGCCTGACCACTGCCGTCTAGGGGCTGAAGAAACAGGCGCGGAGACCCGGGCCAGGAGGTGGGAAGTCCACAGGGGGTGTACGGGGTGGCGGACAGAGCAGACCAGAGGCCCTGCGCCCGAGGACACCCCTCTTCCCTCCCAGAGACCCCGCCAGCCCACCGCAGCCACCAGCCATGCGGCGCTGCCCAGCTCCCGCCTGTGCGTCTAACTGACCTGGTGCCGCTGGGTGGAGGTCCAGATGGCAGCCACGGCCGATGCCACAGGGACTTATGAAGCGCTCCGGCCACCACAAGCGCCACCCTCACCCTGGCCCACCTCCCCGACTCTAAGCTCTGCATTCTCGGTTTGCTGACGGCGCTCTCAGACACCCTGGGGGTGACTGACAGTCTGGGCCCACAGACTGGGCTGGTGTGGGTGCCCCACTCCTCTGCTCCAGGGTGTCCTCTTCAAGGCCCCATGGTCACAAGCACGCGACACCCAGCCCCAAGCGGCCATTCAGCCAGGCGAGACCCTGGCCTCTAGGCCGAGGTGCTGAGTTAGACCTCAGCCCCGTCTCCGGAGCTTGGTCCCCTAGCCTCCGTCTCCATCTCAGATCGGCGCTGGGGCTTATCCCGCTCACCATGAACGTCCTTTGTCCAGCCACGGTCTGGGCGCGGGAGTCCTTCGGAACAGTACGTAGTGCTGTGTGATGTTCTCAAACACGGCTCGGCCCTCGACTTACCGCCTTGCTGAATGTAGGCTACAATCCTCCCACCTGTGCACAGGTGAAACATGGGGACAGAAAGATGGAGAAGATTCTGGAAGCTCATAGGAGTCCTCGGAAGCCCACGACCGCATTTGTGGCATCAGCACACTTAACCCTTCGCTGTCCACGTTCCTACTGCGGGCAGCCTGCCCCTTCGAGCCACAGAGAGGACCGCCCCGGACAGCGGTCACCCATGCACAGACGGAAGGACGGCCCTGTCCCCTGCTTTCGAAGCGCCGCGCTGCTCTTCTGACGAGTCCCTCGGGGCGCTGCAGCTCCTGCTTTGCGGCCCCTCTCCGGCAGGAGCTCTGCTTCCTCAGTCTCCAGGAAATTGTCCAGACCTTGTGGCGCAGGGGTTAATTCTCAGCTGCAGCGCGAGTTCGATCCCGGACTGGGAGGGACCCCCAGGGCGCAGCAGACCTCTCCTGCCTCCGCTGCTCCCCTCAGCAGTGTGTTTCAGTCCATCTACCTGTTCTGCTCCCCGCTCTGTCTCTGGTGAACCCTCTCACCCCTGTACCTCTGGCCTGTGCCCCAGCTCTTGTGTGCATAAATAAATAAAATATTTTTTTTTTTTTTAAAAGAAATTGTTCAGACTTCTTGGGTAGGCTAGAAAAGCAATGTGAGGCTGAAGGAATGGATGACGGAATCGTGAATGACCAACGCAGGGACTCACTCACGCCAAGTCCTGCTTCCTGGGCCTGCTGTGGGGCCTGCTCAGGAGAAGTTCCACGTGCTTCTGGATCCCATTCTGAGCCTCGATTCTCCGCTCTCCAGCTCTCTGAGTTTTCTCTACAGATGGAGACTTTTATTTGTCCTCCATGCTGACTCAATGGAAGAAGATATAATAAGACTAGATTTGTGTAATATCATCAATGTAAAATAAATACTGCAAATATACTAAAGCATAAAAAGATGTTATGTAATGTTACCTTTTAGATGGTACATCTAGATATGCAATTAAATATACGTGTAATAAATCCAGTCTCAGCAGCATCTGATTTGGAATAAGACACCGCCATCTGGGCGAAGCTGCTATCATGACCCAGGAACACCAAGCAGCCTCGCGGGAACGCCCCGCCCTGGCCGCCCTGCTGTGCCCGCTCCCTCCCGGACGCCCCTCCCTCTGGCACCACACCTCGGCTCTCCGGCTCTTCCCAGGGCTATAAAGGACACTCCCCTCCGCTTCAAAGACCAGGGAGGCCCCTGGCCGCCTCCCCACCTGCCTGGGAACCTGTTCCCATGAGGCCTATGGCCGCGCCCTGGCCGCTCCACGCGCAGAAGTGACTCAGCCGGGGAGCGAGGGGGGAAGTCCCCAGAGGCGCCCTCTTCTTGGGGACGGGCGCGCTGGCTCACCCCTGGGCTGGAGATGGTCGGTGCCTCGGGTCAGCGCGCCTGCAGCCAGCTCTGCTCTGACCCCTGCTGCGGTGGGAAGCGCCCACTGGGCAGGACTGTCCACGGCCTGGCGGAGCCGCCGCTGACAGCCACAGCCTCCTCCTGGGGAGATGCGCTCGCTCGGGTCCTGTGCAAGGCAGCTCACAGGAGAAGCGGGAGTGGAAACAACATGCAGGACGCCTCGCTCCGCTGTTGATCGCGTCTTTGTCGCGGCTTCTCAGACGAGCTGGCGACTGACCCTCCGCATTTCCTTAACAAGCGGGTGCTGACAGGGTGGGAACATCGCAGCTCTCTCTCCAGGGTAATGCACACGTGACCGACTACAGGAAAGAAAGACCGTGACACCGCGGAACCACCTCGGCCCTGAGCGCTGAGCGCGCCGCGTAAAGCCAGGTAGTGCGGCCGAGAGCTCAGCCCGCCAGGCCCGCGCGAGTCCGCCCGCTAGAGCAGGCGCGAGTTCAGCTGGCTCTGGTGACTCCTGTCTGCCCGCGACCGGAGGATGAAGTGCCCGGCGCGGTACCCAGCATGGGGGAAAGTCAAAATAACTGATGATAAGCATCTTTAAGGGTTGACTTTTGTGTCTTTGTCCCTGAAATGTTGACGACAGAGACGAGATTATTCAGGTGTCCGAGTCCTGGCGTTCCTGAGAGGGACAGGCCTCTTGCGGAGCAATGCCCGCAGACTCCAGGGAGTTCAACCTCCAGGCCTCCCAACGCCCAGGTTCCAGCACCCGCTGGGGCTCGCACCTGTCACGTGGCCCGGCCTGGGCTGATGTCAGCTGCAGCGTTATTACATTATTACTAGCACAGATTCATAAAGTCTGGGCTCAGTCACGCCATTTTATATAAAATAGTGGGCCCAAGGATTGACGAATGTGATGTGCTTAGAGAGCAGTTGACAGCTGCTGGGCGCGGAGGACACCTGGGCAGTGCCCACCACCGGCCTCCCTCCCGCTTCCCAGACCGGTCACTGCAGGGGAGTGTGTGACCATCTCCAGCGCCAGTGCCGAGGAGGACACTGGCCCGTGGCCGCTGCGGTGACCTTGAGGGTGTCGGCTCCCTACTCTCCCACAGAGCCCAAGGACAGGCTGGCCTAGTGGCTCGGAACACGCTTTACAGCTTGATGCCGCCGGATCCCACTTAACACCCACCCCTTCTTCTTATTATGTTTACTTTATCTATTCATGCACAATAGAGCTGGGTGCAGCCAGAGGCGCAGGGGGTGAGAGGAGTCACCAGAGACAGAGCGGGGAGCAGAACAGGTGGATCCACTGAAACCCACTGCTGAGGGGGCAGCGGGAGACAGGAGAGGTCTGCTGCGCCCTGGGGGTCAGCTCCCTGGCCTGGCTGGGGATCGAACTCGCGCTGCAGTGGCTGGTGATAGCTTGATAGTGCTAAGACTTTAAACCTTGCACCACCAGGGAAGCCCAGCCCCCTGTTCTTAACCCGAGCCTGGCATGTGGCACCCTGGATTCTAACCCCGAGTTGAAACGTCAGACACAGCTCCTGCAGTGCGGTCACTTCCCACGCGGCACCGGCACAATCCGTGAGCAGAGTGGACAGTGCCACGCCCGGTCCTCGTGGCTCTGCCTCAGTGGGCGCTGCCTGTGAGCTCCGACAGCGGCTGCCCCACTCGGGCTCGGGAAGCAACAGCCGTGGGGCTGGTTTAACAACAGGAGATGGGGAAAGGGAAGCATCTCTGGAGCCTCGCGCGGCCAGCTGCCCTAGCCCATACAGCGCTCAGTAGCTGCGACATGAGCTGCTCTCTCCCTCGGACTGACCTCGCTCCTTCTTTAATGCATGTTCCTCAACGGGCTTGGTGGCCTGGCTGCCCCCTGGGGTGCTCACCATTTGAGGCAGGGGATCTGGGACACGAGAGCTGCAGCGGCCAGCAGGTGACTGCCCTGATGTTCAAGGGCGGAAGAGGCCAGAGGGTGAAACGGAGTGAAGACCGCGGGTCAGCGCAGAATCACAGAACATCCGCCTCCCATCTTCAGGGCCGCGCCCGCTGGCACCCAGTGCTGGCACGGTGGCCAGAATGCCCCTCGCACGCTCAGAAGTAGCCTGCTTCTGTTATGCATTCTGAGTTCACTATAATTACAGTAAATGCAGTAATGTTTCCTCTGCACTGTCAATTAAGGACCAAATTATGACCAGCCGCACCATCGGGAGGGCAGAGCGGTCCTCCGGGCGCTCACGCCGAGTCCAGCGAACCTGTGGGCAGGAGCATCGGTGCAGAGCAGCTGTGCAGCCGCAGTTTTCTGGCAACTCCCTTCCGGGGCCGGGGGGCCCAGGAGCAGCTGTGTTCCTGACGTGTCCTCGCAAGCTGCTCATTTTGCGCCACGTCCGTGACCACAGTTACAGAGACGCGCTCTTGCTCCCACTGCTTTACGTGTCCTTTTCCCTGCTGCACCCTTGCCTGGGCAAATTTCTGTCCGAAGCTCCCCCGTTCGTGTCTGAGCTCTCACCCGAGAGGAAACGCCACCCCCACTCGCGCGCACGCCCCCCAGAAGGCCAGCAGGGCGTGGGTTTTCTGTAAACGTGCCATGATGGTGACGTTATTTTGGAGAGGAAACAGCTAATCTAACTTCCCATCTGGCTTCCCGGAAACGTTCTCCGCGAGCGTTTGCTTGGAAAACACCAAGTGCCCGCACCACGGACCAGCGTGGACGTCAGCTTCACTTCCCCCTCTGCCGCCTCTCTCCCTTCAAGCACTTGAAATTTCCAATTAAGATAAGATTTATGGTTTGTTGAAATATTCTCGCTCAGCTGCCTGCCCTCCTCTCTTCTAGAAGGTTCCGCGGGGCTGTGTGCCCTGCCAGGCAGGAAGGGCCTCACTGAGCTTTTCTGAGCACAAGCCCTGCTTCCCTAAGAGTTATTTTTAGCCAGCTGAGAGTGGGCCTGGATTCTCTGAGCTCGAGCAGAAACCGGTCTGTTGGTAGTTCCCGGCCTGCACAATAAACACAGCAGTGAAAATCGTCATGCTTTGAAGCCCTCGATTTTTTTAAATGAAAGAAATGGGAAAATGTAAAAAAAAAAAAAAAAAAGAACATCAGTCTAACTTAGACAGAACGGGGGCATGAAAGTAAAGTCACAGAAGCCAGGACAACTGCGATCAGGTCACGCAGAGCAGGCACCCCGCTCCGCTTCTTTCTGTTGGGTGAACATACTCCTCTCAGGCGGGTTGGCAAAATGCAACCCTGTTCTTTAATGTTGAGAATTATGAGATGTTTTCATGTAATGTGGGTTTTTAAAAATTTTTTAAAGATTTATTTATCTATGCACACAAGAACTGGGGTGCAGGCCAGAGGTGCAGGAGGTGAGAGGACTCACCAGAGACAGAGTGGGGAGCAGAACAGGCAGATCTACTGAAGCACACTGCTGAGGGAGCAGCAGGAGGCGGGAGAGGTCTGCTGCGCCCTGTGGGTCCCCTCCCTGGCCAGGGATCGAACTTGCGCTGCAGTAGCTGCGGATGCTTCATAGTGCTGCATCGTAACCCTCTGTGCCACCAGGGAGGCCCTGGCTATTTTTGTTTAATTATGGTAAAATGGGCAGAGAGTGGAACATACCCTCTTAACCATTTTTGAATGGGCCTTTGAGGAGTATAAGTGTATTCGCTCCGTGGTACATCCATACCCAAACCATCTCCACCTTGCCCAGCTGAATCTCTGACCCGCTTCAACAATACACCTCCCACCCCTTACCCTCCAGCCCTGACAACTGCCATTTTACTCTATTTCTATGAACTTGATCTGTTTCAGAGCTAGAGTATTTGTCCTTTTGTGACTTATTATGTCATTTAAATGACACCTGGAACTTCTTCTCTGTTGCAGCAATCCTCGGGCTCCCTTCCTCCACAGGGCTAAGTGCTATCCATTGCAAGTATGCGCCACGCCCATCCACTCATCTGTCTGTGGGCCTTTGGGTGGCTTCTGCCTCTTGGCTGTCGTGGTAACTAATATAAAAGCAGGTAAAATTCCATCAATATTACTCCTCAGGATTTCTTTCTTCAATAGTATTTCTTCAATATCCTGCATTAAATCCCGTTGGCTGCACACCCAGAAGCTGAGCTGCTGAACCCCATGTCATTCCATTTTTAATTTTTCTCAGGACTGGCATTCTGCTTCCTGTGGCAGCTGTATGACCTGACGCCCGCCAGCCACACAGGAGGGCACCACTCCCGCACCTGCCGGCCCACACCTGCTGTTTTCTGGGTATCTGTTGGCCGTGGCATTCCTGACGAGTGTGTTGGGATAGTTCGTTGCTTTTGGCTCACATTCTCCTGATGCTTAGTGACATTGAAGGCCTATGCTTAGCCACTTTTCTATCTTCTTTGGAGAAATCTTATTGATTTCCCCGCTGCCCATTTTTAAATCGGGCTATTTTTTCCATTTGCAAATAGCCTCTCCCACTGTACACCCCACGGGCTTCCTGAGATACGCACTGCAGGAGACGCCGGCTCCCCTGCCCTCCCCCACACCGATAGCCCGTGTTACAAAAGGAGATGAGATGAAAGTCGCTTTCATCCCATATACACAGCTCACGGTACCCTCCATGCAGTTAACACAGAGACCTGTGGCTCTCCACTTTCTTCTGTCTCTCAAGGCTGAGGAACAGCTCTGGGAGCCCGAGGGCGCCCGCGAGGCTAAGTCAGTTCGGGAGGCGGAGCTGCTGAGCTGGCTGGGAAGGGAGAGGCCACACCAGAGAGCGTGGTCCCTGCCCCCGCCCTGGCCCCAAGGGCCACGCGGCAGAAGCCCTCAGCTCCTCCCGGAGTCCAGTTGTCTGCACTGGGGACCCCTCCGACTTCACCCACTACTGCAAGGTCCGCCCGATCGCCAGCTGGACTTCGGCTTCCCGGCAGAAGGAGCCTTGTGCTGATTCAGTTCAAGCTGTCACTTATTTGCTGACAAATTTTGGAGTAAAATCTTGAGGAATAAAACTTTAGCCCTTTTTTTTTTTTTAAGATTTCATTTTTTTATGCACACAAGAGCTGGGGTGCAGGCCAGAGGAGCAGGGGGTGAGAGAGTTCACCAGAGACAGAGCGGGGAGCAGAACAGGTGGATCCACTGAAACCCACTGCTGAGGGGAGCAGCAGGGAAGCAGGAGAGGTCTGCTCCACCCTGGGGGTCCCTCCTTGACCAGACTGAACTCCCACTGCAGCAGCTGCAGAAGCCCCATAGTACAGCGCTCAATACCTTGCGCCCCCAGGGAGGCCCATTAGCCCTCTTTAAAATGGGTGTTGATGGCAGTCAGTTTTGATCTTGCAATTTCGTGAGCTTTTTCTTTTTTCTTTTCATAATCTTCCCTTTAAAAAGCCTTTCAGTCCACCATTGGCGATAATGTTGACACCAATACAATTCCTGCGGGTTTTAAGGGCCCACTGTGATAAAGTCCTCAGTTATCAGAGCTGCAGGAAGCCCTGAATCTCCACCTCTGCTTCTCTCCTCAGGCCTTCCCTGTCATGTTACCCCTGTTCCCTGTAACCCCTATAAAATTCCCTAAGAATAACCCTTACCAGCAATTAATTAGACCATCTGTCCCAGGCACCCACCTATTTATCCCTCTTATTTTAGGATTTCATATCATCACTTGCATTGTCCTGACGCCTGAAACGTTCTTGTGTGATGAAGTGCATTGTTGAGTTTTCATTTATAGCAGTTTCTAATTAAAGACAAATACTTCAAAAAACTCTTCCAACAGAAGAAACAGATGTAGGAAGGGGACAGAATACCGGTTTTAAGAAGACCCAGGAAAATCTGTCCTAGAGGCATGCCGCAAGTGGAATTCGGGGAACGTGTGTTCAGACCCACTTCCTGGTGGGACGAACCAGTTCTAGGGGCTGGAGGGGCCTCCCGCCTGAGTGCCGGCCCGCGCGGCTCTGGTGCCACAGTTAAAACACAGACCGGGGTCTGCCCTCACCCCTGTGCAGCGTGCAGGCCCGAGGCCCGGCTTTACTTTTCCTCGTTTTCTTCTTTTCCCTAAAAGGATCACTCATTTCCTGGTGGTGCTTGGTAAAAATAACTACACTCCCATTAATTTCTCATCAAAACCACTGCCTTCCTTCTGGTTCATTCTGGTGGTTTTCCTGTTATGGCAAGTGAAGAAAGTCCCTCCTATGCTGGAGAAACCAGAGAGCGATCGAGCCAATGCAGCAGACGCTGACTGGCCCCAAGAACGTAGAGAAGCAGGTGCTTGTTTGCACTAATCCAGCGACGTTTAACGTCACCACCACCCATGCAAGTCAAACCACCGCAGGCCATTCCTCATCCCTGCGGGACACAGCTTGATTTGAAAAGACTGGAAATAATGTGTGTTGCCAAGGGGTACAGAGAAAGAAATGCCCTCTAATGTAAAGGAATGAAAACTGGTGCAGCTTCTCTGAAAAATGTGTAGGAGAGTCTTTAAAGAACTACAAATGGAAAACCATATGATTCAGCAATACCACTGCTGGGTATTATTTTAAGGTTTATTTATTTATGCACACAAGAGCTGGGGCACAGGCCAGCAGTGCGGGGGGTGGGGGCAGGGTGAGAGGATTTACCAGAGACAGAGTGGGGAGCAGAACAGACAGAGCTACTGAAATCCACTGCTGAGGGAAGCAGTGGGAGGCAGGAGAGGTCTGCTGCGCCATGTGGGTCCGTCCCCTCCATGGCCAGGATCGAACTCATGCTGCAGTGGCTGCGGATGCTTCCTAGTGCTGCGTCTTAACCCCTTGCACCAGCAGGGAGGCCCACTGCTGGGTATTTACCCAATGATCCTAAAAACATGAATGTGGAATGAATTAGGAAGCCCTCATCCATAGCACTGACCACTAGTCAAGTCACAGGACACCCCTAAGTGTCCATCGGCAGCTGACTGCAGGAGGAAATACTGGGGTATATACTCAGAACAACTCTATTCAGGGGTATATTTTTGAAAGGCTGACATAGTGCTTGTGGGAACATACGGGCAAATGGTGAGACGATGATGCTACGTGAGATATGGCAGGAGGTGAGGCAGCACAGGGCAGTTACACTCACTTGCAGAATATGAATAACCCAAGAAAAGAAACTGACAAAACACAATAGAAGTAACTGAGGCCGAGGCAAGGCAGTGGCTAGCAGAGGGGCGGGGAGGTGAGGGTGGGCAGTGTGGGTGAGGTGACCTTGAGGCGGGCGAGGTCTCAGTGGGTCAGCCAGAGCTGAGTCCTGCTGTGACTTTGCAGCGGACCCCCTTCCTCAGCCACCTGGCCTTGCTTCTGCTCCACCTGCTCTTCCTCCACCGGCGTCCTTCCTTCTCTGCGCTTCTCCTCCGTTCGCAAGCGCGTTCATGCCATCACATCGCTTTGCGTTCTTCTGGTTCCAGAAACATGCCTCATTTTCAGGCATCCAAACCACACGTACGAGTAATTGCCCACAAAATTGGTACCTAACACAATGAGTTAGGAAGCTACTGAGTAGTCACCAGATTCTATTAAGTTTAATTATCTGAGTACCTTGAATGACAATGAGGTTGTTCATAGTCAAAAACACGGAGTACAGAACACTCAACTGGTCAACTTCTCAAATGCTAGATTCCCGTGGTGCGGTTCCTGGCTTAAGTGGCAGCGGTGAGTTCGCACCCTGCTGTTAGGGCAGGCTTTCTGACGGCCGGAGGGCCCTGTTCTCTGCCCGGGATCTCTCCACTGCAGAAAACATGCAGAAAAACTTAGAGAACTCAATGACTTCCCGCGGAACCGACTTCAGAGGCCGTCAGAGGTGTAGTTAGGGAGACCCACAGACTAATCGTTCTCCAGATGTGCTGTGTGCCTGCCCTTCTCCCCACTGAGCAGTCCTTGGATCACTCACTCTGTGGGGGAGACCCACTGGACCAGCGCCGGCCTCCAAATGGCCCTCTCTCGCCAGGTCCTGGCGTCAGAAAACAGTGCTGGACTGGGCTCCACCTGGGGCTCCTGCCGCGTGACCGGAAGACCCAGTTCGGTGTTTATAAGAAAACGCAGCCTGCCTCTTCTTCAGAAGCTCGGGCCTGGTCGGAGCGGCAGCTCCTCTGGAGACGCAGGACACAGGATGGAGCGTGGGTAACATTGCACATTCTGCTGCAGCTGGTCTGGGATCCTCCCCTCCCCTCCCTTCCCCTCTCCTCCCTTCCCCTCCCCTCCCCTCCCTTCCCCTCCCCTCCCCTCCGTGTTCTGTGCGCAGTGCAGCAGAGGTCACCTCGTCCTCCGGGCTCCAGGAGGGGCCAGGAAAGATAGATCCATTTTCAAGGCCACGCCTCCTGGGACCTGACACCCCATCTTTGCGAACCTGCGCCCTCCTTTGGACAAGGCTCCCGGCTGGCGCGTGTGGGTCAGGGGCTGCACCTGGACGGCTGCTGGGCTCCGGAAGGAGGCCCAAGCGCTGGGTGGTTCACTGGCTGGCCAGCCCCGTGGCGGGGCCGTCCGTGCACTCGGGCCTGGCTTTTCTCATGTCTGAACACAGCGATGTGACTCGCCAGCGTCCCGAGGAGCCCAGGAGCCAGAAACGGCGGCCTGCACGGACAGCGGTGCGCAGAAGTCCGTCTCCTCCCCTCAACTAGCGGCAGCGTCGGCTGCACCGAGGCTGCGGCCACCGCGGCGCGGGCCAGCTGAGAAGGCCAGACTCTCGGCGCCGACCTGCGGGGGGGCACATCCGCGGGAGGACGCCTGAGTGCCCTCCTGCACCTCCTCTACCCTCACGCTGCAAGCCCCAGACTCCAGGGGATGCGGCCAGACCAGAGGGCGCAGGGACGCGCCAAAGCAGCTGAGCCAGCAGCCCTGGGGTCTCCTGCTCCCGGGAGCACATGCTCAGAGACTGTGCTGCTCCCCAATTCCAGGGCATTTTCCAGCACAAGGAGGGCAGGGCGGGAGGAAGAGGCCCTGCAGCCACCGCTCTGCGCGCGCCTGCCCCACACGTGGGCTCCGGGGCTCTGGACTTCCCAGCTGTGAGGGGCGGGACCGGGCAGAGGCGGCCCTGCCAGGCTGTGATGTGGTTTTCCAAGACTTTCTGGAGGACTTGGGGTCTATAAAATAATGAACGGATTGCGCTGGAGCCTAAGAATAGAATGTGCATGTGCAACAAATGTAACCCTAAAGGAAAAAAAGGTAGGTTTTGTGTCATTTAAAAGAAAATGTGCAGACAGTGGCCTTCGGCTCCAGCTACCCTCCTGAAGTCCTCGTGTTCCCGAGAGGCATGACGGCCCTGGCTCTGTTTTCGGTTGGGAAGCTGGCCCCGCGAGACCCTGCAGAGACAGCAGGAACCCAGTGGGGAAGGTGGACGTGTCTGCGGACCCACATGTGGGGTCAGAAGCTCCAGTGACAAACCCGTCCCTTTGGGGGTTCTGCCCACAGGAGCTGGGCCATCTCTACACGTGGCAACCTCTGAACGCTGGCAGCGACAAGACCAGCTTCTGGCTCCGTCTGGTGCGGGGGAAGAGTAGAGCCACAGAAGTGGGCTCAGAGGCCCACTCAGAAACGACTGCTCAGGGGCCTCCCTGGTGGCACAAGGGTTAAGTCCCAGCACTATGATGCTACTGCAGCGCGAGTTCAATGCCCAGCCAGGGAGGGACACACATTTTGCAGCAGACTCTCCCCACTGCTCCCCTCAGCAGTGGATTTCAGTGGATCTGCCTGTTCTGCTCCCTACTTTGTCTCTGAGGAGTCCTCTCTCCTTCCGCAACTCTGGCCCACCCCAGCTTTTGTGTGCATAAATATCTTTAAAAAAAAAGAAGTAGGTGGCCCTCCCCTTTGACCATCTGTTACTACAGGGAGGTGGTTCCCGCTGTGGCCAAGTCCTTGAAGGTCACCCCGAGCGTGACAGATGTGACACTTCATCGAAGCAGCATGCTCCATTCTCCCCTTGAGACCATCCTCCATCTTCTCCTCTTGAGCCCCTGCGTGGACTCGGCCTCTCTGGATGGGGCCCCCTCGACGGGGCTGGGCCCAGCCCGAGCCTCCCTGGACTCGTTCCTGGCCCAGCTCCTGGGCGGCTTGGAGCAGCCAATCCAGGAGTTTTCCTAGAGGCGGTCCCTGCACACTCCTGGCCGAGCTTCTGTTCAAACTGCTGTGTCTGTTCAAGAACGTGACAGGAGCTATTTGTCTTTGCAAGATCAACCGAACCTGCTATTCTTTTTAGTACTCCAGCAAAAGAGTTGTTTTAAATGCCACGAAAAGAAAAATCCCTGTGAACAATCACGCTAAGGATAAAAACCTACTGCTGATGGGCTGTGTGTCCGGGAAGACAGACCCCAGGCGGTGTCCAGTGTCCAGTATCCAGTGTCCAGTGTCCGGGAAAGACAGGGCAGTTCCCGTCGGGCCAACCTCTGCAGGCCTCCTCCTCTCTGCACTCTCGTGTACAGGGGAAAATGTGATGGAGGGAAGCACAAGAATAGGTGCGGGAGCTGGGTCCTCTGTGGCCCAAAGCACCGTAGGGAGGCAGGTGTCCTCGGCTTCCAGGCACAGGCGCATGGTGCCTTGTCCTCCTCTTGAACTTCTACCCCAACTCACGGGACCCAACAGGCGGCCAAGCAGAGTCCCCAGGTGGCACCTGGCTGGCCGAAGCACAGAAGCTGACATCAGCGGAGCTCAGGGAAAGACAGGGTCAGAGCCGAGCCCTCCCAGCCGCCCCAGCCCTCCCCAGCCCTCCCAGCCCTTCCACCCTCCCCAAGCCCCCCAGACTTCCCTTCACCCACCGCACCTGTCCCTAAATAGAAACAGCACTCGTCACCTAGGCTGGTCCCAACAGAAGAGCAAACTTCAGCTCCCGCAATTACATAGTTACGTAAACAAATGGTAAATCAATACAATTCTAGAAAAATGAATAATTAAATCAAAATTAAGATGTCCAAATGAAATGGCCCCTTTCAAGGCAACACAGCCTCACTGGTGGATGAGCTCACCTCAAATCTGGGATCTGCCGCAAACCAGGCAGTGGGGCCGGCAGAGGGGCCCTATCCCCAGAAGCTCAAGCCCCCTGTTACAGGTCCCTATAAAGTGCCTCTTAAGGAATTGCCAGCACAATGAAGAGGGGGTGCACCCCAACACTGCTACCCAGGAGAGACGCTACACGTCCCCGTGGCTGAAAGCTCACTGGAGGGCCCCCTGCCCCCAGCCAGGGTCTCAGAGATCACCAGAAATGCAGGGTCTTGACAACAGACTTGCCCACAGCAGAGAGGCTGGGTCGGTCACAGAAGGGCCCAGTGCAGATGGATCCTGAGGGTGCGTCATGCGCAAGTTCAGCTCTTAGGGGTGCTCAGAATGCAGGTGTGGGTGCCCGTGTCTCTGACTCTAACGGTATTCCCACCTGCGTGTGTCTGTGCGCACATGCACACAGGTAAGGCTGTGTTACCACGTCTGAATATTTATAGGATTCTAGTGTTTTCTCACAATATTTGTACGTGCACTGCTAAATAATCCATAGCACCCTTGAGTACAAAAATAAATCCTGGCTTAAAATAAATGTTGGCTGAATGAAACAAAATAAATAAAAACATGAATCAATAACTTAAAAACAAATAAACAAAAAAATCCTGTCTCTACCGGGTCACAGCATAGTCATATTGGAAGTTAAGGAGAAAAACACCACTGTCTACACTCGCTTCCTTTATTTGTCATTTTCTACGCGTTCAGATTAGCACGTTAATAATGCTGAAGACTCACAAAGCCCCGATGTGATGCGTTAATGGACCCGTTTGATGCTCGGGACAATTTGACACCTAGGACCTCGGCTTTTTCCTTCTGAGCTGAACTGAACTCTTGGAAAGTGGGAAGCACCCGGGAATCCCTCTCATAAAAATATCCAGCCATTTCAAGTTTTCACTGCAGTGCGTGTGAGCCATAATTAGCAGGAGACAGCCTTTTCTTACCTCGCTTCTCGCAAAACAAAACCAGGAAACGCCTTCCCCAGCAGAGCCGGCAGGACCAAGCTCTGGTAATTATCCCATTCACTCCAGACACGTATCATTCATCAAAGACAGAAACCCTGATTGACAAAACGAGGTGCGTCCGTGTTCGAGGGACGGCAGAATGCAAATTCCTTGATTTCTCATTTTCTGCTGGGCGTTGTGCTACTGCATCTCATTGTAGACACAACAGAGTCTTCAGATGGTTTCTTCGCTTTCAAAGTCATTTTTAAGGAAAGGCAAATGCTTTGATAATGCATTGCCAGTGAGTAATAGGAAAAAAAGAACAGAAAAACCCAACTGGAGATTGTATGCAAGACTCAAAAGCAACCCCGCAGGATTTAGTCAATGCTCACTCGCTCACTCCACCGTCTTGGACAGTGATTTCTTGGACCCGTGCGCGTGCCTGTCGCTGGTGAGCGGTCACTTCAGATTAGAGGGTAGTTAAGTCTCTCACCTGTGAGAGGGTGGTCGGGGTGTCGGGCAACAGCCAATAAACTCAAGGTTTAGAGGCTGTGGGAGCCAGGATGGACCTGGACTGCTGTCGCATCCTGAGTTAGAGGGACGAGGTGGGCGCAGGAGAAAACTGGAGCGGCGATAAGCAGGGCCGGCTGGGGGGCGCAGGGCACACACAGGCCACTCACCGCCGGCTCACCCCCAGGTGACCCCGCGGATACAGGGAAGCAGCCGGCCACACTTCCTGCAGTTCACAGAGAAGGCCTCTCAGGAAGCAGCATTGACGCCACGATCAGAAAGCTGGATGGGTCTTGTAGAGCGACAGAGGGATGTGCCGTGTGGCCCAGAGGGGAACACAAAGGGGCCTGGGGGTAGAGAACAGGAGGGAGGGGCCGGCTCTGCGACTCGGGGTGGCGAGCAGCGCCCAGCTCCCTGTAGCTCCTACCACGGACATGCACCTTCTCTGGAGGCTGGACGTGCCGCTCAGAAGTGGGGATGGGGAGGGCGGTGCTCCCTGCCCTCTGAGCTCCGGAGGTACGGTGGTCCCGGGGCCTGCCGCCCGACTCCCCTCCGGCCCCACATGAGCGGCCGTCTTCCCAGGGTCGGGCTCGGTGCGCAGCCAACGTGCCTTACCGTGGAGCCTCCACAGACACGGTGTGGACGCTTGTTCACAGGCCCTGCGGTTAGGACACAATGTCGTCTTTGTTTTTGGGTGGGGACACAACTGAACCCACTGGGGGTGCCCCCTGGCAGAGCCGGGGACACTTCAGAGAAGGGCGGGCGTTCCGAGCGTGGGAACGGGGTGCCCTATTTCCGGGAGTTGGAGAAGCAGAGTGGACCCACTGCAGCCACTTGGGAGCCCTGTGTAAGGGGCAAGTGTGATGTTGTTTACAAGTTATTGTCCACATTTTACAGAGCCTCGGGGCAGCTTGTATTTCAAAGAATGTCCATGTTGCTCTCGTTCCGAGACGAAGCAGGCAAGGAAGGCCTGACCGCACCGCGTCCTCAATTACCGGGCCAAGAGCGCGCCTGCCATTGCACCTGGCAGAGTGGAACCGTCTAGTGCACAGCAAAGTGTAGGGGAAAGCAAACTTTAAAATATTATGTTTACCCATGCCACAGATTTATATATTACCCATGTCTATTTTTTATTTATTATCTCTAATGACATATTATAGATGAATATATATTACATACATAAAAAAACCAAAAACATTCACTGCTCCAGAAATCTAATTTGCTTTATTAAAGGCTTGATGAATAGGGATCCTCCCCTCTAGGTGCTGGAGGCTCACATAAAATAGAGGATATTTATTTTCTTTATTGCTTAAAGTTTTATTTTTCTTATATCACTGTTCATTTTTGTGCAATATCTGATTCTCCCCTCATGTGTAGCCCCCATAATTCCCCTCCATCCATGGCTCCTGTGTCTATCACCATGGAAACAACCTAAATGTCCCATAACACATGAGTGGATCAAGAAGATGTGGTGTATATTCATGATGGAGCACTACTTGGCAGTCAAAACAGATAAACTTGTGCCATTTGTGGCAATGTGGATGTAGCTGGAAGGGATTATGCTAAGCAACATAAGTCAGGGGGAGAAAGAAAAATATGGGATGGTCTCACTTATAGGGGGAATATAGGGGATCCAAACAAAGGATCAGGAAAAAGACATAATTTCAGATCTGAGGCATCCGCCAGGGAAGGGGAAGGAAGAGGGGTCAAAACAGGGGCAGAAGAACAAACTGGAGTGTATTTACAGACAGGGGGAGAGGGTGGGAAAGATTATCAGCAAAAAAAAAAAAAAAAAAAGATTGTGAAGTCACCTTCCCTGGGGAATGCAGGGGTCTCCTCACTTCATCATTTCAGTGCCTCAAAAGTGCAGGTCAGGGGCCTCCCTGGTGGTATAAGGGGCTGAGCACAGCACCGTGGGGCTTCTGCAGCCACTACTGTACCAGTTCGATCCCTGGCCAGGGAGGGGACCCACATGGTGCAGCAGACCTCTCCTGTCTCCCAGCTGCTCCCCTCAGCAATGGATTTCAGTGGATCCGCCTGTTTTGCTCCCCACTCTGTCTCAGGTGAATCCTCTTGACCTCTGCAACTCCGGCCTATACCCCAGCTCTTGTGTGCATAAATGTATAAAAATCTTAAAAAAAAAAAAAAAGGTGCCAGGTAGGAAATTCTACATCGACATCGAGATCACAGTTCAGGGGAGGCTGGACCGGGAACGGTACTAAAATCTGGACAGGAACCTGGTGTGAAAGGTTTAATTTGAGCCTGGTTGTGTGTGTGTGTGTTTTCTGTTTTTAACATAGATATACATATATTTAAATTGAAATGATGGTAAGTTTATCTCCTCATAAAATGACCGTCTGGATCCAGTCACTCCCTATAGCCTACATCATATATTTTCAGAACGTAAAATGTTTCCCTTTTCTGTTAATCCAGAGAGACGGCAAAGTGCTTTCAAATGTTATGTATTTAAAAAATAGATTATCATCTTGAAGGCTTTTTAGGGAGAGGGGATAGTGCTAAATTACTTCATAAAATATGGGGGTTACGAGCCAGGCTGATGTGGTTCTTGTGGTCGTAGACTTTTGCCTGCATCAAAACCACAAGCGTCAAGAACAAGGAGAACTGCAAACATCACATCATTATAATAAATATAATTAACTACTGTAAAGAGGCCAAACTCAGGAGTCTGGGAGAGGCTGAAGATATTGGAGCATATTTTAAAATTATTTTCAGAGAACAGAAATTACATGCTTCTTGAAGTAATGCTCACACTCAATCTGACTCCATCCATTAGAAAATGCCTCCTCAGTCCCAGCGCCTCAAATGAGGCCGTGCAGCATCCAATCTGGGGGAATTTGTTTGTTTGTTTTGGGTCTGACTTTAACACTGGGTTATATTTCATCATTAGAATCAGCTATTGTAACCAGTTGGCATACGACTGGCCCTGATTGGCTTTGCCTGGTGGAGTTTAGTAAAGGGATTCAGTTCCAGGGTTGGCAAAGCCAATGGAATTGGAGAGAGCAGGGGGAGAACGGCTTGATAAAATCAACTTTGCCAAAAAGGTGAAGTATACTTTTTAATTTAAAACATCTTTTGTGATTTTTGTCACCACTTCACATTGAATGTTATTGTAACTAAAGACTGACAGACGCAATCCCCCAAAAATGACAATTGGAAAATTTGCCTACAGCAATTTTGACTCCAAATATGAAAAGTCATGATTCTAAATAATGCCTTTGAAATGCAGCATCTTCAAGCCAAAACCATAGCTCAAAAATTAAGTGCTTTCGATACACTACAGCAAATTTAAACTTCTGTATTTAGAAAACACCGCAGTCTTGCCACTTTCTAATTAATCCATGAGCACTGAAATCTGCATATCCGTGAGAAGGCCCGGTTTCCATGTGGCTGGTTAATGCAGGCGTTCTCTTCAATATAAAGTTTCCAAATGCGTTAATGTCCATAAATGAATGGATTAAGGAGATGTGTTATAACACACGCATGCACTCACACACACAATGGAATACTACTCAGCTATAAAAAATGAAATCTTGCCGTTTGCAATGACACAGATGGAATTGATGGGTATTAAGTTTAGTGAACTGAGTCAGAAGGAGGAAGACAAATGCTGGATGATTTCACTCATATGAAAATTAAAATCAAAATCAGGAACTGACAGAAACAAAACCCTGAAATCTGACTACAGCAGAGAGGATGCTAGAGGGCACGTGGGCACGGGAGAGAGAGGGGAGGGCGCCTCCATGAACTGTGTTAAGGCATGTGGGTGCTTTGGTGCTGGGCATGTGTGGGCACATACATCTGCAGAGGTGTGACCTGTATTCCCATATTATATACTGTATGAATCGACTTTATTCCAATGACTATGATTTAAAAAGAAGAAATTAGTTTGGAAGATGATAAGAGTCAATAATGGTAGTGTTTCTACTCAGGATAATAAATGTTCTTCTCAATGTAAATCAATTAATTAATTAACATGCCGAACATTAAAGCCTGGGGTTCTATTTTGCCTGTGCTTTCACTTTCAGAAAGCAGCATTATTGTGAGTGGGAAAGCACGTCCTGCAGGGATTACATGAATAGGGTTATGGGCTCCAACCCCCACTCCAGACCAACAGCACCCAGGAACCACAAGTCCTGTAGGTCACCATCGAAGAGTGGATCCCTGGGGCCAGAGGGTGGCATAAGCAGCCGGGCTGGGCATGAAAGCAGACACGTGGGTCTTGGGGGTCTCAGCGTGCTGGGGAGCCAGCTCTCAGGCCGTTGGGTTCCAGCTCAGAGAATCTGGTAGGACATTTACAGATTTGTCTCCCTCTCTTCTCCTTGTGATATTCATTACTTTATTTCCCTTCTTTTGTAAATAAAACCCTTCATTAACCTTGTTGTGTGTGCTTGAGGCTGTGACATTATCAGTGCCTTTCAAATGCATGAGTGAGGAGCAGTCAGGCAAACCCATTTCATGTCAGGGCTGCCCTGTAACATTATGACCTGCCGTCTTTACTGTAGTCCCCACAACTCACCTCCCCTGTGCATATCCTGTTTGCTGCTTGCTGCTGTGACTTCAACTCTGCAGCCTCTGAGTGCGTGCCCCGGCCCAGGCACCCCTCCCCTCTTATATCTGAACTTACATTACTCAGCCAAGCCTTGCCAATTGTGCCCGCCCAACTGCTCTTTAACACTCACCCACCACCGCCTTTCCCTTCCCTCCGTCCCTCCTCCTGTCACAAAGTTACCCTCTGCACGCACACAAGTCAGTCTATTCTTCCTCCATGCCCTCTCTCTCATGCCGAATGCTTACCTGTGTCCAGGGCCACCCCAAAATGGCCTCCTCTTTCAGAGCTGCTCACCTCCCAGTTGTGGTCCAAAGAGTGTTGTCTCCCAGAACACCTGTAACACTTACTTAAAAGTTTTCAAAGAACCAGTAACATTTTACAACATCAGTTATTATAGACTTAGGGTCTATTAACTGATCTTAAAATGTTCAGGTGTTAGGACGAGGCCTTTCTCCCTTGTTCTCAGTGCCCAGCACAGTGTTTGGGACCGAGTGAGCTTAGTTGAGTAACAAACTTTTTTTTAAAGATTTAGTTATTTATGCACACAAGAGTTGGGGTACAGGCCAGAGTCACGAGAGGTGAAAGGACTCCCCAGAGACAGAGTGGGGAGCAGAACAGGCAGAGCCACTGAAACACACTGCTGAGGGGCAGCAGGGAGGCAGGAGAGGTCTGCCGCACTCTGTGGGTCCCTCCCTAGTCGGGGATTGAACTCGCATTGCTGCGCTGCTGTGCCGTGGATGCTTCACAGTGCGGCGCTCAGCCCGCTGCACCAGGGAGACCCAGATGACGAACTTCTACGACATTAAAATGATCTAGCTGGTTGAGCAGGACAAAATGTGCTCTGCACACCTAAACTAAATACAACAGTGAACATGCCGACCGTAATCAATCCATAGCCATGACTAACCACGGAGTGCGAAGACAAATAGCTACTACCTATTAAACACAAATCGGTTAAGACAAGAAAAACTGGAACGAGGACGCCTTGAATGTCCAGCCACACAGTCTTGAACATTTCATTTCAAAGTTTCAGAGCCCCAAAATCAAGTTAATTTGAGTCCTTGTTACGAGCAGGGTTCTACAAGCGCTAGTTAACTTGGAGCAGAGGTCAGGGTGACAGGGTATGCACAGAGCCAGCGCGGACTCGGTGCAGTGAGGCACCCTCTGCGCGGGTTGCACCAACGCATCTACCAGCGTCCGACCCCGGCCAGCCGGGGGAGAGAGCGGCCGAGCCTGCCGCCGCCGCTAGCTGGGTAGGAGGCTTCCCCACCCGTCCGCCTGTCTGAAACATGACTCAGGCACAGGCCTGACTCACTGCCGATCACAGGGGTTTCCTCAGAGCAAGAGAAGGGCTAGCAGACATTTCTGGAAGAAAATAAGGAAGAGGCTCTAACAAAAATAGGAAACCACCAGTCTCCAAGCCCCACACCCTAGATGATGACAAAAGAGTGAACGATTTCCTCTCTATTGTTCACATGGGGTTCTCAGGCTGACGTGCTTGTGTCATCCTCTCAGTTATCCGGGAGGCAGGGAGAGTGGACAGACACATGGAGAAGCAGGAGGCCACATCCAGGCCCACAGGGCTACAACCGGACGAGGGAATTCTGTGTGCTGCGCCGTCCTCATCCCGGCCCACTGCAGGACACTGCGTGGGGCACTGAGCCTTTCTCAGAGGCGTCGGGCAAGAGCCCTCGTGCGGGAACTCAGCAGCAGCCTGAACGGCCGAACGGCCACAGCACATGCGGTGTGGAAGGGCTGCTCCTGTTAGGGGCCAGGTAGGGGCCTCCCTGGTGCTGCGGGGGTCAAAGTCCCAGCACTATCAAGCTCTCCCGAGTCTCGCAGCACCTGTTCGATCCCCGGCTGCGGAGCTGACCCACAGGGCGCAGCAGACCTCGTCTGTCTCCCCTCCGCTCCCCTCAGCAGTGTGTTTCAGGGGATCTGCCTGTTCTGCTCCCCACTTAGTCTCTGGGTACTCCTTTCACACCCCTTGCACCTCTGGCCTGCACCCCAGCTCTTGTGTGCATAAATAAGTAAATCTTAAAAAAAAGAACCAAGGAGTCTTTCTACCATCTTGAAATTCCATTTGTTCCTAGATTTTACCTTCCAGCTTGGTTAGGTCTAATTCAATGAAGTGAGTTATGGAATGTCCCATAGATCAAAATGTAGATTTTGTGGAGATTCCAGAAAGGAAGACGCAGGCGGAACAGGGGCAGGGGCGGGGAAGTGGACATGGGAAGCTGCCCACGGTCTGCACTGGCATCTGCGCTGCCCGGCGCGGACTCAGTGCTCAGCCGCCAGCATGGTCTGTGCCTGAACTGGACTCCCGGCTCCGACCCTGCCTCGCCTCGGAGCAGAAGAGCTGGAAGGACGAAGTTGCGAGGACAAAACTAAATGAGGTCCATCCTTCTTGCAAGGACTTCTCCTCTTGGTAGCAAGCCCAGTTTTTATAGGTGGCAATTCAAAGTTGAAAACAAGTGGGTTAAATTTTTGAAAGATATTTGGAAGCTGAACTACACATTTCTTCCAAATCGCTTGTCAACCGTATTTGAGTTTGTTTTCACATTACTGCCTTGAAGCCCTTCGCCTGGAGCACAAGAAAAATATGTGAAATTTTAAAGATGGCAACTCTGATTCTGGCTGGCTTAATCACTTGACCACCTAAATACTATATTTTGATTATAAAGTGTCTCAGGAGATGTTCGATGGAAGGCAGGTAATTTTCTTTAAAGGAAACAAGTGGCATAAACAGAACCTGAGGGGCAGAAACCAGCGCTGTCAGAGTCCACGTGCTTATATTTTTAGAACAGGATGCTGTGAGCAGAAGGAAAGAGATCTCGATAAATAAACGAGACACGGCTCCTGACAAGCAAACGCTTTTTTACCTATTGAACAAACACGAAGACTCCAATCGTCTTTGGCAGGAACTTCGCAGGACAAAGCCAAGTGCGAGTCACACTATTTATATAGCGACCCAATCCTTTTCCTGAATGTCTTCCTATGTGAAAGGCAGGCCATTAACAATAGGACACTAACCAATTGGAACAGAACCGCTTGCCTGCATGGAGAAGTGGCTGCCGAAATGGGCCCCCACAATTATTTACGGGTTTCCACGGCTCTTTATCTGGAAGGGGGAACAGGAGCTGAAACCACAAAGACACTTTTCCATGTGCAATGATCCATGATGATTACAAGCAAGATGCTGCGGCTCCGGACCAGCTGATCGGCCGGCTGTAGCCTGGTGCAGCTGGACGACCCCCCGTGCTGGGAAGCCTGGTACTTCAGAAGCTGGGAGAGCATCATCGTGCTGCAAAAGGTTTATCTCCGAGTCAGAGGATGCCAGACGGCCGGAGCTGCGAGGGGCCCTTTTCATCCGTCCTTCCCTTTCCAGAAAACTCGGTGTAAGCTTGGCCGTCTGCCCATATAAACCTTCCAACAGCTATCAAGTGCAAAATGGGTTTTCAAAGTTTGAATAATAGGATACATGAAGCTTCCATTCTTTCTTTTTTAAACCTGTAAATAACAGCTGCATAGGTTTTACGGATATGGTTTTAAAAATAAAGGACAAAAGAAACCCATCATTGGCGAACAATAAGGTGTTTGGGAATAAACAGGTAAATTAGATCACTGAGAGCGGATGCTTTCTTTCTGTCTTTTTAGCAAAAGCCAACACCCACGTCTTGTTATGGCTTTTAACTCTGCCTTGCTCTAAAAGTCTGAGCACAGCCGTCTGCAGAAGAGCGTGCGCGTGGCTGTCTGCCCGCCCGAGGCATCGACATCGAACAGGGACCCCACTGGGCTGGGCCGAGCCCGCCGCTCAGCTGCCTGTCTGCACAGATGTCGAGCGCGCAAATTGGGACTTGCCACCGCCGCGTCCATCACCAGAGGGACTTGCCTGAGCCAGCTCCGCGCACCCTGCCCCGTCAGCAGCTGGGGAAGCCGCTCAGCCCGCACGCTGCCCTCGAGGCCCACCCCCCACCCCCAGCCAAGCGCACCGGGGCACCCGGGGAAGCAGCGACCCCGAGGCGCCCACACGCCTTCTGCCATCCCTCCGTGGGCGTGCGCGCAGAGGGCCACCCCGCCGCGGCTCGGGCGGTGACTGGAGCTCCGGGGTCATCATTCACACCAAGTAGGGTTATGAGCTTGAGAGAATTAGCCCCAATAATCTTGTCAGGGGGCCTCCCTGGCGGCGCAGCTGATTGAGCATCACACTGTGAAGCATCGGCCTCACAGTAATGCAAGTTCGATCCTCAGCCAGGGAGCGGACCCACAGGGCGCAGCAGATCTCTCCTGCCTCCCTGCTGCTCCCTCAGCAGTGTGTTTCAGGGGATCTGCCTGTTCTGCTCCCCACTCTGTCTCTGGGGAGTCCTCTCACCCCGCACCTCTGACCTGCACCCAGCTCGTGTGTGCATACATAAATAAATCTTAAAATAAAATAATGTTGTCAGGGAGGGCCCTTTCTCTGCTAGATTCCAACTGGCAGGGAACGCGTTTGCTCGAGGTTGTGTCTTGTTCTTCGGGGTCAACACCACAGAGGTGTCTGAGGCTGAGCTTGTGCTTGAGCCCCACAGCCGGCTCAGGGGCGAGAGGCCCCGAGGAGTTTCCACGGAAAAGGAGTGGGGAGGGGATACTAGCAGCTTAGTGTCGAGCTCATGTTCGATGCTGGGCGCACGAAATTGTGTAAACGCAGCACTAAGGCTCCTCGTGCCCCCTGAAGTATTTTGAACGTGGCAGTTAGAGAAACCGCAGCTCCGAGGCGGCTGGCTCAGCGCTGCGGCCAGGGTGGGCCGGGTCCGAGCTCCGGCCAGCGGCTCCGGCGTCAGCTCACTTGTTTGCAAAGAGCTACCAAGCCGTCTCATCTTCCAGCTGCAGCAGAAACCGGGTCGGTCTTTCGCACCATCTCTAAATAAATGCTTAGGGTGTTCAATGAGTGGGTGCGAAGGGGGCAGCTGTGGCACGTGCCTGGCTTCCTCCGAGGGAAAAGGACCGCGCACTGAGACAGACACTGACGCGAGTCCCTGCGTGCCTTAGGAAAACGCGCGCATCACGCACCTGCCCTGCGCAGGTGGCGCGGCGCTCCGGGTGGCGAGGCTCAGGTGAGGTCCCTGCCTGAGGAGGAGGAGGGAAACCTAAGGTGGGGAGCGGAGGGGGAACACAGTCTGGCTGCCAATGGAATGGTGCCCCCTGCGTGCAGCTCACACCCCGCCCACTCGGCCTTCCCTGCGGGGAGACGGCGGAGGCGCGCACAGGTAGAATAACCCACCTGTAGACAGCACCAGGGAACAAGCCCTGCAGAGACGGAGCGGACCCCTCCTCCCACCGCTCCTGGTGCCAGAGCCAGGAGAATTCCTGAGGGAGCTTCCCCACGGAGGAAATGCCCACACCAAGGAACGCAAGCAAAAATAATGCCACTGTGCAGAGACAAGCATCGTGCCTGCTTGTCGTGAGGTCTTTGAAATAAACTGAAGGTCAAAGGTAAATCTGGTCTGTTCTTTGTGATGTGGCCATTGTCTGACTATTCAGACTCTCAGTCTTCGTCGGCCTCTGGCTGGTGGTCACTGCCCAGATTTTCATCCCACAGGAAGGTCCATCTCTAGGGTGACATCCTGGCGTCCAAATGCCCGTCCATGGGAATCCCTCAGTCTGGGATTCTCTGAAACCGACTTAGCACATACTTTTCCAGGAAATGACCAGCTAGCGAGTGTGATGCTGCTGTTTGCGGGGTGCGGGGTCTCTACACAAGCACCGCCTTGTGCTATGGCATAAACTCCACCAAAGGAAACACAGCAGCAAAAGCAAAGTCTGGGTGCATTCTCATCCATTCTATTTATGGACATTGAGATGTAATTTGTATATAATTTTCACACCAGAAAAGTCTTTTGATGATTTAATGATTTAATGATCTAAAGATTTAATGATTTAAAGTATTTTAATGATTTAAAGATGAAGGATAGTTCTTAGCCCACGCCAATCCCCTTTCCCATTACTGACCGTGCACCGCTGTAATACTCCAGATTTTCTACTGGGAAACCCACATCCCTCTGCTTGTTCTTTGAAGTCATTTATGAGAATCATTATCCTCCTGTCCCCTTAAGTGCGGAAGGATTCAGGGATAATCAATGAACATGCACTAGGCAGTCATAGTCCTGTTGAATGTGGCGGGGGGGGGGGGGGGGGGGGGGGGGGGCTGCTTAGGCCCTCCAGTATTGTCTTCTGAGGTGACCATGCTGGAAAACCATGTTTCATTCACAGGCCAGAACTCTGTTTACACTAGTGGCTGAACCGTGTTCACAAATAATCAACAAAAATAGCTCTAAGCTTGCAAAACTCGCTCTCCCCTTCCTTGTGCTCATGCTGGCTGGTACACATGGCTGCCCGGGGGGAGGGGGGCAGCGCCTGTCCAGTTCTCAGAAACAGCCTGCCTGCCTGGCTCTTGGCACACCCCGTGTTTCCCAGGGAGTTGTAACAGAACTCTTCTCAAAGTCACTTTATTGAACTGTTAACTAGAAATAAAGCCTCAGTGATGGACAAAGCCCTTGTTAGGTAATCAAGGCAAGGATCTGAACCCCGAAGCTCTCCAACACATTTTGCTCTTCTAGAACTCATCCAATAAACGCGACTCTGACCAGTTTGTATAGGTAGGAACAGTGAGCCACTGACTTTTAACATGTAGCTCTTGATAGGGGCTTCTGGCTTAAAACTGTCCTGCTCTGGAGATATGTCAGCATTTTCTCCACACAGAGGACCGCATCTTCCTTTCTGATGGGTGCGCTTGGGAAGGCCGGGTGCCCTGGTCATCCGTGGAGGTGACAAAGAGCAGCTTTATGGGCAGCGGGTTTTGCAAAGCTGTTTCTCAGACTTCGAGCCTATGCAGTGTCTTGCTCTCCTGTCTGCCAGAGCGGGTGGGGTTGTTTTCCAGAGCATTCTATAATGGGTTCACAGAATCCTAGCGACAAACCTAGGAGGTAAGTCTTGCTACCTCCTGTTTGAAGTGATCTAAGGTTACTGGGGTGTCCACGCACCCTCCTTTCTCCACTAGTCTCTCTGTTCCTCAAGCTCTGTCACTGGCAAATTCAAAGCCTTTTCCAAAATCACTTCAGGCCCAAGGGTTCCTCCAGACATAGTTCACAACCCAGCAGGAGACAGAAAAACTAGCAGCGGCATTATGAAGCATGGGTGCTTCTAAGAGGCATGGGGAAGGGTTGTCGGGGGCTGAGGGGGTGGAAGCAATGAACAAGGAAAGGGAAGAAAAATAAAGGAAGCAGAAGGAAAATGAGAACTTACTTTACCTTCTCGTCTTTCCATGCTTTGCCCTCACTCACGCCTTGACAAAAGGGTTCAGATGTTTTCACACTGAGAGGCCTCTGGAATGAAGACAGTCCACACCTGATAAGACTACTAAAGCCCTAAGAGTCTGAACTAGAAAATCAGCACTTAAGAACATGACAGCATAATTCAAGGACCAAAGTGTTGCCTCCATACACAGAATGGTAAGTTTTCAGTGCACTGAACATTGTCATTCTAAAAGACCATTTTAATTTTATCTTTTCCTATGTGATCGATATGGCTGATATGGACAAAGGAGGTTACGCTGAAAGGCCTAGAAGCTTTGATGGTTAACACTTGGTGAGTGTCGTGGGCTACACTTGTTTGTGGAGAAGTCTGCGTGAAGTTAGCATCCCTTGCCGCGCTGTCAGTAGCCAGGGGCACAAAGAAACGTGTCTAGTCTCATTATCATCCAGCTGCTCATCAGCAGCAGTTGGATTAGCACAGCTGAGGCTTACAGCAAACCTGAACGACAATCGAGTCATCGTTTAGTCTTTCCCTTTTCAATGAGACCGTTGCTTCTTCCACATACAAAAATACATGAATTCTAGTTGTTGATTGGAAAAAATCAAGATGAAGTCCTAAATCAAATTACTTACATACAGAAGAGCACAGTTTCTCAGACTGAAATTTTTTTTTTAAAGATTTATTTATTTATGCATACAAGCACTGGGGTACAGGCCAGAGGTCTGGAGGGTGAGAGAATCCACCAGAGACAGAGCGGGGAGCAGAACAGGCAGATCAATGGAAGTACACTGCTGAGGGGAGCAGCGGGCACAGCAGGAGAGGTCTGCTGTGCCATGTGGGTCCCGCCCCCAGGCCGGCAGCAGGGATCGAACTCGTGCTGCAGTGGCTGCGGTCTGCTTCACAGTGCGTTGCTTAACCCACTGCGCCACCAGGGAGGCCCCTCAGACTGAAATTAATGAGATACAAGAGCATTTATAGGAGACCTTTGTATTAGTGGAGATAATTCTGAAGCATTCTAGGATGATCCGAAATGAACTCTCCAAATGAGAAAACTAAAAAGAAATATATATGCTGTGATATAGTTTGACTGAAAAATCACCCCGGCTCAGATCTGGCACTTCAATGCATTAAAATGCCAGGCCTGAGCTCTTGCAATCATAGTAAGGGGACAAAATATTGGAGCATCTATTCGTGCTGTAGATCTAAAGAAGAAATTAGTTCTATCTAGAGTATGAACTGACCCATTTTGCTCTACCCATTCTGCTAGTCCCAGTTTTAGGAATGATAAGACCTAGTATTAACAAGTTACTCTTACAAATTAAACATTGCCTTGAAAATAACACTCCAAAACAAAAATAAAAACTTTTCAGCCTCCAGATCAAAAGTAATACCCTTTATGCAAACACAGGAGAATGGTATGAAAATAGCAAAACTTATATAATACTACAGTTCTCTTACTTTGCATGGAATTCACTTCTGTTTTCAGAAGTACTGGTGACTTTCAACAGTTTGCTTTTAATTGTTTACTTTTTCATGTTTTATTTTTTTTTTATTGAATACACGTGGTGGTAGCACAGTACATAACTTTCAGGCACACATCATTATAAATCAACATCTGTATCTACTGCATTAATTTCACCACTGACAATCCAGTTCTATCCTTCATCACACAACTGCCAAGGCTTGTCACATATACACTTTTGAAGGAGACATGCCTGTTGTGTGTTTGGAAATGTAACCAAGTCCAGGATCATCTTGCCAAAAATAAAGTGTCACAGACTTTTCATTTCTGTGCACTTCAAAGCATTGCATAGAAATTATTTCTCTAAATGATTAAAAGATTTCCAAATGATGCATCTCGGTATATCTTGAATTTGTTGAAAGCAAAAGTGTACAAATCACAATTCCTTCAAGGGGTTTGAAGAATAACTTGTTGACACCAGGAAATACTTGCTGTTCAATTTCAACAAAAAGCTTGATCTTAGGCAAACAAGGCTGCACTGTTTCACCTGGCCTGTCTCTGCGGTGTCCACCATGTCCCCCAGCCTCTGAAAGGCAGGGACTTGTGCCAGGTGAGTGAGGGTTACAGACCGTTTGTCCACTCAGTATCCTGACCCTAGTGCATTGCTGTTCCTAAAATCTCCCTGTAGTCAGAGATTCTGCTGTGAGTTAGGAAGGCTGTTTGGGATACATAGGAAAAAGATACTGTTACTGTAGCACTCGCCTCAAGCTGAAAACACCAGCTACTTGCAACAGTGAGTACGGAACCTGTGGACACCCAGAAGCTTCTCGAAGAGCCCAGAGAACACTTGTGTTTGCAGTGGGACCCACCTCTACATCCTGAACCCGGCAGCGATTTGACTTCAACTCTGCCGTCCTGCAGCTGACTGCTCGGTCACACACGCTCCTCAGCGTAGACACGCTAAGACTGTCATCACACCCACAGAGAAAAGAGCACTCAAAATTAAGCTTAAGGCAGAGAGAGAGAGAGAGAAAAAAAAAAAAAAAACAGCTTAAAATGAAAGTGGTAATCATAGGGGAAAGTGATGGGTTATCCGCAACTTTTTCAGCATGCAGTTGAGAATGAACACGGACTAGGGAAGGCTTTACTCTAAATAAGTGAGCAGATACAATCTTACATGCCATTGCCAGAAATGCTTGCTTACATTAATGTTCACTAATTAATTCCAATACATTGGCAAAATGAATTTTGATTACTTTGCAATCAGAAGTGCTTGCAGTGATGCACACGCTGATAACCCAGCAGCCAGAGCACTCGGGGCACCCCCCAACTCCAGCTGCCGAGATGCACAAACCGGTGTCCCCAGCACACTGATGGTGCCAGACTGCCACGCTATCTGTGCTCGCAAATGAGGACGAAAGCCACACGCTTCAGGGGACCCAGGAGACAACTGTTACGTCCTGGAATGCTTGATGCCATTTCTCTTTCAAATAAAACAGGTATAAAGAAGCCTGGACCTCGAAGGGTGGAGGGTGATTCTCGCAAGTACGCGGACCGGGCATTGTCCTCTCAGTAAGAGGTCAGTGCTGTGACTCAAAGTCCCTGGGCCCACGTCCTCACTGGCCATGTAGAGCCCGTGATTTTGACTGACAGAAGAGGAAAGGATGGGATGTGTGTGGCCCTTTGTCCCAGAAAAGCCTGCTTGCCCTTCCTTCACCCTGGTCAGCGCACGGACAGTCTCTGGACGAGGCAGCACCGCCCCACCCAGGGCTCGCCACTCGCCATCGCCGTCTTCCCCAAACACCCAGTTCTCTGTCCCACCGGCACTCGCCCAGTGCTGGCGTCTCGCCCGCGTCCCAGAGTCAGTGTCTGAGAAACACACAAAGGTGTGAGGGAGCAGTGTTGAAAGCAGAGCACGGGTGGTTCTCCAAAAGCAGAGGCTTCTGAATGGCCTTTGCCAAGCGCGGTGTGGAGGGCCGGGTTGTTCCATCGGGGCATTCGCTGGGCAAGAGCCCAGAGGCAGCGTGGTCAAAGACGCTGGGCCCTGCACCTGGGGAGACCTCAGCTCTCTCTGCACACAGACGGTGGGTACAAAACATCCTTCTTCCTCCACCAACCAACGAGAGACAAGAGTGATGGAACTTCACATGGGGCGGCTGCCGAGGTCCAGCTCTGCATGGCCAGTGTGGGTGAGCCTGTGCATGGGGCATGGGTTCACCCCAGAACCCCATTTCCCTTTCAGGATGTCTCTGTGCTTTTACTTTAAAATTATTAGAAGATCAGCTGATTAGAAATTAAAACAGACAAAGGGCTGGATATTAGGAAATCACAAAATCATAAACTCCCATTCTTAATGACGCCCCAGGATCTACTGAAGACAAGACTTTAACACTTGAGGTTGTCAATAGACAACCTCAGACCTCAGATTTCTAGGCTTCTCTAAAGCTTGCTGGGTGGTGCTTGTGTAAGTCCATCTCTATTTCCTTTGAAAGAAAAAAAAGAAGGAATTGGGTAGACAGTGCTACCTATAAATTCCAATGTATTATGTTATTTTTCCTCCTTTATTTCATTCTTCCCTTGGGCCCTAGTATCTTAAGTCTTAAGAAATAGGCAGAGACATGTAGAGGGGAGGGCATAAAAGCCCGCAAAGCCTCCCATACAGGATGTTATTCTCTGCTGTAGGAAAGGGCAGGGATGAAATTTGCAAACAACTTCCCGCTCTATGTTTAGCTGCTTTCCAAGAGCCAGCCTAGGAGAAGCTGCTGGGGGAGAAACTCACGAGACCTGTCCCTTTGTACTTTTATTGCATGAGGAATAAAGGAATTAATTAGGGTGAATCACAGCTGACAGGAAGAAGACTCTTAAACTGAGATCACAATGTCCTTTGACATTCTGGAGGAATAAGATCTCCTGTTGCACTAAGGAATGACAAGAGGCATGGGCAGAGGGAGAAGGCTTTCAGCATAAAGGAGCCAGCATGAAATGCTGGAGAGAAGCATAATCACCGCTTCCTCCAGATGCACACAGCAGAGTGTCTAGTTTCCTTTCTAGTTTCCTCACTAGCCCACGTCCCATAGCATTTATTAAAGAATATTTCAACACCTCGAAAAACCCCCATGAGGCCAGGAGAGTGGACTTGGATGTCATCGCAGGGACAGCCTGGGCCGCCTCACCGGTGCCCAGGGAGAAGAGCAGCTCAAGGCCGTTGTTGTGGGAGTGCCAGGTTACCGGCTGCTGGGGATGAGTCTAGGGAGGAAACAGACCCTGGCTCAGAAGCTGGACAGCAAGGCACCCTCCCCCATGACTTCACAGCCTCACATCCACACCCAGCTCTCCTCATTGTGCAGAAACCAGGTAAATCCACGCATCGCACTCTCCGCTGCAGCGGGACAGGGAGGAGAGCTAAGGGGGACGTGTGGTGGAGGTAGCACAACAGTGTTCCCACTGCTCTAAGGCTCGGACACTTGCCTGAACCAGGTAGACCGAAGTCACGGCCCATTTGACTGAGCTCACCCCGGTGATCTTGCTTCGAGAGTGTGGCAAGCACCACCAGACTTGGTTCTGATGCCTTACACCCCCCTGGACTCCTTGTGTGACTTCAGATAAATCATGAACTTGTCCGTGTCCCATCTACCGATGTCAGATCCCATAAGACTAGGCCAGTTTTATCAGTCAAGGTATAAACAGGAAACAGAATTCACCCCACAGTGGTCAATGAAGATGTTGATGAGGAAATGACTTACCAGGGTGTGGACAGATTTAAAGGGTAATGAGAGCACTGACAGTGGGAAGCTGTTGCCAGCCCCAGGAGCGAAGGCGACCCCCAGAAACCTGGTGTCCAGACCCAGTGTTTCCTGTCCACCTCAGACAGCCTCCTCCCCTTGTGACGGCCAAGCCTGGGAAGTGGACTGCAGGGAAGCCTGGTAGAGGTAGAGCAGGCCAGGAAAGCAACAAAGGATGAGAGCGGACGGGGAGAAGAGCATGGAAAGTAACCCACACAGCTGATCATCCTGGAGAAGTGCTATGGGACCATAAGAAAATGAGCATGTACACATTTAGAACGCACATAAAGGGATGTCCCCAATGTTGGGTGATGTTTTTTTATGGAGAAGAAAGTGAATGAAGAAATGAGCTTGAGGAGGAGCAACAGTGATGGAGCCAGGACATTGGGAGAGTTTCTTGAGGGAAAAGTTGCAAAACAAAGATCGTAGAGACCAAACGAGGAGACTAGGAAAAAATATGGCATTTAGCCACATGTTGGAGCAGACCACTGCAATAAATCCTTTTGATTCTCTCTGTAAAGTAAATATTATTCTCTGGATTTAATGTATAATAGAGCAGTGACAGAATAATAATGGCGAGCAATGCAACAGTTCATCGGCTGACACTCTTCCTCTGTCATCAATGGACATACTTTTTAATTGTGAAAAATATGCTCTTTAAATACATAGCATTTCTCCGTAGTTCCAAAAGCAAAAGTCTAGCTTCCTTAGTTCAGTAGATTAAAACATTCCAAATCAAAAATGGGCTACAGAGCCTTCTCTCTAAAGCCGCACATGTTCACCCAAAATGCTTCGGAGAAGACCAGAAGGTGTGAGCAGTGTGAGAAATGACAATGGTTGAGCTCCTGGCTTCAAGATCCACTTCCGCCATAAGTGTGCTTTCTGCCGAAGGTGAGCAGAAACGAAGCATTTTGAACTATGTGAATAGAAAAGCCTAAAATCCAGTATGGTTATTCTCACTCCGGTCAAGTATCATTTTGGAATTTGCAGTTGGAACGTCTAGGGTCAAAATCCGACAGGAGCAGACACTCCATCATGTTCTGATGGTTTCTATTGGCAGTGGGGTCTGAAACTTAAATAGGCTCCTTTGTTATTGTGGTGCTTCTATGCGAAATGAAAGAGTGAAACTAAGCTTTAAAAATCCTCTCTAAATCTGCCTTTTCAAGACTTACTTCGGGCGGGTGAGATAACTCGGGGCCATTGTCACAGTGTCCCGGTGGCTGTGCACGATGAAGTCTCAGCAGATAATAACCAGAAACACAGAGAGAGATGGAATGACGTCAGGAGGCACTGACTGGGCATCGGCTGCCTCCCTCACCCACTGTACACCTGGCGAATTTACCAAGCAAGAGTGACCAAGCTCCCTGCCAGCGACCCAGGCACCGGAAGCTCAAAACTACCAGGAAAACCAACGTTTCTACAGAATCTGAATTATCCTAGCTAAAAACATAAAGCCTGGATGCCTCTCAAATCCTGATTATTTTATGAGGAGTGGATTCAAATCGTGCCTCTCCCACAACATGGGTTTCCCCAAGCCCCCCACAACCACTGCCCACGGGCTGTCCTCTGCCTGGCTCCCTTTCCCTCCTGAGAGCTGACTCGGTTCCCGCCCAGCCGAGGCCTCGCCGGGGCCAGTCTTATGAATGGACACCATTTATGCCGCTCCTCTGGCGGCTTGTGTGCCTGCGCAGAATGAAATATGAACACTCATTGTATTATACTCTGAAGGTAAAAGCTGTGGCTCGATTGACGAAATAATTATGTAAATAATGGCAGACGTCTAAGGAAGACTAATGGCTGAAAAAGCTGACTAACATTAAAAAGTTAATATATTTAATGTTAACCTTTTTCACTTTCAGTAATAATTCAAATATAGGAAAATTGTTGTAGAAAGCATAGTAATATTAAAGCAACGAGAAGAATGTCATGGTAATAAATGAATCCCCAGTTTTCCGGGAAACTAGCAGGATATTATTCTACTTTAACACGAAAAGCTAAATACAAAATTTGATGAATCGTGAGTGCCACTATTCTTTGTTGTACTGAACTTACCTCGAAAATGGAAGGCTTTACTTCTAATTATTTATTTCAATCAAAAACACCTCAACATAAAAGTTTAAAAAACAAAAAACATTGCTGTAATATAAAGTCATAATAATTTAAAAATCAAATACAAGAGATTTAATTGGATTTTAACAGACATAAGTACCTTACTAAATCTTTCCAGCAGTGACTTTCATATAATAACATACACATTGTATTTTCCCCCAAATATATTAGAAACCAATTACACATTGCAGAATGAAATCAGAGGGTTTGAGATTAGATGATCATCTTTCTTTTAATTTCACAGATTAATTTCAAATGGTTTGGGGAGAGGAGGAAAGGGGTGAGGTTAAGAAAAATAATTTTTTTTCTTAGAGTTGAGTTATTTGAACAACCAATTCTGTCTTGATATGAAAATATGTTTGGTTTCTCCTAAATTTCTTCAGGTAAGATTAGAGATAATCTCAGAAAGGAAGGAAAGGGGGAGGGAGGGAAGGAGGGAGGGAAGGAGGGAGGGAGGGAAGGAGGGAGGGAGGGAGGGAGGGAGGGAGGGAGGGAGGGAGGGAGGGAGGGAGGGAAGGAGGGAAAAACATACCTGGTGGTTAGAAGTTTATTTGTTCTCATTTGGGAAGCTATTCCATGCTGATGTCTGTGAATTATTCTTCCCAAAACATGCACTGATGCTTTTCCTTCCTGCATTTCTGCCAGTAAAAGTTGACTCGGAAGACTGGGTACATTCTAACATGGAAAGGTGCAAAGTTGTGTTTCTCTATCCCATCAGTAAGACAAGACAGAAGTCACTGCACAAGTTCATTCACAGCTACCACTCTCTTATGCTGGTTACTAAAATGTTTTGGCTATCCATAAATCACCTAGCATTTGATCAAAACTGAGCTGTTGTTTGTGGCTCAAATAGACTAAATATGAATCTCTTACTCTCCACATTCAGTGATAAGATATTCCTGGGATTGGAGAAAAAGATTTGTTTTAGGCTTTGCGATTTAGAGGTTAAAGGAAATGGAAATTAATCTCTATAACAACAAAATAGAGAACTGGATAGAGCCCGGGAGGTTCTGGGTTTTGAAGAACACATTGTCTCCCTTTAGGTAGCCAAGGTCATCCGAAAATGAGCAAATGATGGGACAAGTAGATGCTCAAAAACACTTGATTTGCTTACTGGGGATACTGGAAAGCTAATGCTAGTGCCACGCCTTTGTGATGATGTCAGAAGACAGAAGCGCATGACTTACTGCGACAATCCACCCAGCGAGAGCTGCGTTTCGATGCAGGCTCTATGAGGAGCATATTCAGTTATTGTTCCCAAAACACATCACGTTGCTCGGATCTACTCTGCTAGCATGAAGGCATATTGCTCCCTGGAAAGAACTTACAATTCCCTTTACAATGCATTTACAGTTGATTAAAGAATGGATTTGCAATTCAGAGTCTATAATTAGAGCAAAGGGTCTCTATAATTTTTGTTACCCTCATCCACTAATGATGATGTTATGGAGATTAGCTACTATTACAAGGACCCATGGCCACTAAAATGATTACTGGAAAACATGTATTGAGGTTTAGTAGCCCATTCTTTTGCCACAGGAAGCCTATTATAAACTGGGTGTTAGACAAGGCTACTAGACAGGAAGAATGAGATTAACAATTAACACTTTGCGCAAAGGATTAGTATATCTCTTATGCTGTGATGACTTGGGTTCTAATTAAAACTCTCAGAGGGGTGTGTGTGTGTGTGTGCATGCACACACGTGTATGTGCTCTTATCTGGTGCTTGCTACATGCTTGGGGTTCTATAAAAAGTAGATAGAATCATGACTAAGCTGATATCCAACATGAGTACGAGCAGAATTTCTCATGATCTCTCACCAGAAACCATACAGTGTCACCTAAGAAAAGCATTGATCTTAATTTAAAGTATTTAACTCGTTGGTGAAGTTAATTGGATACTTTTTTTTTAACACGCACAATGCAATTCACCACCAACTTATGCAGTTATTTCTGTGGGATTCTGTGACTGAGTACACTTACTAGCATTTTACAAAGACAGAAAATGAAACTACATTTGTTCCCAAATCACAGCCCATCCATGCTGGACTGAGGGCTATAAAACCACCATGGGACTGTGGAAAAATGCAAAATTTCTATCTCTATTCTTAAAAATTCATCCTTTTCTAATTTGTGATTTTTAAAGTGCACCTATAATTGGTATAGTCACACATGCTAGTATATAATCTATAAATAATTTGCATATGTTGAATGTGTACTGAGTTCTTTTAATGGAATGGAGTTTGCAAACAAAGAATTATTGCGGTATTTTTCATTCAACCTTTGTCAGGCATGTGAACTGAAGCTATTCCAAAGTTCTTAGGCTCTTGCTCCTTTTCTTTGTTTGAATTCAAATGGTGAGAAAAATAGAGAAATTTAGATTAATTTTCTCCTCAAATATCTAGTTATTCTTGGTTTAACTGACTTAGAATTATTCATGGGATGGTTAAACGATTTCATTGCTGGGGTGAACATGGTAATGAGAAAAAAGTGTTATAAATAGTGCATATTAGATGGTGACTAACTGCTATGTTTGGGGGAAGTAGAGAAAATTATAGGTGGAATTAAGCTTCACTTTAAGCTTCATTAAAACTTCTAATAACAGGATATTTCATACAACCGCAGTTAATGAGAAAAGGGCAAGGTGACCGGACAGAATAGACAAGAAAAATCCTTCTTCGAAATTGAGAAAAATCGAACAAATTCAAACCAAGACGAGAGCTCAGCCGTGGTGGGGCTGGAGCTCCACTCAGAGCCTGGGACCGAGATCCGGTCAGTACCGGCCGCCAGACAAAACCGCCGGTTAGGACATCACAGAAATACGTCACCGCATCCCAGGAAGACCAGCGACTCTCCGTGAGGGAGGCTGTTCTCCAATCTGAAGCAGACGGATGAAGTGCTGAGTTAAGTGGGAGGCCCCTCATAAGAGCCGGAATGAAGACAGGGCCCCCCCATAATCCCGGAGGAGTGCGGTAAAGGACCAAACCCGAGTCGGGTTTCACAAGCTCCACGGTTATCACTGTGATCTTGTCTTCCCACCAACAGTCAGTCACACTCGAAATATCCACCTTTTCCTCCAGTTTTGAGCAGAAGCATTTACATATCAGGTGCAATTTTTCAAATAATAACAATAAAATAGCTTAAACTTGGTTAATTACCCCAGACTTTCTTGCATGACATTTTGTTCAGAAATTTTAGAAAATAGATATTATGCACCAAAAAATGACTATTGGAACGAAGATCACTGCACCTTTAAGCAAATACCGGGGTACAGGTAATATTTGTAGTGAGAGGAAGGCGGGAATCATCTTTGCAAACCCTACCTAGGACTGATGAAAGGAGACTTCCCAAGTGGTAGGGAATATGACTGTGATGTGATCGCTAAAGGTTTTAAAGAAAAGGGAATGATGAAGATCAAGGGCAGAAGAAAGTATAAATTGTGTATGATGGTAATAGAATGAGAAAATAAAAATCATAATATTAGAGGTTTCATTAGAGATTTGGGGGAAAGAAACAGGGTTCAAGTTGCTATGCAAATAACACTTCGTAGCATTAAAGCACTGCTATGTGATAGTGCATCAGCCATGACACTGCAGATGTGCTTACTCCACCTTTCCAGGACACGGGGAAGTTTCCATTCTTACGGAATTGTAACTGAACCTGAGCGAATACAGCTGACGGCAGGCATGGCTGGCCTGCTCTCTGGAGCAGTGGGCTCTGAAAAAGCATTAAGAAACCGGCTGGGACCTCCCTGGTGGTGCAGTGGGTTAAGCAATGCACTATGAAGCATCGACAGCCACTGCAGCACGAGTTCAATCCCTGCTGCCGGCTGGGGAGGGGATCCACATGGCGCAGCAGACCTCTCCTGCTGTGCCCGCTGCTCCCCTCAGCAGTGTACTTCAGTTGATCTGCCTGTTCTGCTCCCCACTCTCTGCAGTGAATCCTCTCACCCCCCACACACCTCTGGCCTGTACCCCAGTGCTTGTGTGCATAAATAAATAAATCATTAAAAAAAAAAAAAGAAAGAAACCGGCTAAGTTCACTCTGGGACATGGAAGTGAAGAAAAGACACAGTAACTGGGAAAAGTTTCTACAAAGACCAGGAGTAAGTTCGTCGGGCCGGTGACCAGTTGCCCAGCTCACTGAGGGCAGAGCCGCCTGGGCCGGGAGCGGGAACAGAGCTGCCTCCTCCCGCCCCTTCTTGTGCCTGGACCCGCGCAAGGAGCTACAGTCCATCGTGGGTTGCCTTCGGACGCCAGCAGCACGCTGAAAGCTGAAACATAAAGACAACGCACGGGTCAAACATCGGATTGTTCTAGGCTTCCTAGATGTGACATTTATTCCATACATCATGCAACAGAAGTAGCTACTTTTTGATTTCGTCAGAAAAAGTGAGTCTCCCATTTTAAAGTGATTTTTCAGTAATAAGCTACTGCATTTGGAAAGCATCTTTGCTCTTAAAGATAAGTTTAGTATCGAGTTGATAATAAAAATGGAAAGTTTACTGACTGGATAATAGAAAATATCTTTAAATACATAAAGACATAATTTCTCAAGAGATTTGTGAATTTTCCATACATATTTTTTGAAAGCCTGTTGTACATAGAAACATTCCCGTATTTATTTCCAGCAGTTCACAGTGATACAACGACTGGGTGCTGTCTGGGACTTGGGGTGGCCGCTGGCATGGCAGGCAGAGACAGGAAGCTACATGCGGGACAGCACAGCGCCCCCCACAGGTGGCCGAGTGCCACAGCACTGACTGGGGAACGCGATTCGGAGTCACCCGGAGAGCACGTGCTCACTTCTTCAAGTATCTGAACAGTTCAAGAGTAGCATAAGATAACATATATGATTCATCAAAAACTTGCAAACCTTTCCACATTTGCCTGAATGAGAATGGCCTTTTCAAACTGTTGTTTCACCAAATATTTGTCAAATATCAAATCTTATTTGAGAGAACACATTTAAGGAACTCCACGGTGGATTTTCTTTCGCTTCTCTTGAATCAATGGCTGTGTTGAGTTCACAATCAGTGATTATTACAGGAAGGTAGAGGTTTGTTTCTCAAACACTCGAAGATCGTTCTGACCCCCTTCACTTTTTATTAACTTCCCGAAGTACCGGTTTATGGTAAAGTCTTGATATTCACAACAACCTCCGCTGACTCAAGTTTTAATAAATCCTAAGGTTTTTTTCTTATATAAGGAAACCCTATGTGCAGATCCAGTGCTCTCCCAGGATGTCGAATTACAGCGAGTTTATGACTGTGTCAGTGACTACTAGTTGTCAGTAACTACTAGCTACTACTACCTGGACAACCCAAAGCACATGTCACCCAAACGAAACAGAGCAAAAGCAACAGCCCCCCCAAAGCAAACTGAAGACACGAGTAGGATTTATTTCAGACATTCTCTCCAACGTCCAAACCCACTAATTTCTCCCATACCTACCAATTTTCTTAAATGCACAGTTTATCAGGTTTGTGCCACTGTTCCTACATGCTGTGGATCGTAAGAACACGCATGGCTTAGGGAACACCCCTACCTGTGCCAGGGCCTTTGAGGGTGGCTGATTTCTGGGCAAAGCTTCACTGGCATTTTGGTGTTTATACCAATGTGGTCACATTCGTCACACCCCACTTCTTGAGCCCCAGCTGTCTTTCCTCCCGTGGAAACCTCTGCTGAGGAAAAGTAAGAGAACCAGCACACACTCACTCCCTAGTCAGGTGGCACAATTGAGCGCCAGCAATGGGAGCTGCACCCAGCTCCTGGGTGCGGGTTTGTAGAGCTCACAGCCACGCCGAGACACTCAAGACCAGCGCGGGGAGCCAGCCCTCATCACTTTCAGGGTGTGCGGAAAAGGGGCGGAGCTCCTGGGAAGGCGCCATAGCTGGTCAATGCCCATACACCTTCCCGGAGTTGAGAGAATATCGCGAGCCCCGCAGCGCTCGTGCCTGTGCAGGGAGGGACCATTCTCTCCGGAGGTGAGACCTGTGATGGCCGCCCTGAGCCCAGAAGACTGGAGGAGAGGAGGCGACGGGCTCCCGCCCTGCACCGGCATCATGTCCTGCCCCTCGTGGGTGCACACGCACACGTGCATGGGCGTGAAATGTCCACGTGTCAGTGCATAGGCGATTGTCTACTCTGATGAGTCTACTCATCCCTGCAGGCTGGCTGCTCGGCATCTGTGAACCCCATGCTGGTTGGGGCTGGCCCACAGTGGGCCCAAATGTTCCCTTACTTTCATAAGTACCCCAGGACAAAGGCAGAGCCCCTGGGTTGCCTGGGAACCACCCCAAAAATCACCTGATGGTTCCAGGTGTTGGCGGTTGTCTTGAGCTGGGATTTAGTGACATGATGCACAAAAGACCTTCCCTGTTAGTCCTGGTCTGGGGAGGCAGTTTCATTCCGTGAATCCCTCTCTGGCTTTTCCCTGTCCGTCTGTCACTCGACTGTCTGGATTCTTCTGTGTCGGGAGGCCAGACCTAGAAAAACAAAAACAAGCCAAACTGGGTTCTCAGTGCAATGTGAAGTTCTGATCATTCAGTATTTTAATGTAAGTACGTCTCTAGTGTGGCAAGATGTACTTACACTTAAAAAACATCATTTTTATGAAAATATCAGATTCAAAATATCAAATCCAAGTGGGCCTTCTGCACTGAATCTGGAAATCGCACATGTGTACCACGCTCCTGTGACCCTAATAAGGAGTCAGTCTGAAACAGGGGTCAGAGGAGGAGGCTCTGACTGAGACAGGGGGCAGAGGATGCTCCCAGGCCAGAGAGCCCCGAAAAAGCCCGTAAAGGCCAAAAGGCCACAAACCGGAATCAAGAGCAATAGCAACAGCGGCTATAGCCTATCAGAGGACAGTGCCCTATACAGGTCACTGTCTGTGGGTTCTTACCTGCACTGTCCAGTAACAATGTCCACTACAGGCCTGCAGAGGCGGTGTTCCAGTATTATAGCTCTTGTGAGTTGTTGGTTTATACCACTAACCAAAGCTCTTGGAGACACCAGACCCAGGGCCTTTGGTGCTCCTTCCAGTCAGTGTCACAGCCAGGACCGAGTCCCAGTCCCTACAAAGTCCTTCAGTCTCTCTCCCCTCCTCAGAGGGCAACTGCTGGTGGCTTCCCTCCTTTCTTCGAAGGTTGGAACTGTCTTCTCCTCTTCCTCTGCAGGAGCTCTTCTTCCTCTGCTGCTTCTTTGGATCCCTTCTTCCTCTGGGCTGCTGCTTCTCTGTCTGTTCCTCCAGGTCGCTCTGAATCCCAATCGGCTCCCCATCCCAATGCTCCCTTTGACCCTGCCTATATTCACTTTCAATGTGCCCCCACTACAATCTGAATGGTTCATTTTCCAATCCTGCACCCGACTGGTCCATTTTGGCCTGTTCCAGAATTCAGGAAATGTAATTTATAAGAGGGGTTCTGATACCACTGACTTGTGGTGAGAGGCAGAGTCCTGGTATCAATCAACCCACAGCTCTCACCCGATTGGTCCATTCCATGATCCAGGCAGCACACTGCTACATAGAAGTTTTCTGAGGAAAGACTGCACCACTAACTTGCAGGGGAGCCAGAGACCACTCCTGCCGGCTGCAGCCTGGTAACAAGTCCTTATACTCTTTAGGCAGGAGGAGCAGCCACCTGAAAATAGACTTCCCAGGAGATGAATTGCGGGCCACAATAGTCCCACAACCACCATAAACTGGCCACCCAGATGCACTCACTGCTTAAAATCTTTTATTTCCTCGAGTCTGTTGCTGTCATGTGCTTTGTTACCATACGGTCCTATGTGACTTTTGGGGAAGGCTATCCTAGGGACCCTGCTCAGCTTTGGCTCCTGGGAGGCTTCTCCTGGTGCTGAAGCCAAGCGTCCACCTCGCTCCAGTCCAGCTCACCGTCGGGATCCTGGCCAGTGCTGCCCAGCCTTGTCTACAGACCCAGCATCCAGGCCACAGCCCAGACCACTGAAGCCAGAATCTCCCGGGGTGGGTGAGGCATGTTCCCAACCCCCAGGTGGTCGCAGGGTCCACAGGTGGAGAAATGGCGGCTGCTGAGGGCCGGCCCTCGCTCCAGCTGCCCTGTCCAGTGACAGACCCATAGCAGTTTCTTGAGTCCCTGCACAAGTTTCCCAGTCTGCTTCTTTATCACCTCTGATTCCTGATTCAGTTATTTTAGAACAGGTATTGAAGGTGGTCACTCCAGGTTGGGGCTCCTGATGACCCCTCAAGGACTTGGCTTGGCTCCCCAAACATCTCGCTTCCCTCAGAGTCAGCGGGTGAAGCACCCCCCTGTTGGTGTGCGGTAGGAGGGCCAGCCGCGGCCCGGCCAGCTGACGCGGGAAGGGCTGTGGTAATTCTGTTTCTTTTTAACATCCTTCCTGTCATTGCTTTCTGAATAAATAATAGAACAGCAAGGCCTCCCTGGTGGCACGAGGGGTTGAGCACCGCACTGTGGGGCTTCTGCAGCCACTGCAGCGTGAGTTCGATCCCCGGCCAGGGAGGGACCCACAGGGCACAACAGAGCTCTCCTGTCTCCCGCTGCTCCCCTCAGCAGTGTGTTTCAGGTGATCTGCTTGTTCTGCTCCCCGCTCTGTCTCTGGTGAACCCTCTGACCCCTGGCACCTCTGGCCTTTACCCCAACTCTTTTATGTATAAATAAAACCTTAAAACAAAACAAAAAACGACAACATTCATTTAGAATCAGGAAGAAAAACTGACTCCCGCTTCCTGACGGGTAAGTAAAGGGTATCCAGCCATTAGCACCGCTCTTCTCCCTCACATTTAACAGAGAATTTTACGTTTGCTAAAAACTCATAACAGGAAACATTGGAAAATTCAGCTAACTAAACAGAACAGGTCATCAGGTGAGGAGATTTTTATGAGAAAAATGGTGTCAGAAGAAATGGGATCGCTTGAGACAACTTTCAGGTGGATGAAAAAATATGAGAAAGAGAGAGAATAAAAGAAAGAGTAAAATTTCAGCCAGGTTCTCTTTTTAACACTTTACTTGTATAACTCATAAAACACATGTCTATCTCAAATGAATCTTACCGAGTATGGAATTCAGAGTGGAGGGGGCTAACACTCACAGTTCTAGGGGTTATTCTTGGCCCTGAAGCTACTTGGGTACCACCTCCGAGCCATGAACCCCACTCGCCATCATATGCCTTCTCCATATTGCCCACGGAGCCCCGAGAAGGCACCAAGGCTCTTCACGTATCTGCTGTCTTATTTTAAAAACCTAAAAGGCTGCTTTTGAAATACACTGAAGTTTTTTTCCCCCATAATGTTGCATTAAAAAGCACTTCTCAGTAGCTAAGAAATAATCCTTTACTCCTGTATGTCATTTTTTCCCCCCAAAGAAACGAACACAAATAAAAAATCCACCACCTATTACTCTACCTATGTGTAAGAAAAGAAAACAGAATTGATGCAAGTTAGCAGCCGCCCCTACCCTGAAATGCCATTAGTCTATGATGGAGTGATTTTTGACTATTTATTTTCACCTGTATGGCTACGAAAACGTAATATCACATGTGTGTTTAAACAAGACCCTCTCTCTGGCGGCCCTACACATACGTGCTCGGTCTGGTTCAAGGTGATGTCAAGGTGTTGACATCATCCCTTACGCCGCGCTAGGCAGTCTGGGTCTCGGTTTCCTCGGGGATTACTCAGAGCAGTAACCAGCGAGATCAGTTGGCTCAGGGCACGGCCTCTAGTCTAAGTCTGTGTCCTGAGAATCAGCACCCAAGTGTCTCCCCCTCGCTCCACCAGGGGCACTTACCCTTCAGATAAAGTTGCAGCTTCCTGCAGGTGTTTTCGGGAAGCCATGTCCTCCCTGGCCGGGGGGAGCGCTGCCTGCCGCTCCAGCTCGGTAGCAGTGAGTTGGCGTCTTGTGCCGTGCCCCGAAGACGCACGGTGCAGGACCAGCGGCCCCAGGGAGCCCGCGGGGATGCAGGTGGAAGGCTTTCCTGCTCCCCGCCGAGCCCACAACACCCGCTGCAGAAATGAAGAGCATCAGCTGGGTACAAGACGGTCCCCCTCGCTCCGTTATCTCACAAATATTTACGGCGCCCGACATGTCCGGCCCTGCACCGTGGCCTGATGACACCCTTCTCTGCCATTTGAAGGCTTAAGTTTAGAATCTCCCCGTGTCACGTTTGCTAACAGTGAGTCAGAGGTATGTTTTTAAAATATCTAGTTTTCAGAGACTTACTTTCAAAGGGCAAAGATAATGTCAGTTCCCCAGAACCTCCCTCACACTTCAGCAAGTAGACTGTGTACGCGCAGAGCCACTCAGCCTGGATGGAGGCTACGGGCTGCTAAATGGCCCCCGAAGAAGCCGGCCCCAGATAAGACAGAGCAGCACCTGCCAGGGCTGTGAAGCCAGCCACGCGTCCTGCATTTCCTGCTGCAGAGCGTGCAGGGAGCCCAAGGACATCCTCACAGCAGCAAGATTGCAGCCACAAGAGACGAGCCTCGACTCAGATGCCGTCACTGCCCAGGTCTTCCCCATGGAAGTGACCCAGGCCGGTCAGTTCTGGAGACTGGGCAAGGGGGACACTCAGAGTGTTGTGTTTCTGTGTATCTGTGGAGAGTGAGAATTTGATCCCAATTGTGAAACAGATCTTCAACTTAAGTGGGTCACACCCGGTTCTACAGCGATTACAATACATAAAGATCTCTGTGTCTGGGACGGAGAGAAAGATTTCTGCACAGAACCACCACGCCCACGGGCCTCAGGCAAGCAAACAAAGAGGAGCTGTCCAGGGAGCGACCCTGGGGATCTGCCCTGTGGGCGATTGTACCTCTGTCCACAAGGACTAGCCTGCAGCCCCTGCCCTCAGCCCAGGACAGGACAGTCCAGGCGTCCCCGGACGTCAAAGTGATTTAGGTGAAGAGACAGGCTCTTAGCAGAAAGGAATGGCAGAGAAGCTGCATTTTTTCCAAGTGAAAGAAGTAGGAACAGGAATATGAACTAGAAAGGCAGAAACAAAGGACACGCCCTCGCCAGCTGCCTGAGAAGCCCCGGGCGAGAGAAGGGAGACTGAAGACAGATCATGAAAGTTGATCATTTTGTCTAGGGCTGGGGAAGAAAATCCACTTTTCATAGGGGTCCATTTGCATCTTTTGGGGACCTCAGGCATCTCCATGCTCATGATATGGAAGAAAGGCTTAGCTGAAGCTGACTTTGTTTCTTGAAAATTGAACATGGTAAATTCCACAGTCTCTGCTAGTTATTTATTCTATGACTTAAGCCCACCAGTTCCACTTAACTACCTTCCATCATTAGAAAACAAAGACACTGGTTAGTAAAAAAGAAAAGCCCAAGGACTTAACACAAGGGGCTGCTGAAGGAGACCAGCAGGGGCAGTGCGGAGCCGGCCAAGCCCTGGTTCTGCCCTACAGGTCTTGCATCTGTCCTGCGAGGAGAGGAGCTAAACTTTTTGAGTTTTTCTACCATGGTTGTCTGCTACCACCAGATAATCTGACTCTCATCGCGAAATGCTTCTGCACATTTTCATTTTTGATCTAAAATTGGCTCAAGAAATCCCTGAGGACTGCAAGACAGGTTGACACTTTCAAAACAATCTTTATTAAATAACAAGAGCAGAGAAAAAGGAAACGGAAGTTGTGGAAGCTTTCCTGAGTGTAGCTGCGAACCACACAGAACTGCCCTTTCTTTCAAAGGGACAGCGTCTGGGTCTCACTCTGCCTGCTGCTTCCGCTGGGCAAGAGCTAAACTTCTTCCTTCCGCCATCCTCCTGCTCTGGCCTCAAACACACCCCAGTTCACGGTGCTTGTCTGCAAACCATGGGTATGACCAGGGGGAGTGCTGAGGTTTTGCAGACATCCCCGGGTACCTCCAGAACCGACCTGAATGCGTATCCTACAAGCTGTGTCTCAGGAAGCCACCCATCGGTGCTCAGGGAGGCACTGTACTCCGTGGAGTCCCTTAAGATGAGAACGGGGGTCTCATCTTAAGCATGCACTGCCCATGCTTTGTTGCTATGGAAACCACAGCCCAAACACATCTTCTCCCAGTTTGCCTATGACGGAGAGACAATGAACACAACTTGATCGTCCTATTGTAGTCGCCAGAACCATAAAAAATCAACAGGTCGGCTCTGCAGAGGCTTTGTATTTAAGTGAGGATAAATCCTTTATTACTTTACAATATTAGTAATTACTCGATCATTACCTATGTCCAGAAAACAACACCACTGATTATAGGTGCATCAGCAGAATCTAAAGTAACTAAAATCAATATCACTGATTTAGCTGTAGAAAAAAGAGCATACTTTCACCTACTCCAAAGGCAATTTACTTTGAAGAGCACTTTACAGCAACAGGCTTTTTTTATTAAGGAAAATGACTAGAAACAGTTACAGTCCCTGACGAGGGGAATCCCTACTGGCGAGTGATGTCACATCTCAGCTCACAAAGTATGTACAGTGGAATAATCAGACGCCATCACGCTTCCTGCTCCTCGCCCCCCCCCCCCCCCCCCCCCCGCGCGGCCNCCCCCCCCCCCCCCCGCCGCCGGCGAGGACGTGGGCGCTCTCCGTTTCCTTTCATTATTTGCTTTATGTTGTGTGAACTTCCGCTCCTATTGTCGTGTTTGCAGGGAAACAACGGTGGACGTGGAAACAGAGCATATTCTGCTCTTTCTCTCACTCATAACCTTTACACAAAACAATCCTTTTTCAGATTCAATTTCAAGAGTTGGTCTTCGTCCAGAGGTAAATGATCTTGGAGAAGTTGAAGAAATAGAGCCAGATGCATTTGATTTGTATGATTTTTTAAACACACCTTGTTGATTTAAAAATAATTGGAAGCATATACTACTCCGGGACACTGACAACTTAGAAATGAGGGTCTGTATTTTCATCAGAGTGAGAGCATTATAATCAAAGTAGTATTGAGACAAGGAAAAGTGCTCCCAACTCCTGTGACGTCTACACTGGAAACAAAACAAAAGCTGTTTTGAAATAGTCCTCAGCACATTCTGACTGCATGAAAGGAAATTAAAGAATGAACTAATGTAAGAAGATATGATAGAGTTCTCTTTTAGAAGCAGTAAATACACTAATGCTTACCATTTATTTAACAGTACTCTTTTTTATGAGCATTGGCTAGTTTTAGAAGCAACAATGAAGGAAATTTTAGGAAACCGATATGATCCTATGGTTACACCAATAATGCCATGGTGAAATAAACCTGTGAAACATATAAAAGGACAGAAGACTGACCGACCAGACAGGGTCCAGAGTTACCGCTTTCAACAATCAAGAGTCCAGGACTCTCTAGAGAGACACCAGGAAGCACTGTGTGTTCAAGTCACGTATTTTCTTTTATTGAGCCTAGAACATTAAAAATTGAATTTTTTTTCTAACAAAGTCTTTTTCCTGCATACTTCTCTTTACTAAAGAAATGACAGCATCTCCTTAGAAAATATGAATGAGAAATCTCTATTTTAAATTCTTATTTTGATAGAATAGGTATTTGGAACCAGTTGGTTCGCTGAGAAGATAGAAGTTGACTTATGCTTAGAGTAAATGCAAGCCCTCCATTCTACAAAGGAAGCTGTTTGTATGGGGAACAATGTTAATTTGTGTATTTCCCCTCTTGCTGTCGTGTCTTTGGGAAAACAACGTGGTGCTCTGGGAAGCACCTACAGTCACACTCTGCTCTTCTTGCTTATTCATAAGCTTTTCCACAAAGATATCTCTTTCAGATGAACTGCGTAGACTTGGTTTCAACCCAAAGCTAAATGATCCCAGAGAAGCAGCATTCTTTCCAAACCTAGTTGCTCGATTTAGCAGGTGAGCAAGGGTGAGGAGTTCTGATCCCTACTTTACATCTGCCAACTAGCTTCTTGCATTGACTTTAAGTTTCAAATGGTTCTGGAATAAATGCCAACAACTCCATGGAAGATTTTCAAAAGAGAAAGGAGGCCAAATAGTTCTGCTCCCAAAAATAGAATGGAGAATCAAGCGGGGAGAAGACCCATCACCTCTTTTCTGTGTAAACCCCAGTGTACACGGCATTAATAATACATAAAAGGTCACAGTATGCTGAGAACCCCAAATTAGCACAGGCTTTCATTGCTGTTGCTTGCTGGCTGGCTTGGGGGGCCTGTCTTTACTCCCAAGCTCACTCTGTGGGTCACCCGGTCCTCTTCTCGCCCCCACTTCCACTTAGGTATCCGAGTTGATGGCTTCACTTCTACCAGATCTTGGGGTGGGGAAAGAGATGTGGTGACTCAGGGCATTTGAGTCTTCTGCCCAATTGCTGTGTGCCGTCCATTGGTGAGACAAGTCACAGGGCCGAGAGGGTTAGGATGATGGGGCAAAGAAAGCGTGATCCCCAAAGTGGCTGTAAGTTTCTTTAGCTAACAAGGCAGCTATCTGCCATGACTTGCCGCTGAAGAAGACAATGGCGAGGGTCTTGCTGATGAAAGGAACAAAGAAGGTCACTGGCACCCCACACAAGACTCCCTCACAAGAACCCTGCAGACCGCAGCCTGGCCCTTCCCGATGAGAGAGAGAGGTCAGGAGCCAAGTGAAAATGAACAAATCTGAATGTTGGTTTAATAATAAGTGTATTCCAATTTTAAATACCATATATTATTTAATAGGCATAGCAAACATATTAAAATTGAGACATTCAGCAAAACTGATGGACAAAGCACACAAAACATGAGTGACAATATCAGGAATCTAAGGAGGAAAGATGACAAATCCAATGACATTAAAAGTATATTATGGGAATGTCATGACTAACATTTTGCCATTAAATGTGACAACCTAGATGAAAATGACAGATATTTTGAGAGACAAAATGTATCACAATCCACAAATGAGGAAAGAGAAGAGCCGAAGGACCGGAGGAGTATTCTCTGCTCATGAGTCAGAGACTCATATTAATAAACATCACCTCCTCCCAAATAAATCCATAATCAATTCAATGCCAATCAAAATGCCAACTGTCTTTGTTTAAAGAAAAGGACCTGTTTGTTATAAAATATGAGGAAAGGTAAAAGATTTCTCTCAGCTCAAACAGATCTTGACAAAAAAGAACAAATGTGGAAGACTCAACTCACAAACAAGATTAATTTCAAGACTTACTGTGAAGTTACAATGTCAAGAGTGTGAAATTTTTGCATGGATAGAGAAACTGGACATTGTAACAGAGTAGAAATGTGACAGAATCTATATCTATCTGCCTATATGTATCTGTAGATAGAGAGAGAGGTGCATGAATACACCCAGTTGGCTGTCGACCGAAGCTCTGAGGACATTCAGCAGGGAAAAACCCATTTTCCTAAAATGACTGGGTAAATGTTAATGGATCTTGACTCCAATGCAAAAAATAATTCGAAATAAGTCATTGACTTAGATGTAAAACGAAATGTACAAAACTTCAAGAAAAAAATAGCAAATTATGTGCGTGTTGTATAAATAGTATCTTCTTAATAGAGACACAGAAAGCATTAAATATAACAAAAATTTGATATGTTGATTAAAATAAGTGACTATCATGCCTCCTTGGTGGCGTAAGGGGTTGAGCTTCGCACTGTGAGGCTTCCGCAGCCACTGCAATGCAAGTTCAATCCCCAGCCAGGGAGGGGACCCACATGGTGCAGCAGACCTCTCCTGCCTCACCCGCTGCTCCCCTCAGCAGTGTATTTCAGTGGATCTGCCTGTTCTGCTCCCCACTGTCTCTGGTGAATCCTTTTACCCCACCCCCATGCCTCTGACCTGTACCCCAGTTCTTGTATGCATGAATAAAATATTTTAAAGACAGATAGATAGAGAGATAGATAGATAGATAGAAAGATAGATAGATAAAAAAAAATAATTGACTATCAAAGTGAACAACTGTCTATCAATAGAAGACATTAGGAAAACATAAAAGCAAGTCAGAGACACAAGAAGTACTTTGAATATGTATAAATATCTGTCACAGGAGTTGAATACAAAATATAAAAACAAATACAAATCAATAGCAAAAGACAAGTAACACAGTAAAAATAAAATAGGTAAAAGTCTTGAACAAATACTTCAAAAGAGAAGATATATGTTCAAAAAGCACCTAAAATGCTCAACGTTATTAGCCATCAGGGAAATTCACATTAAATCCGCAATGAGATACCACTTCTCACCTTCTAACATGGCTAACACTAAATAGAAAAACACATGAACACATTAAACGTGTCAGGATACGGATTGAGTGGGAGCCTCATACACGGCCTTGTGGGAGTGTAAATTATTACGACGACTTCGGAAGAAGTTTGGCAGTTCCTTATAAAACTGAAGCTAGACCTATGCCCGATGCACACGTCCCCTTGTTTACATTTAAGCAAGAAAAATAAAACTATGCTTACACAAAGGATATGCACAGGTATGTTTATACCAAGTCAATGAAAACCAGCAAAGATTCACAATGAAAACCAAGCCATAAGAGAACGGTAAGTAAATAAGAGCGTGTTCACATAAGGGAGCACGTCTCTGTGATAAAAGTGAAGAAAAGAGTGATTCAATAATGAAAGACAATCAAAAATTCACCAAAGATGGAAATCCCATAGCAGCCCCCTAAATAAGAAATAAATCCAAGAAGAAATCACAAATTAGAAAATACTTGGATGTGAATGAAATGGAGAATATAAAAAATTCTAGGAAACAGATGAAATAGTTTTGATATAGATATTTGCAACTATAAAGATTTCCTCCAAAATAAAGGAAATATCTGTCTACATAACAATGATGTTATTAAGTCAATCATGTTATTCCTAAGCTGAAAATGAAATGTGCAATAAATATAAACCAAGTAGAATTTAAAAAAATAAGATTACGAAGAAACCGATGTAATAGAGATTAGAAAAGAATAAAGAAAATCAAAGTAATCAAAAGGTGCTTTGATTTAAACATCAACATATTTGACAAGACGTTAGTGAAAATGAGAAAGAGAGGAGAGCAGGGGAGCTCAAATTACTAAAATCAGAAATGAAAGACTCGTGACCGACTTTATCCCAGAGCGACGTGAACATGAGCGAGCCCCACAAACGTGCGGATGGAATGACGGGCAAGCTGGGTGTGAGGCTCGGCCCCTGAAACAGTGTAGCTTTGTAACCGTCAGTAAGCTGATCCATCGTGATTAAAGAAGAATGGACCGCCAGAGCCATCGCACCAGAGGCAGAAACAGCATTTGAAAAATGCAATGCCCTTTCATCACAAAAACAACAAACTAGGAAGAGAAGGTGACTCTCTCTCCCAAATGTAGTTTTTGGGAACAACAGAGTGGACACTTTCCTGGCGAAAGCCTGAATATGATGGTCTCCTGCAGTCAGGAAGGACAGAGGTGGTCACTTCGTGCTGATGTTCTAGTGTGGGAGACCAGGCGAGGAAACCGAAGAGCAGCATCTGATCAGGGAGGGAAGAAGCAAAACTACAGATGACAGGATGCTGTATAGAGTAAATGTTAAATACTTTATTTTAAAAAAAATTTAGAACGAATGAACAGCTTCAGCAAGGCTGTGGGGAATGTGACCCACATTCAAGAATCAGTCATAATTTCGAGAAACTAGCTATGAACAATCAGAAAATAAAATTAAGGAAAATAATTCCATGAATAATAGTGCCCAGAAGAAAAAAAATATTGAGTGAAAAAATGAACAAGTGTAAACTTTATACTTGGAAACTATGAACCATTGTTGAAAAAAGAAGACCGCAATACATTTTGTAAGGCAGAAGACTAACTTTCTGTTAAATGACAGCACTCCCCAAACTGACCTACAGATTCAGCGCAACGCTATTGAAATCTCAGTTCAGTGTTTTACAGAAGTTGACAAGTTTACCCTACAATGAATATGGAAAAGCAAGTCCCCTAGACCAATCAAACCCATCTAAAAAAGACCAAGCTCAGAGACCTCACCCTTCCCAATTTCAGATCACAAATAAATGTAGAGCAACAGTAAAAATAAAGCCCCAGCAACCAAGATCGTTTGGAACTAACTCAGGATAGGGCTGGCATAGATCTCAATGGCTTAGGAGCCAGCCCAGGCGAAAGCATTGCTTCAATGGCCCACAGAGTCTCAACAGGGTGCCCAGACAACCCATCGGGATAAGAGTCTTTCAACTTGTCTTCTGTGAAAGAATGAATGCAGACCCCTTTCTCACAGAACACACGTAAACGAACGCAAAGTAGACGTTGGACAAAAATGTAAGAGATAAAATGACAAAATCCTTTAAAAATATGTAGGAGTATGGGCCTCCCTGGGGGCCTAGGGGTCAACTCTCAGTGCTATCAGCACCACAGCCGGAGTTCAATCCCCAGTCAGGGAGCTGACGCACAGGGCACAGCAGACCTCTTGTTTCCCCGCTGCTCCCCTCAGCAGTGTGCTTCACCTGTCTGTCACCCTGTTCTGCTCACCACTCTGTGTCCAGTGAATCTCCTCAACCCCTGCACCTCTGACCTACACCCCAGTTCTTCTACTAAAAAAATTATATACATACCTGTATGACTTTGGGTCAGACAAATTTTTTAAATGAACAGCACAAATAACAAAGAAAATTGACCTCATCAAAACTAAAATCTTTTGGTTCAAAGGACATCATTTAGGAAGTAAAAATGACAGCCTATAAAATGCAAGGCAACATTTATAAATATTATCAGAAAAGGGATTTGTATCTTATATATAAAGTCTTCAACTAATAATAAAACTTAAAAAAAAACTGGGACAAAATAAATCTGAATAGACATTTCTGCAAAAAAGCTGTATCAATGATCAATAAATGTAGGGAAAGAAGCTCAATAACTTTAGCAATCAAAGAAATGCAAATTGTACCACACTTAAATACAACCACCTATCTACCATAATCTATGATAATAACAAGCCTTAAGCATGTGAAACATTTTGACATGCATGCATTGCAGGTGGCAATGTGAAGTGTTGCAGCTCTTCAGTGAATTCTTCAAAATGATAGACAAGAACAGGAACCAGCAGTTATGCTTCAGGGTATACACCCAAGAGTAATGACAATCTAGGGTTTCATATGAAATAAGCTTTCATATGAGCATTATTTGTAGTAGTAGAGGAAAATATGCCCAACAACTGGGAAGAAGATAAATAAGAAGTGGCAAGGCCTTGCAGCGAAATATTACTCGGTGGTGAAAAGGAACAAAATACTCTCAGGTGCCCTGACAAGGATGAACCCTGACAATGTGACACTAAGTGAAAGGAGACATCAGAAAAGACTTGCTGATCTGTTGATATGAAATGTCCACAGTAGACAATGACATAGCAATAAAAGGTGGGTCGTCACCGCACTGCTGGGACAAGCCCCCAATGTAACAGGGTTTCTTGGGAGGGGGGATGATAAAAATGTTCAGCGATGACACCATTGATAGGGACACACCATAAATACACTGAAGTCATTGAATTGTACACTTGTCGTAGGTGAATCATATGGAATTGCATCTCAGGGGGTTATACACACACACAAACACAAAAGTAATTTGCTCTGGGTAGATGTTTCTGCCCTGGGACGTCATGTTTCCTCAGTCTGGAGCCTTGGCAGATGTGCATAATTCTTCCTACACAGAAAAATCAGTGCACGAAGCACGTAGAGCAGACAGCTCAGGGGCAGGGAGCTGGCCTGCAGTTGTGACCTGGCTCAGTTGCAGCCCATCTCTGGATTTCGATGAGTGTTTGCACAGGACAAACTCTGAGGTTCCCTCCATCTCCAAAACCCTGTGCATCTCCTACTGAATAAATGGATTTATACTTTTATTACCAGAATCCTATCTTACTTTCAGCATGGCTCCTAGGATTTTTCCCGTTTAATACTGAGCCTTTCCCTGCACTAATACAGATGTGATCTCGCTTCTAAAGCAGGACAAATAGCCAGCTGATATTTCAATTCCCAAGATTGCTATTTGCAAGCTGCCAGTCTTCCCAGGTGAAAGTGTAGCTGGAAGGAAAGCAAAAAGGAGCTGGGTAACCGGAGGACTCCCCCACCCCTCCACGGAGAGGTGAGTTCTGGGTTGAGCTGTTGCTGAGAAATCCCCTGCAATGCTAAGGTCTCAGCGCATCTGAGGAGCTGTGCTGGTAACATATATATCTGTCATTCATGCTCTTCTTAGCCCATAACACATTTTCAAGCATAAAATAACAGCTTGGAATAAAACAGTTTCTGTGCATCACTAAGAAGCCAAGTACTGTGTTGGTGGAGGAGACGGGGACCAAGAACATGCTAAATGGCATGTACCTGTCCAGAGTACTGAGCCAGGGGGAGCGATGCGACCCACCTGCAGCAAAGGTCAGCGCCTCCATAAAGTGGGAGACGATTCACACCAAATGTTTTACTACTGGTAGTCGAGTCCATTCTTGTGTATGCTATGGAGCTGATGCTGGAGATGCTTGCCGCTCAAGTGCCTGAACCAAGTTTCACAGTCACGAACACACCTATCAGGCATTCTTGCATTGCATTCTGAAAGAAAAGAGCTCCCAGGGCCCTCTGGCGCAATGGGTTAAGCAACGCCCTATGAAGCAAACCACAGCCACTGCAGCACAAGTTCGATCCCTGCTGCCGGCCGGGGAGGGGACCCACATGGCGCAGCAGACTTCTCCTGCCTTGCCCGCTGCTCCCCTCAGCTGTGGGTTTCAGTGGATCCGCCTGCTCTGCTCCCCACTCTTGTCTCTGGTAGATCCTCTCACCCCTCCCCTGCACCTCTGGCCTGTACCCCAGTGCTTGTATGCATAAATAAATAAAATATTTGAAAGAAAGAGGGAGGGAGGGAGGGAGGGAGGGAGGGAGGGAGGGAGGGCGGGCGAGCGAG